>JBDODA010000029.1:0-248976 GCA_039880815.1 Aspergillus intermedius | reverse complement strand
TCGAGGAACAGCAGGTGGATGGAAATAAGGCCTTGATCCAACAACTTCTCTTCCATGAGAGGACTCTTTTGAGAAAGAAGGCTAGCAGACAGCAGCAGAGTGATATACGAGATTTCTTTTGTAATTAACTGGCGTTTATATATATATTTATGACAGCAAACTCTTATAATCCAATATAAGCAATACTCCGTTATAAGCAATTTCCGCGGCCTGCCGAAATAGTTGCTTATAACGGGGTTTTACAGTACACCGGACCGGGGGTTTTGAATCTAGCGCTAAAGGAGCTGTGATTGGTTATCAACCACTGGAGGTCATGTGGGCCCGACAAAAAACAAAAACAGAGCGAGAAAATAGAGGCAGTGCAGCTCCGTTACTTCACATTTTTTTTTTTCACGTTTTCGATGCCATCTCCGACGCTAAGCCTGATATCAGACGGTCGGTTGGACTTTTGGCCGGTTGCCGGTAATTTTGGTCGTATCTCAATACGCCCACCCCTCCGTTTTGTTTTTGCATCCCAGCGTCCCAGCGTGTCATCCCATGCTGAAGAACTAATAAGAGGGAGGATAATGCTGATTATAATAGTACTATTGCCAAAATAATCAAAACCGACAGGGGAGAGAAATAAAAACGAAAGAGAAAGGAAGAAAACAAGGCTGGTATTGGATGATGCTGGTATTGATGCTTGTATCGTTGGTGTTGGATAACGGCTCCTCGATTTCTAAAAAAGGAATACATACATAGCACCCCAAAAGGTGAACCCAAGCTAAAAGTCCTTGACTCTTTCTGGCTACTCCAATCACAGCCTCTCTTTTTTTGCTCGTACAGAATAAAAATAAACCTGAACCTGAGGAAAAAAAAATATGTTATGCACAGGCACCTTAGACAGAAAAAGGACCTCCATCCATTCCGACTAGTCCCTGGTCCCTACTGTGACTACTGGTGCTAAGAGCTGTAGTAAGACTACAAGGTGCTTCTACTCTTAGTATAATAAATACATGTCCTCCATCTCGAGAGCACATCCCCCGCCACTCCACTCAGTCCCAGCTTCTTTTCTTCTTCGGTCTTCTATTACTTATATTTCTTCTAATTCTATTTCTACCCCGGTGTACTCTTTTTTTCCCTTCTGTCTTATTCTCACCTCTCCCAGGGTCTTGAGTTTACTCTTCCTCTTCTCTCCTCCTACTTACTCTTTACCTCTTATTTCCCCATCGCCTGTGATGACGCTTTGAATGTTTCATCGCTTTCACTTTCCTCTCGCCTTTTTTTTTTCTTTGGCTAGCTTGCACTCGCTGCTACACTCGCTTGTTGCTATCGTCGCTGAATATCCATCACGCTCGCTACGTTGGATCGTTGAAAGCAAGAACCGAGAGACATCCGGTGGAGAAAACGAAGAGAGTATCACGAAAAAAACGTTTAAACGAAGTCCGACGATAATAAAACGAAAACGAGAACAAAAAAGGAATAGAAGGAGGTTATATAAAAAAAATAATTCCGAAACGCTGTCTTGGTATACTTGCTGTGGTCTCCCCGTCCTGATAATACCTAATTCATCGGCGTCGTTGATCGCTGGAAGAAAAAAAAATTCAAGAAGAATCCCCCGTTTTCCTATCCATTTCGACCAACAGGAATCAATTGAATAAAAGAGAACGTGAAACGAAACCGAGTTGGGCTCCTGACAGTGTCGTTTGCCCTTATAACCCTCTCCGCAGACCCGTTTGTCCGCTCAGTCGGAGGTGTAACTGGCAGATCCTTTCCTTCGTCAACCTCATCGTCAATCTGAATCTCTGCGGAAATTCAATTCAAAAAAGGATTAGCATCTGGGATCTTCCCCTGCGACAGGAGATCATTGATCTGAGTCTCTGTCTCGGTTGAAAGCACCATCCTCTTCCGAGAAACCCAATTCGACCGGAATCGCTTCGTCTGCCTGCCAAAAAGGTTAGTGCTAATTTCCCTTTCCCTCCCTTTGCCACGGGCTACTCTTGTTTCTCTCGTTCTCTCGCCTCTCCGGCGCTGGTGGTTGGTGCTGGTGCCTTGCATCGACATCTCCCCTTTCATCTCCCACGGGCTCCTTGCTTCCCCAAAAAGGAAGAGGTCGTGCCCATCGGAGTCCAAACCATCAGGGAGGTGCGCGATTGGAGAGTCATGATCGCTGCCCATGAGCTTGTCGTCCCGGTGGCGTTTCTTTTTTCATATTTCGTCTCCTGGGTTCTGGGTGTTTGTTGTTGACATTGTCATTTCCTCTTCATTTCCCATAGGGCCTGTGCGAACCGTGGATTTTACATATTAGATTGGGAAAGGGTCTCAGAAGCTCTGAATCTAGTCCTCGTCTTTTTTTTCTCCCCTCACTCTTTGTCCATTCGGCAAGTCCCGCGAGAGTCCTATGCAACAAACCGGTCTTTCCACCGTTCACCATTCCCATTAGCTGTATCTCAGTTCGCGACTTGTCCCTCTTCGCTTTTAACCAACTTGATCCCCCGTCTTGGAGTACTCTGAGACTCGTTTCGTTCAAAACCAGAGAAAAAGAAATCTCCAAGTGAAAGAGAGAGGAAGACACCGAAACATCTCCGAATCAGGTCTCTGGACACCGATATAAAGCGTTCTTTGGTCCATATTGTGGGACATCGCCAGACTACCACTCATCTTCAGGTCTATTTGTCCGCTGGTGGCTGATATTGGATCCTGCCACACCCCCTATCCTGCAGCCATCCTATATTGGTTTCAGCTTGGGTTGTTGTTGATTCGAAGCGGTCTTTCGTGACGTCTCTTCTTTTGTTGAGACTGACAGCCCGCTTCATCTCGTCACTCGTTTTGTCTCGGAGAGCTCCCAGGTGACTTTCCGGCCCTACTGTCGTTTTCCAGGATAAATTCCCAGTCATTCGCTTCGTTAGAGAAATCCTGTCTCGTTGCAGTGCATCATCACTGCAACACCCTTCAAGCTGGCTTACTCGAAGGATCACGGCGTTTTGGTAAGTCCCAACCATCCGTCGACCGCCTGTTTCGTTTTCTGTCTCTCTGCCCCTGCTGCATCTCACCCTCTGTACCTCTTCCTACTTGTTTTGGCTCTGCATGTATCCTGGCGTGAGGTTTCTCATCATTAACACATTGTACATAACAGTTCGACCCCGACTTCCAGACTCCCTTGATTCTCGACGAATCGTTCGAGCTTTCGGACACTGAAGAGACACGGTTCGCTGGTGCATTCTCAGACGGCCTGTTGGCCAAGTCTGAGCCACTCCTATCTATGTCTGCCTTCCAGAAACCCCCGCAGATGGCCTTGCTAGGTATGTCCTCCTGTCCCGCGCGGAAAAGGGCTTCTGCCCTGATCAGGAATGTGGCACTAAACCTTAATGTTTCTTGATAGACTATGGTGCGACACGATCTGTACATGACGATGCCGCCGCTTATCCCTCGTACGGTCAGACCTCGTATGTGACTACCCCACTCGTCCCTTCCCCCATGGGGGATCAGGCGAGCCAGGTCTCCGACTGCGTGCCATACCTGGCTGGCGGGGACTATGCCAGCTCTTACGGCGATGCCAGCTCCCCCATGCTTGGTGGTGATGGTAACACCCCAGTGCCAGAGGTCGTTTCTTACACCCCTCAGAGAGGCGGGGAAGATACATCTGTCTTTGTACAGATCCAGTCCCCTTACGACCTTCACTCGTCGACGATGCCAATCACTTTGGTGTTTGGTTCTAAGAGATGCGAATGCATTCCCCACCTTCTCGGCGCCCAAGGCTCGTTGTCCCAGTATGCCATCTCCGCTCAGGCCCCGCCCTTCATTTCAACCGGATCTCCTTCATTTGCGGTTCCATTGCAAGTGGTCATCGATGGTCAACCATCAATAACGCTCCAGGTTGGTGTGTACACATACGAACAAGTTTCTCAATCCTCGCCATCGGATGGATCGCAGAGGAAGCGAAGAATCTCGTGTTTCGAAGATGACGACGTGTCCCAGCCTATCAAGCGCCTTGCAGGACCTCCGATTGCCGCCCGAGACTCACAGCAAGACGTATATCCGTATCGTGAAAGTCGTTCGGCGTCGTTTTCGCCCTATCTGCAGAGTATCCCCGCTGTGAACGGCTTCGCAGCGCCTTACCGTCCCGCCTCCTCGCCTAGAGTGAGCTCTCTCCAATACTCCAACGTGTCGGCAACACCCCAGTCCGGCCTTCGAGCCCCCTCACCATTGATGCCTTCCTGGAGTCCATCACTCATGTCGATGTCTAGTGATATCCGGAATCCCGCCTTTGCTGCCAGCCACAGCCTACGCCCGCCCCAGGCACATTCCCCGTCGACAGGGTCAAACCCCACGTTGATTCGAACTTCGACTTTGCACCAGTCTAGTGGTTTTGGACAAACACAGTCTTTCAACCCGTACGCGATGTACCCGACCAAGGCAGTCCTGAAGCTGAATGGTGATCTTGACACCATGGCGGATAATTGGACTCATGAGGAACATGATGCGAAGAGACGTCTGGTCCAGTTCACCCGTGCCCAGAGCGGCAGCACCATCCACGCCGACTTTGCCCCGGTCGCTCCGGAGAAACGCGCGCCCAACAGTATCTGCATCAGCTGCATCTACTGGGAGGGCAAGGATGAGTGCTTTGTGACCAGCGTAGACACCATCTACCTTCTCGAGTCGCTAGTCGGGGTGCGGTTCACCGTGGAGGAGAAGAACCGAATCCGGAGAAACCTGGAGGGATTCCGACCTCTTACCGTTTCGAAGGCTAAGGCAGACAGTGAAGAGTTCTTCAAGGTCATTATGGGTTTTCCAGCACCGAAGCCCCGCAATATTGAGAAGGATGTCAAAGTTTTCCCTTGGAAGATCCTTGGCCATGCCTTAAAGAAGATAATCGGAAAATACGTGAGTTCCGTTGTCAAACTCTTTTTTGGTACAGTAACTGATTCATCTTCACAGTCTGCAAGCTACTCGTCGACTGCTGCAGCTTTACCGACCCCGATGGTGTCAAGCTACGGTCCTGGTTCCGACTCGGGAACGGATCCCCAGAATGCGGGGTCTCCCCAATCCGTCTCCGACACAGCACCCTCTTACGGTCCTACCATGGTCACGTCGGCCTATTCCTCTCCGGCAAACATCCCCATGACGCCCATGACAGCGAATTCCGACTACCGGACCGTTCTTCCGGCTGCCAGCCAGCCGTTCAACTCGATGTCAGCTCCATTCTCGTACCCTCCTGCTGTCTGTCAGCAGCAGAACCAATACGCTCTTCCTGCACCAATCAACCGGACTTCCTCGTGGGATTATAGCGGATTCGTCAACAATCCGGCCCCAGTGAGTGCGGCTCCAAGCAATACTTGCTACAATTATATGGCGCCAATGTCATATCCTTTGACGGATGCGTCAAATGGAGCATAATCGCTCTGCTTTTTTCCCTTTATCGTTCTGTTCCTATTGTATTGACTTCGCGCATTAAATATTGGTCGGCGTTCTGTGATAACATTCTTTGTCAGTTTGCCAGGGTCGATTGTGGTCGCTTACTTGACCATGACCTGGTCATTATTCCATTTTTGCTGGACATCCTTCGAATGGCGCTGGGCCATACGCTAATAATGCCTATCTGACTTGGAAATTTGGTGGAACTCTTGTTGATATCTTTGGCGCAATGATTTTATGTCCTTCTTTTTACTTCTTTTTCTCTTGCATTCTTACATCTTGCATTTTTCTTTTGTCTTAATGCCCCCATTTTTGCATTTTACGCTTCTTCGGCGACATTCGTCCATCATCCATTTGGTCTGTTGCATATTTTATTTTTTTTTCCGGGCATTCGGATTCCACTCTTTACTGGATACTGTACGATATTTCGCATTAGCATGGCGCTGCAGTCCTTCCTTTTCCTTTGTTTCGCAGGTCAATTGGGTTTACATTGTGGGATAGACATACGGGATACTTCGGTGGACAAAAGACAGAAGGATACTTTGGACATTGTTCTTTTATTCTATGGTTTTCTTTGACATACTATGCGAGAGCAGTCTACTGACTGCAACATACATGTGCATAGCTTTTGGCGTTGTGTGGATTGATTCCCTTTTTTCCCCTTCTTTTCTTTGTCTTTTTTTAAAGAGCTGTTTGCCTTGTGGCTGTAACCAATGGATATTAGTGTTTATTGAGGTTTTAATAATTATTGAACCATTATTCTCTATGCTGGTTCCCTTCTGCATTCACTCAAAGAGAGAGATGCCCTAACTGCTGTGGCCCTCCGCAATCGGTCTTATCTTATCGCCACATCACCTGACCCGTCCGCGTGTGACTCAGGCAATGATTGATAGCATCCAATTTCTCTTTCGCTCCTCTTCTTCTGTCACACCAGCTCTCCTTCTTTTCTACATCCATCGCCGTCTTTTCTTCCTCAATTCCTCTTTACTCGTCGCACTCAGTGTCTTCACCTATCTTCCTCTCGAATTGACAATCCTTTTTGGTTTCCTCCCCTAGATCTGCCCCGCCGTTTGATCGCTCTCCCCGCCATGGATCACATCAAGGCGACCTTCGCAAAGTGCAAGGAAGAGAAGCGCGCTGCGCTCGTTTCCTATATCACTGCTGGTTATCCTACCGTTGAGGAGACTGTGGATATTCTGCTTGGGTTGGAGAGTGGTGGTGCTGGTATGCCAACATTTTTCTTCCTCTCCCCGCAACTTTTTTTGCCTCCGCAAAACCCACTCATTGTTACTTCAATTTGCTAACGCCGTCTCCAATTCAATTAGATGTCATCGAACTGGGCGTTCCTTTCACCGATCCCATTGCCGATGGACCGACTATTCAGAAAGCTAACACCCAGGCCCTGCAAAATGGTGTGACCGTCACCACGGTTCTCGATATCGTTCGCACAGTGCGCAGCAAGGGTCTACATACTCCTTTGCTTCTCATGGGATACTACAACCCGATGATGCGGTATGGTGAGGAGCGTATGCTCAAGGATTGCAAGGAGGCTGGTGTCAATGGCTTTATCATGGTCGATCTCCCTCCTGAGGAGGCCGTGCGGTTCAGGAATATCTGCACCAGCTATGGGTGAGTCACTTCCCTCATTGTATTGGTTGGCCTTTTGCTTACGTTGACAAGTCTGTCCTACGTCCCGCTCATCGCCCCATCGACCTCCGAGTCTCGAATGAAACTGTTGTGTAACATTGCCGATTCGTTCATCTACGTGGTGTCGCGTATGGGTGTCACTGGCGCCACTGGTCAGCTCAGCTCGAATCTCGACGAACTTTTGGCTCGCGTTCACAATTGGTCCGGTAACGTGCCTGCTGCACTGGGATTCGGCGTCAGCACTCGTGAGCACTTTTTGGCCGTGCAGGACCTTACGGAGGGTGTCGTTATTGGCAGTCAAATAATCACCGTCTTGGGCCAGGCCCCTGCAGGCCAAGCCGCGAAAAATGCACAGGAATACCTCTCCAGCGTCACTGGTCGTAAGCTGGAGCGCGATGCCTCGGGTGCTGTGACCAAGGTTGTTAATGTGCTTGAGAAGGTGGAGAAGAAACCCCAGGCTATCTCGCAGCCGACAGAGGTCGTCACTGACGCTGACACTCCTGCCGGTCCTGGTTTGGCTGATCAATTGGCCGCCCTTAACGGCACTGGCAACCCTGCAGAGCAGCCTTCGCGCTTTGGCGAGTTCGGTGGTCAGTATGTTCCTGAGTCTCTGATGGACTGTATGGCCGAGTTGGAGCAGGGCTTCAGCGATGCTTTAAATGACCCGTCGTTCTGGGAGGAATATCGTTCTTACTACCCGTACATGGGCCGACCCAGTAGCCTCCACATCGCCCCTCGTCTCACTGAGGCTTGTGGTGGTGCCACTATCTGGCTCAAGCGCGAAGACCTTAACCACACTGGTAGCCATAAGATCAACAACGCGTTGGGTCAGATCCTCCTTGCCCGCAGACTGGGTAAGACCAGAATTATTGCTGAAACCGGTGCGGGTCAGCACGGTGTTGCCACTGCGACGGTCTGCGCCAAGTTTGGCATGGCATGCACGGTCTACATGGGCGCTGAAGATGTCCGCCGCCAGGCTCTGAACGTGTTCCGGATGAAGCTTTTGGGTGCCTCTGTCGTTGCTGTCGATGCTGGTAGCCGTACCCTGCGTGATGCCGTCAATGAGGCGCTCCGTGCGTGGGTTGTCGACTTGGACACCACCCACTACATTATTGGTTCTGCCATCGGACCTCACCCATTTCCGACCATTGTGCGTACCTTCCAGTCGGTCATTGGTAATGAGACCAAGCAGCAGTTGCAGGAACAGATTGGCAAGCTGCCTGACGCCGTTGTTGCCTGTGTTGGCGGTGGTAGTAACGCTGTTGGTATGTTCTACCCCTTCTCCAAGGATCCCAGCGTCAAGCTGCTGGGTGTCGAGGCTGGTGGAGACGGTGTCGAGACTGCTAGACACTCAGCCACCCTCTCCGGAGGTAGCAAGGGTGTTCTGCACGGTGTTCGCACCTACGTCCTGCAGGACGAGCACGGCCAGATTTCCGAGACTCACTCCATCTCCGCTGGTCTGGACTATCCTGGTGTCGGTCCGGAACTGAGTTCCTGGAAGGACAGCGAGCGTGCCAAGTTCATTGCTGCCACCGACGCCGAGGCCATGACTGGTTTCCGTGCTCTCGCTGTGCACGAAGGTATCATCCCTGCTCTCGAGTCGTCGCACGCTGTCTTTGCCGCCATGGAACTCGCCAAGACCATGAAGAAGGGTGAGAACATTGTCCTCAACCTGAGTGGTAGAGGTGACAAGGACGTGCAGAGCGTTGCCGATGAGCTCCCCAGACTGGGGCCGAAGATCGGCTGGGACCTGCGGTTCTAGATGTGGATCTCTGCACCCCGCTTGGCCCTAAGGCTTGTTTTCAATTGTTTCTACACGATGTTTATGCATGGTGCTATGGATTTCTTTTTTTCGGGATTATGACATTTAAAAGTCTTTTTGGATGGACCTGCTTATGTTGGACGACAGTTATGGACAATCCTACATCTATTCCATTTTGGGTGTCTTTTTCGGGATTACCTTAAGATATTATGAGCCACATATGAATGAAATTCAGTGAATAGAGAAAGATTTGTGAATAGGAAAGTAATTTACTCTGCCATGCCATATTTTTTCGTAGAAGATCCTTCATACCTCATATTTCGCGATATCCACATCCAAAAGATGCCTCGAGAAAATCATCGCGAAGTTCACCTGGCAAAAATAGAGGCCAATATTGCAAAGTTCTTTCCGGCGTACGCCATTGAATAGATCTTGCAAAACTGCCTATCCCAAATATCTGCTAGTCATTTGCCTGCGATGAATATACCGAATCTCTATAAATCAAAGCTCTCATTCTAGGCTCTCATCAACGACCCAATGTCTTATCACACAGCGCAGAGATGCTTCAGGAATCATGAAGGAGAATCAGCTATGGATATTCTCGTGCGCTGATTTGCTGCTCTGGACCTTTGAGGTTGTGGAACTCTCACCACTGAAACTTTTGGTTGAGACCATGTGCAAGCCCATTTTGAACTATTGAGATGTGTGAATTGCCACAGCAACTGATACAAAGAATGATTGTGATGATTTTTCACAGGAGGGTTTGTTTATTGCTGTGACAGTCTCAAGCAATAGGAATCTATTGGTAGATTATCTGATGAAATTCTAGCATGAGGAGAGAAAAGAAAGAGGCACGGCCTGCCAGCGACGGACTTCCTAGTATGTGCGAGGGGTTCATGTTCAGTGAATGCCCTACTCAAACATACCAAAGTAATCAAATATAATACAGCTAGCCAGCGTCCATGTTCCATGACAGTTGCAGATGTTGGCACAATACAAAAATATTTTGCTACATAATACAACTAATTTCAGGAAGTTCTATTCCCATTGAAGTTCTTGGGTTCTTCATTTATTCTTAGCTGCAACATGCAGAGGCTTGTGCAGATGTTAGTTTCTCTTTCAGATTGGTGGGCATTCACCTCTCACTGTTTCCTATCCCCATCACCACCATCTGCATTAAACTTCTTCATATAACAAATCAATTCATCCTCGTCTCTACGTTTCGTTGTTTTTCGTACCACAGCCTTCAGTTTCCTCCATAACCCCATCCTCATGAACCAACGTTCCTCCTCTCACCACCAAGATGGACATGTTAAAAAATCTATCTAAGGAAGCTGCTGCTACCCTCAAGAGCCTTGAAGAGACGGAGACGAGTTCCGAAGAAGACCAGATTGAATACCAGCTTGTCATATACGATTGGAGGAAAAATTCCCAGCATGTCGAGTGGGTGATGTAGATTCACAAGCATGGTGATGGTGATGAGGACGGTATCCAGGAGCTTTTATGAACAAGATGAAGTTCAAGACGGATATCCTCGCAGATGCAGATCTTCGCCAGTGGCGAGAGGGGCGACAAGGATACCTTCCTTGCGCTGTATTACCAGAAGCTCAATAAAGTACTTAAATACAGTGAGTTGAACTGGCGTTCAATACAGCGAGGGCTACCGTGCCCTCAAATACCACGCGGATCCCCTCCTGAACAAATGCAAGATCACCCCTGAAGTGGAGAGAATACTCGTTTTATATGCATGCTGTTTCTGTCGAGCTCCTCCTTCAAATTAGGTCGTGCGTTTCTTGCCAAGGAGGAAGCATGCCCGTATTGGAAAGCTGTTCAGAACATGATGGAAAGGTGATTGAGGCTTTCTTTTGTATGCTTCTGTTGAGTGTGCTTCTGTCTTCTGTCTGGTGTTCTGATGATATGGGCTTTTTTCTTATTTTTCACGATACTGTATGCTGCTGTTTCTTTACACTGGTGTTATTTTCATCCATAGCGTTTACGCTCCAAGAAGTCGACAAAATACTGGAGAGAAATTCGCAGCACGTACGGCCCAGGATAAAGAAGCATTAGGAAGCACGAAATGCAATGAAGCCAAATCCAGGCACTTCAATATTTCAATATAATAATATCTTGAAAACAGTACACGCAGAGGGTCTGTGATGCAGCAAAGTCGAATGCTATACTGTACAGAGAGGGAAAAGAGACCTGTGCCCGCATAAGGGCTTAGTACAACATCTTTTAATGCTTCTTCTTTGTTTGCCTTCAGTAGCCCTAATATTTTCTTGTTCTAGAGCACAGGATCGACTTTCTGATTGAAGGCCGGCAACAACAAATTATTTGGCATGTATGATTTAACCGTATGCTAATATCTTGGGGAAACAATATCTTGAAAAGGAGAGGCACGCAAAAACCCAAAAGTACACGAATAAAAGAATATTCGAAGCAGCAAATCCGACAGAAGAAACACATAAGCGAAAGCATCAGACAGTATTGAAGAATACACAGCACAGAAAAGCACACAGAAAGCCTCATTCCCAGCCCATAGTCTCCCGACAGCTCTCCAGTATTCATAAGAATGCTCCCTGACAGAAGGCTCCAACTCCTCATTGGACAGGAAGCCGGACGGCAACAATGTGCGTATGAAGAAGAGATGCAGCTTCTCGACTTCCGGGGTAATGGTGCGGTTAGTAAGACAGAGATTGGAATGGTACTCGAGTAGACGGGAGGGCATAATGGAAACCTTGCTTGCCTAGGGCATTAGGTTAGCACTGCAATTTCTCGTGTATAAAGCAGCAACTCGATTCACGATACTCCAAGCCTCTATCCGGCTCCTGGTTAAACAGTGACATAAAAGTGTCTCTATCGTCCCGAAGACCAGCCACACATATCTCCGCGTCAGCAAGAATATCCGCTTTGAAGGCTGACTCGCTCATGATCCTCTTGAGAATTCTCCTCCCCGAAAGCATCGCCACGAGGATAGACCTCCATCGCAGTTCTGAGGTATTGCCGCATCTTCTGGCAGTCATACTCCATGAACATCTAACCAATGATGGACTTTTCGCAGTTCGATTCGATGCCTTCGAGTGTGGCAGCGCCATCCTTCAGAAACTCTTCGATTTTCTCCACACAGGCTGCGCGAGTGGGTGGTTTGGTTTCTTTGTGGTTGAGGGGTCTGCGTAGATGGGGATGGGGTCGGAAGGTTGGCATGATCCGCTGGATAGAGCAACGGCCAGTGAGGAATATGATCGGCCGTGGGAGTGCTCTCTTCATCGAGGCTTCTAGAGTGGAGTATCCGCTAGGTCAGTAATCGGAGGTAGTTGGAATACAGGGCTGAATAATGTACAAACCTCTCGGATTCGAAGCGGAAGATGAAACGGATAAGACAATACAACATTATATAGAATTGTAGATGAAAAGAAAAAGGTGCGGGGCGATATTGGAAGAGAGAAGAGGGAGAAGGCCCTTGAATGAGAAGAAGGTGCCCCAGACCCATTTAAAAGAGAAATAGCACCGAGTCTATCACCACCACCGCAAGACGAAGTGAACAATCGGCACTAATTTCGTAGTGCAGACTGCTTACGGTATTCAACTGTGCTCTCAATTCATATATGACGATCAGATTAAGTGACTTAGGGTTGGCGTCTGCTTGGGAAGAAACAGTGTACAAAGAAAATGAGAAGCCAGAGGACGCACTCTGAAAGACCAGTATATATGCAAAAGTGGTAACATAACAAGAGAAACGTATCAGGCTAAAAAATAGAGATAAGAAATAGCTACAAAAATCTCCTCGTCGACATATGACACCTTTAAACCACGGGGAATTAGTTTAAGCATCAATCAGATTCTGCGGCGCCTGCGTGCTGTCCCTCGTGTCCTTGTTGGGCACTTTACGACCAGAGCGGGCGTAGAACTCGTCCAAGACACGCTTGGGAATACGGTTGAGCAGCTCCTTAGGGTAGACACGGAGGAGGTTCCAGGCGATGTCGAGCGATTCGAAGATACTCCGAGATTCGTATGCGGATTGGCTGATGAAGGTACGTTCGAACTTTTCGAGGAACTCGAGAGAGAGCTTGTCCTCGGAGGACAAAGCCTCCTCACCGACGACTGCTTTCATGGCGGCTGTACGGGGGTCAACAATGTTCTTTTGTTCAGATTGGGAGAGGGTAGCTTGAAGGGAACTAACCGGCATCACGACCAATAGCGTACTTGGCGTACAGCTGGTTGGACACATCAGAGTGATCCTTCCGAGTACGGCCCTCACCAATGGCAGATTTCATAAGACGCGATAGAGACGGAAGGACGTTAATGGGAGGGCTGACACCCTTGTTGTAGAGCTGGCGGTCAATGAAGATCTGGCCCTCAGTAATGTAACCAGTCAAATCCGGAATAGGGTGGGTGATATCTGAGAAAGGTCAGCTTGGCAAGAAGTGGCATTGGAAATGCAGCATACCATCGTTAGGCATGGTCAAGATAGGAATCTGTGTGATGGAGCCATTACGGCCCTCAACACGTCCAGCACGTTCATACATGGTAGCCAAGTCAGTATACATGTAACCGGGGTAACCACGACGACCAGGAACTTCTTCTCTTGCAGCGGAGACTTCACGAAGGGCATCACAGTAGGCAGAAAGGTCAGTCATGATGGTCAAAACGTGCTTCTCCAATTGGTAGGCGTAGTATTCGGCGGTGGTCAAGGCGAGACGGGGAGTAATGATACGCTCAATTCTGTACACCAAGTTAGCAAAACCTTCATAGCTGTAGCAGGTGTCGAAACGTACGTAGGGTCATTGGCCAAGTTCAAGAACAGAGTGACACGCTCCATGCTGCCGTTCTCCTCGAAGTCACGGGTGAAGAAACGGCTAGTTTCCATGTTAACACCCATAGCCGCGAAAACGATCGAGAAGTTTTCCTCGTGACCATCGTGAACGCCCTTCGTCGGTTGGTTGACCAAACTTGCCTGACGACAAATCTGTGCAGCGATTTCATTGTGGGGGAGACCGGCAGCGGAAAAGATGGGGATCTTCTGTCCTCTGGCAATGGAGTTCATAGTGTCGATGGCGGAGATACCGGTGGAGATCATTTCTTCGGGGTAGACCTATTCAGAGAAGGAGGCGTATCAGCAATCAATCCAGAGCCTTCCATAGCTAATCCATAATCGGTATACATACTCGCGAGTAAGGGTTGATTGGTTGACCGTTGATATCCAGATAATCCTCCGCCAACACCTTGGGGCCCTTATCAATTGCACGACCCGAACCATCGAAAACACGACCCAGCATGTCCTCGGACACACCCAGCTTCAAGCTGTGCCCGGTAAACTCGACTTTCGTCTAATCCACAATAATCAGTCACCGTGCGTTCTCCGCAATTAATCAATCCAGGAACCAAGCAGTGTATACCTTCTTGACATCGACACCCGAGGTACCTTCGAACACCTATACGATCGCAAGGGAGCTTCGTTAACATCGCACACGATTTATCAGTCGGGATATCCATATCCGCACCTGGACAACAGCCCTATTGCCTCTCGCTTCGAGGACCTGACCTGAGCGTTCTGTGCCATCGGCGAGCGTTAAGGAGACAATTTCATTGTACCGGGGGAATTTAACCTGTCGACGGCTTTGTCAGATATTATCATCAAATTGAGTCGATTGATTGTCGGTCATCGAATGCGCAGCACGTACGTTATCAAGGACGACCAGAGGCCCGTTGATACCTCCGATGGTGTTGTAGCGGATACGAGGCTTGATGGAGGTCATCCGGGGGTCGACGAATTCGGACGCCATGATTGCGATTCTTCGAGGACTGCGGGGTATAATCAAGAATAAGATATCAAGGGAATGGTAGAACAAGCAAAAAGCGAGGCACAGAACCGAAGCTGCTCCTGATCAAAGCAAGCGTCGTCGGGCCAGGTCGTCGATTCGTATGGGACGGCGTCATCCCGCCCAGGGCGGTGGCGCACGTGATATCCACCTGATATACAGTTCCGGAAATGGAACAGTTAAATAACATGCACAGGCAATATCAGGTTCTTTTATGCTACGGAGTGCGTGATTATTGCTAAGATCATCCTGAGTACAAACACGCTCTACTCTTCAGCTGCCCTATATATCCCTGGGGTACGGGGTATGGTGCGGAGAGATAAACGGATCGCGAACCAGACTCCGTAGTACAATTGCTAGCACGGATTTAAGGTGAAAGGCGGTTACTGTTTCTGAGCAGAGGTGTCTTGGGACGGTTAAATAATGGAAGAGAAAAGCTGCAGAAACGCCCTGTGATAATGTCAACTCCCGAATGAATGCGCTGCATTCTATATGACATGGCTCTTATGACAAGAAGCGGAAACGGATATCATCAATCATGCTAATGTGGACTGTTCATTTCAGGTCATTCGAAAGCGAGAAAGTGAGGACAATTTCCAAAGTAGATGCTGTAAAACGAATTAAAGAAAACTCCGTCCATCGATAAACCCATAAGAAGATCATAATAATACAGTATAAGGAATCGAATAGAAAGGAAAATCGTAAGTCGTGCATAGCCCCAGGGATCCCAGAGCAAAGGGCCCTTTGTCAATCAATCTTTGCCATGGCAAGACTCTTGGGCGTCGATAAGTTGTTCGAAAGACGAATGTTCGTCTTCTTATTCTTGGTATGCTTCTTCAATTTCCGCCGCGCGACCATTACAGGGACAGACGATTTGGTGACCAGGTAGTTCGAGAACGATCCCAGAAGAACACTGTGCGGTGGTTTTATTGTTAGCGAGGCAAGCATTAGCTGTTCTAATTGGATGGTAGATACTAACCCCTTCAAAGCACTTCGTCCTCTGGCCCCGACAATCACGAGAGTCGGCTCGAGTCCATCGATCTAAAAATGTGTTAACAACCTGGATAACTCTCAATCTGGGAGGAACGTACAGCCTCAGTTATCATATGCTTGGGACTCTTGCAATGAATCACCTCCACCGCAATCCGCACCTGAAGCAATGTCTTCCTCAACAGCCGAACACAGGTCTGAGAAATCGTCTCGACGGCATGCATCCGATCCGATTCTGCCTTGGATATGCCCTTGGCATCAACAGAGTTCGACTTGCTATCAGAGCCCGACCCTAGACGATCCCGAATGGCACGAGGAAGATAAGTGGACGGGTCATTCTGAGACTTCCGTGCTGTTTCTTCTGTTTGAGACCCCACCACCATCGCGGAATCCTGCATTGCTTTAGCGCCCTCGCCGATCTGAACAGACGGGCCGGTGCTAGTCTCTTCATTGATAGCACAGACAGCAAACAAAGTATCACCGTCTCGCAAAATGGTCCCAATCGTCCACTCCAGCGCATACACAGACTCGTCGCTGAGGTCGGTGGTCACCATGTACTTCCGGCGCCGACGACGGCCTCCTTCAGTTTCCTCTAGTACATTGCCAAAGTCACCACGCACAATAGTCCTGATGGATCTGTTATGTACAGAGTTGTTGATGGACGACATTTGGATGCTGAGTTTCTGGGCTCGTTTGATATCCGATAGTTCCGCCTCGTCTTCCGATCCAAATGGTGTGTTTACCGCAGAGGTTGCTTCGTAGCTCGTACGCGGGTGAACCTGGGGTTGCTGGGGCTTAGGTGGCTGCGGAGGATGAAGCGGCTGCGGGCCCAGCTTCGCGGAGTGAATCAAGGTGGGTTTCTGCTCCTCGTGGGGTGTAGAGTTGATCTCGTCTTCGACCAGTTTACCTACACCTTATTAGTATTGAGATCGACAGTTAGATGTGGGAGGTACGGAAAGGTTAATAACTCACGCTCTTCTTCTGCTGCTGCAAGAAGACTCTGTGGCTTCTCCTCCGCATCAACTGGACTGCCATCGTCGGACGGAGATATTATCTCGATAGACACCTTCCTCCCACGGTCCACTGATTCGTCATCGCTTGAGGAATTATCGTCAAAGTCTTCTTCGTCGCTCGTCTCTCCGATCGGATTGTTCTCGCTGTCATATACGTCCTTCTCCAAACGTTCATCATCTGCAGTTGAACCTTCGTCAAGCGAACCCCGACGGGATCCGGGCTCTGGGAGTGCCGACAGACCTCCGGACAATTTAGAGAGCGCTGCATCGGACAAATGCATGTCGATCGCTTTGACGGCTGATTTATTGGATTTGAGGGAAGAAGTGGCCAGGCTGAAAGGGTTGGTTCGGAGCCATCGGTTCCTGGGAGAGATGGAGCGCGCAAACCGAGAAGGGAGCCGAGAATCCAGTGAAGACCCCCTCGATGCGCCGCTGCGGCGAGCGGAGTCTCGTCCCCTAGCGAAAGTCGGCAACCCGAACTTCGAGTCCAATCCTGACATCATTGCAGCCACGGTGTTTTTGCCAACCGGCGACTTTTCCTGTGCCAGAGGTGTAGAAGTGGGGGAAATCGCAGAGTCACGGTCGGGGCTACTGAACGACACCGAGGTATCGATATGAAGCGCAGTGGTAGAAATTGTCGGTGACTTCACTCCGGATTTCTCAATCTTGCCTACTGATTTTTTCCTCTCGTGGGACCGGTACGTGTCGTCCGGAGACTTATGAGGGGCAGTTTCGGAATCGCCAGGTGATTTTTCCTTTTCCTGGTCCTGTGGAGAGGTAGGAGACGATGCAGAGGGCGGGGACGTCGCAGTAGAGCTCAGGCGCAATGGCGACGACAAGATCGGCTCATTCCAGGAGCGTCGATGAGTTGACGACGGCGGAGTCACACCCACTCCTATACCGGCAATGGACCCATGGCGAAGCGGTAGAGCCCCAGGACTAGGAGAGAACTCTAGCATACTATATCTTGCAGGGTTTCCCGAATTATTATTCATGGAGGACGATGCTGATGTCCATAATTCGGAGACGTGACGCGTCCGACGGCCCTCCAGAGTATCCACGAGCTCCCGTCGTTCTTGTTCCAGAGTCTCCTCCAGCGACATTCTGGTGCCATGGCGTCTCGAGTGGGAGTATGCCATTGCGGCTTATTCTCCCCCGCCTGTGGGAGGGTATGATAACAGCGATGTCACAGCTAGTGGACGTACTCTGTGGGCACTCGATATTCTTATATTCCGTAGAGTAGCCGTACTCCGTATGGGGCTCTTTGTTTTGCGGAGGAATGTGGGGAAGATGAGCGTAAAATCGGCGGTTAAGTTCAGCCTCGTGATAAGGGAAATAGACGAAGATCTCTATCGGTTATCTAAAAAGTCAGCGATAATAACCTCTGGGTAGAAGGCCCAGGCAAAAGCAGCAGTTTGGAGATTGACAGGGAAAGCAGGGAGGGTGAAGAGGGGGGTCCAGGAACAGCCACGGCGCTGATAATATAAACGCTGCGTCCACGTGCAATCAAGGCAGCTGCAGAATGCTTACCAGAGAGATAAAGGAATGGAAGTTTGTCTCGGTCTGCTGCGACGATAAAATAACGGTATGGGTGATTCAGTTGAGGTTGGTATATGCGCCTGTCGGACTATGAAAATGACGCTGGGAAAGAAGTCACTCAGAGCAAAGTCAAGGCAGGATCAACTGAGCTACGAGAACATTCCTTAGTCAGGGAAGAATGTCTAGATTGCTGTCCACAACGGGTACAATTATACTGATAGTAGTGGTATACTACTGCCATAGAACATAATTGTATACATTGTCTATCTTCACATGAAAATGAATAAATGTACCAAATGCCTAGAACCCCAGTCTCGTGAAGAATGACCAATATTTATTTAACATAATCCTTGTCCTTACCGGTCCAGTCACCCAAACTCCTGGCTTAATAGAATTCACAAGTAACGAAAATTGATAGAAATGCGAAAGGGGAATTCCAACAGCCGAGACCCATCACGCCCTAGTCTTCTTCTTCTTACTACCGCCGGATGACTTGCGCGCCCCCGTAGCAGCAAAAGCTTCCTCGGGAGGCTCATCCATCTGCGCAGCTCTTTTCTTATAACCCTTAGGCGCATATTTCTCCTCCAACTTATCGAAGAACGACTCAGCGCGATTCGTCTGTCGCTGCTTGATCATAGCCACCAACGCATTATCATCCAACGCATTATCCTTGGCCTTCTTCTTCCTTCCACCTCCTCCCCTCTTACCCTTAGCCTCTTTCTTCTCCTCAACTTCCTTGGCCAACTTCTCTGCTTCCTCAGCCTCCCTCTGCGCTGTTTCTATCCGCTGCTGGCGCTTGCTATCCGGTTCCTCGCAGTATTCCATGTAATTCTTCACCTTCCCGTCGGCAATGGCCTTATCGATAATAGCCCGGAACCGCTCATCGTCATCAAGGACATTGCACAGCATCACCGATTCGTAGACTTTGTCCATATCACCCTTACTCTTCTCAAACGCCGTGAGTACATCGCGCTCTTCCTCCTCCGAGCCCTGATACTCCTTCTTCAACTGCTCCAGCGCATTCACATCCACAGACGCAGAGAATTGCTCGCGGTAAAAGTCCATCCAGTTGAAGTCTTCATCTTCGTTGACTGCTTCAGCCGTGCTACCGGTCAGGTCGAATCGCTTACGACGGCGTTCGTCGGAGAGAATGGCGTAGGCAAAGGCGATTTGCTGGAACTTATGGTTTGCTTCGTCTTTGGAGTCAGCTGGGGCCTTGTCTGTGGGCTGTTAGTCTCTATTTCATTGTCGCGTGTCGGGAAGCGCAGGTAAGGAAGTACCAGGATGGTGTTTCAGCGCAAGCTTCTTGTATGCGGATTTGATCGTCTCTGGTTTCGCATCTTGGCTAACACCAAGAATATCGTAAAGATCTGTCTCGATAGCGGGTTCGCGTGGGATCTCTGGCGAGTTGCGATCCGACATGGTATAGTATTCACGGTGGTAAGAACGCAAAAAAAGAAAAAGGTAGATTAAATTAAATTGTGCGAAGAATAAAACGAGAAGCAGAAATCATATATGGATGTTTCTGTAACTGTCATAAAGAGATTAAGTAGAAATGAATGGAAACATTGGTTGTGGTGCTTTACGCGACCTGGACGCGAGCCGTGGGAGGGAAAAGGAACTGTGCCGTCATCGCCGATAATCAGTTCTCCAGAGTAGGATATGAACCCCACGCCCAATTTCAGTGGTATTAAACATGACTCTCCCACAACAACTGCGCTGATTGAATTCCTTCACAGATTTATTTAATCTAATCTGCCAGTTGGTAGTTTAAGAGCATCCTCGTTTACCTCGTTCCAATCCGATCCTACTGCATACTAGTACTATACGCATCGCATACACTACACACTACAACCTCTACACCATGACCACCTCTTCCCCTCATGTCCGCTACATATCCGAATGCCTCAAACTCGCCGAAAAGTCCCCTCCACGACCAACCAACTTCCGCGTTGGCGCAATCCTCCTCTCCCGCAAAGCATCCTCAAACGAAACGACCAATGACGCCACACAAGACGACCAAATCCTTTCCACCGGCTACACAATGGAACTAACCGGCAACACCCACGCCGAACAATGCTGTCTCTCCAACTACGCCGCTGTGCACTCCGTCCCCGAAGACCGAGTCGCAGAGGTCCTCCCCTCCAACGACCCCGATCGCAAGCTCGTCATGTACGTGACCATGGAGCCCTGCGGGAAGCGACTTTCGGGGAATGCGCCGTGTGTGCAGAGGATTATCCACACTCGTTCCGATGGTCGTGCGGGTATTCAGAAGGTGTATTTCGGTGTTAAGGAGCCTGGGACCTTCGTGGGGGGTTCGGAGGGGTGTAAGATGTTGGATGCGGCGGGGATTGAGTGGGAGGTTGTGCGCGGGTTGGAGAGGGAGATTTTGTCGGTTGCTACGGCTGGACATGAGAATAGCGAGGAGGAGGTTAAGGCTGCGTTAGCTGATTATGGGACTAATGTTGACGATATTAGTCCTGAGGAGCGGCAGAGACAGGAGCAGCAGCCGAGAAATCCGAAGAAGAGGATGATGGAGGGGTTGGTTTAATTCGTATCCAGCATATCATCGTGTATGGAATTTTGATAGCTGAATAGAGCCATTGAATAACTCGAATTTCGATTGCATTTTAGTTCAACGGTATTCCGAGTGCTGAAGAATCCAAAATAGCGGACAAGCAAAAATAGCACGTGATCTCGACGGCCAGAAAACCTCCTTCCTATCCCACTCATATCTCTCCAACAACCAGGAAGAAATAAACAGACAAAAGATGAGCCCATGGAGACGGTCGACAATGATAGCCTGGCCTTTTACCCGGCATTCTGCTTCAAGGCGTCGCCAACCCATTTCGCCTGGGTAAAAATGGCCGCTGTAGATGTGCATCGGCTGAAGAAACGGCCGGGGTTTGAAGGTATGTATTCAAGAGTCCATTATATGCTTTGTTTTATGGATGGATGGGAATGTATCTGTATAGTTTCAGTGCTATGTTCTAGTTATTGTGGCGTCGTAAAGAACCGATATATATATATTCTACAAGAAGCTAACAACCCCAGGCCAAAACATCTACTTCTATTTAAACCATCCAATCCGCTTCGTCTGCCTCGTGGGACTCATAGTCGCCAGAACAGATGTCTACAAGCGCACCATCCTCACCCTCGATGACAGCAGCGGCTCAACCATCGAAATCGCCGTTCTGAAATCCGAGCAATTCACACTTCAAGAGGGAGCTGAACAAGGCCAGCAGCAACACCACCACCACCAAGGATCTAAAGCACAGACGCAGCAAACAATAGAGACGCATATCACAGCAACTGACAAGACGTACTTGGACATCTCATCTCTCCTCCCCGGGACGCTGGTAAAGGTTAAAGGTACACTGTCTACTTTCCGCTCCGCCATGCAACTTAATCTTGAACGCTTTTTCCCGGTCCCTGATACGAATGCCGAAATTCAATTTCTGGATCAGCGCATTCGGTTCCTCGTTGAGGTTTTGTGGGTGCCATGGGTGTTGAGTGAGGATGAGATTGTGCAGTTGCGGACGGAGGCTGAGGAGAAGCAGGAACGACTCGAAGAAGAGCAGGATCGCATCCGGAAGAGGCATAGGAAGCGTGCCGAGCGGGAAGAGAGGGATCAGAGACGAATTCAGAAGTCGTGGGAGCGGGAAGAGAGACTAAGAGAGAAAGAGGCGGCTTCTTGTCAGGCTGCTGGGAGGAAGATTATGCGGGATTTGGAGACAAGGAAGCGGGTCAGGGAGGAATAGGGTCATGATCTTGCTATGTGCTATAAGAATTGATATATATATATATATATATATATACGTTCAGCATACATTGACATCAATCATGAGGACATGACACAAATCGTAAGGTTAGAAATATGGGCGCTAATAACTGCACAACCTCCAAATCAACCGCAAACACTGAAAAGAACAAACGCTTGGATATAAATCATGCATCATGGGACATAACTTGGCTTCATGAAAGGCATCAAACAAAAGCTAGCAATCATAACTTCTAATTCCCTTCTCCAGAATCAAGCAAAATCGTATTCATCGATAACCGTAGGCATCATAACCACCACTTCCACCAGGACCTGACAGAGCACGATAGTAATCTTCCTGGCCTACCCAATGCCCTCGCGGAGGGAAATGGTCATGATACTTGGCTTTTTCACGTTCTCGGATGGCGTCGTAGAGCCGCTTATCCTCGTTTTCGCGCTCAAAGTCTCGGTACCGCCGACCATCGTCAAATGTATCACCTGAAACAGTCGTCGGGCTCAAATAGTGGTCTCCCGCGTAACGTGGATGGCCATGTTGAGTGAGGATATCTCCTTCGGAATGTCTGTATTCGTGACCGGCTACGCTCCGCGAAGAGCTTCGAGATCGTCCAGGTCTGATGAGAGGATGGTGAGGTGTAGCACTTCCGGAGCGTGGGTAGACTGGGTCCTGGTATTGCGGCTCAGGTGTCCGATGCCCAGGAACTGGAGGTATGGAGCTTTCTCTCGGTCTAGCGGTACTCGACGAGAAGGACTTGCTATGACCATGCCCTGGCCTAAAGGGACCGTCATCATACTTTTTACCACCGCCCGGTTGCGCGCTATACGGTTTTCGTTCGCGCTCAATGGGTCCTGAAATCGTTTCATCATCTTCCTCCTCTTCGTCTTCTACTGCCGGACTGACATAGGCCTTGTGAGGACGATGCGCAGCAGCGATCTCTTCATCCGTTATGGGTGGTAATTTCACGACACAGTGCTCCGTAATGTATTGATCGAGTTGTCTTCTCAACTCGAAATCTGGTGTTTCTGGAAATAGTCGTCGGGGAATCTCCTTGGGAAATCTCTCTTTCTTATCGTCCGGATTGCTGATGGGCATGTTCAATACGGCCTTCTGCAATCGATCGAATTCCCTGTCTGGGTGAGCCTGGATCATCAACGAAGCCCATCGCTCGAATCCTCGGGGCGTCAGGCCTGGAACGTCCGGTCGTTCGTTTAACTTAATCTGTATAAGGTGGTGTTCGGCTTCTACTTCTCGCAGGAGCCTTGAGATCGAGGATGTGCGGTCGTGGAAGATATCTGCGTGGAGTGCGCCCAATTAGACATGGCCTAAGCAAGTAGAGTGATTGTAGACTAACCTTGCCATGGATAAGGGTCAGAGGCGACTGCCGTATCCTCGTAGAACTTCTGCATCTTTTCGGGGGTGACAACAATGGTATTTCCTGGAGGATAATCTTCGATCTACCCAAAGTCAACATTGGTCTTCTCTCAAAGTATTTATGAAACCACTTACCAAATGCATCGCAATTCCCCGCAAGAACTGCGAAAGCCTCTTTGTCGGTTTTCCATCCACAAAAAGCTTCCCCCAGATCTTCTCAAGCGTCGTCATTTCCCCATCAGCATCAGTGCTCTCTCTGGACAGAGGACTCGAACGAGACTCCACCCTGGTGTTATATTCGCTGACTTGACTCGCCCGCGACCCAGACCTGCTCATGGGCTGAGAGATGTGGGACGATCTCGAAGGCGGGCGGGGGCTGTTTTGGTATACGCTTGGAGGCGGTGGATGATACGGCTGATAACTCGAGGAGTTGTCTTCACGTCCAGCACGAGGTGACATGGGCGAGTGATACTGCTGTTGCTGCTGTTGCTGTTGAGCTGGGATATTCTCGAGACCGGTCGTTTTAAGCTGCTGGATCACATTGGCCGTTATCTGGGTGAGGACTTCGGGGGATAAGTAAGGCGGCTGATCTGCGTTGCTAAACGCCGAGTTGACGGCTTCGTTAATGCGGCCCGTTTGCTGGGGCTGCGGGTACCACTGATTATTATCATGATTATTTGGATATTGACCTGGGGACGACGATGTGGGAGGCATTATTTTGGATTGCGGTGGTTGATGCCATACGGTGGGCTTACAGTGATATAAACCGGAGCGGAAAAAGTGCCTCGGGAGGGACAAGGCTGGTATCGTATTTTATGACGCATTTGGAGATTAGCGGAAATTAACTCCATTCAGCTCATTGCGATATTTTATTGATCAGAGCGTTTCTACTATGTACTATGTATATCAGGATAGCCGGCATTGCATGTCTCCTGCAGAAGCCTAGGAAATGGACGCCAAGACACCTTGGAGCAGCAAGAACAAAAGTCGTCGGCAATGTAACAGCAGAAAAGCTCTTTGGTAAAACGTGTGTTCCAGATGATGGAGAGATAGATACGGTTACAATCACGCATTCTTCTCCCACAGGCTAACCCGGTCCTTCCACCCGCAAAAAAACTTCCCCCAGATCTTCTCAGGCGTCCTCATTTCCCCATCAGCATCAGTGCTCTCTCTGGACAAACACACTGCGAATGCCTTCTCGCATCCAAGCTGCAAGCAAGTTGAAGATGGTGACTAATACAGCATATACGACCAGGAGACGCGCGAGCAGTACCATTCATCCTGCTCCGCGCTCTTCGAAGGTCAAAGCACATCGTCCCGTACTGCAAGAGAGCGACGGCAAGCGATATCGATTGTGTATATTCCCAAAGCAAGCTTCTATTCAGCTTAATCATACACTGGCTTCAAGAGGAAACTGCTACAGGCAAAGAGCTGTAAGGTTTAGGACTCATACGCACGTTTAAAGGATTGCGAAGTTATTTGACCAGAGGCAGATATATATCGACTAAGCAACATGTCCGTTTCGAGTCGAGGAATCAAAGGATCAAAGGAAATATATACGGTAATGGAATTATCTCCAGCTATGACAAGGAAAAGAAGACACAGAGTAGCTCACTAGCCATACTATCAGTATAACTCTCCCAGAGCGAATATTGGACTGATAGTCGTCACTTCAGGTAGTCAAGAATTACGAGGGTATTGAAGCTCTTGCCAAACGCGAGGTTCCACGGTCTTTATACCCAATATTAACATCCTACTCCGGCAACCCTAAGCTTGAGTATTACGAGGGTTTTGTAATACGTTTCGATGGAACACGCATGCATATCGGCAAAGCATTAGTCTCTCGGATCTATCTGGAACATATTCGCAGATATGGGAGCGTTGACTAGGATCTGCTCTTCTATTAATCTGAAGAGTTGATCTTGACGATTCTGATGGCCGAAGAGGCGTTGCAAGGTTCAGTATTGCTCTCTTTAGGCATGTCGCTGATGGTAAGCAGGGCAGGATTATAGTAAAGGTATCAGGGGCGCAGTATGAGTAGTTTTGCTTCCAGAAATTACATGGCTAATGTCCATTCGTTCACCGAAAGAGCTTAATATAATAACATGTCACTCTCTACTGGCATATTCCTACCACCTCTCTTCATTCATCATCCTATCTACCATTCATCCTGTACTGCTATCGATGGGACGGCAAGGTCGAAGGCGATTACAGCTAAGAGACACAGCAAAGAAAGCATGGTTGCACTGGCAATATGCGCCTCAGGAAACCGCGAGATGCGCAAGAGAAAGAAGTGACCTTAGAGATTAGTGTTCGTTTCTTGAAGTGATGAAAGCTTTGGTTGATATAGTTATCTTTTTGAATGCTGTATATAAATACCAATGCCCGGAAAGATCGATGCTGAATATACCGCGCTAAATCATCATGATCTTTTGTACAATCTAGCATTACTTTCTATACACGTCGTCTTATAAGGAAGCAAGTTGAATTTTACTTGGCTAAGTTATCGTAAGCTCTAATAGACCATGGGCGAGTGCTGTTACTTGCAGCGTTTCCACAGAACAGCCTGGATTGAAGTTATCTCGACACAATACAGAAAGGGGATGGTAGTTGAAATCTCCTCCTTTCTATTCTCGGGACAGTCCTTAACTCAAAATATATAAATAGGAAGAGCGTGCTCCAAGTGGCCAACGATTAGTACTCTTGGACGCTTTAAGAAGCTCGTAGGTCTGGTTCAGTCAAAATAAGCTCTGTTGCTATATCCGCGGTTTAGTCTACCGTGGCAAGGTTGATACTGGTTTCGAATTTGCAAATACCCATGGTTTTGATGATTGGGACTGCTGGGCTTTTTTGGTAAACTCGAGGGGAACGAAAACAAAATGGAAGCGATATTGACTGCATAACACATAAGAGATAAAAACGCACGCCGGATGACAAAGATAAAAGAAAAGGTAGATACCGTGCATCCCCGAATCCTGTTTCACAGAGTCAACGAGACTGGAGGCTGTGGCGACATCAGACCTACTGAAGTTAAGATGGCAAGCAGACAGCGGGAGCAGAAAGAAAATTATTTATCCAAGTAACCACTAAGATCCACATCAAATCTTCCCTAATGATGGCAGTCTTGCGAACAGGCATTGGTTATAGAGCAGAGTGATTTACAGGAAATCCTCGATACCGTTGTCATTATCATCGTCATCTGAATGGTGAGCTTCAGCTGTGGACTCGGGGACACGCATGGAGGGAGCTTCGTTGACTGGCACGCGGCGGCTCTGAAAGCAGTGAGCAGAATATCCGGTGTTATATGAATAGTAAAACACTCACCGGTACTTTGGCAAAGTTGGAAGCTTTCTTCTTTGGAAGCGGGGGAGGGGGCAGAGTATTGCCGGACCTGATGTTGGGAACCTGAGCCGCGGCACTTTGATACTTCAGTGCATGGGCTTGGTTGTTGCTATTGCCGTAGAAGGAGTCATATCTGCCTGACTGGGAATCGGTGCTACGACGATGAGCGGTACCACTAGCGTCAAAACTGGTGTACATGCGGGTCTTGCCCTTGCTGAGACTGTTCTCGTCGTTTCCGGACTCCGATTCCACCCAGACACCGCCACCGATGGAGAGGAGGTCATCGTCTTCTTCGAGGGCGGGGAAGCCGCTGCGGGCGTAGGGGCTGATGATATTGAGGCGGTTGGTGGTTGCGGCGAGGGATTCGTCGTCGAAGTGAGACTGTACGGAGTACTGTCAGCTGTGTTCAAGAATCGTTATGGTTATTCCTACCCTAGTCAAGGTAGTGTCCTGTGTGGTTAACTCGCTCTCCGGGATAAGCTTCTGTTCGTCCACGAGCTCGGTGTCGGTGATGAACTGGACGCAGTTCAGACATCTCTGTAGTTGTCAGCCAGTCAGCTCCAACCCCCCCAAATATATACAAAGGTACAAGCATACTGCGGTATCGTGGAACTGACGCTGAGCCTTCGCAAATTCATCCAGACCCTTGATCTTATCACAAATGCAGCACTTGAGCTCAACTGTCTGGCCCCCAACGCAGGTGCGACACTTGGCGATACCAGTACCGTTAACCGCACGAGCACCCTGGCTGATAATGCCGTGACGCAGGTACTCGAGCTGGCGCTTGGAGAACATGCTCTGCATGCGGACCTTCTTGCAGTTGATGCATTTGACCCTTTTGTGGAAGGTAGGTGAGTGTCGTAGTCGATTTGATGGGTTTTGGTGGAGATAGGGCTGGCTCACTTGTCTGGGATGGTGACCTGCTCAAGCCTGGCAGTTTGTTAGCTGGAGTTAATAAAAAGGATTTAATGAGGGTTGATGCTTACTGTCTCTTGGTGTTCTCGTTGTAGCCCCCGGCGTAGGCGCTTCTTACTGGGGGCGGCATCTTGTCCGTAAGAGAGCAAGAAGCTTTGAGTGAGAGTATGTCGAATTCAGGGTCACGAAGACGGCGTGGAATCAAATTTTTTTTATGAAGATGAGGATGAAATGGGAATGGGGATGGGGAGGGAGGGTAAAAAGAAGAATAGAGAATAAAGGAAGGAAGGTGAAGTATCCCGTAAAAGATTCTTCAGTCTCAGGCAAACAAGCAATAACTGCATGAGAGGGACAACAATTGAGCAACCAACGAGCCCTGTAGCTACCAAAGAAATATTTTCATCACTGATGCTGAGGAAAATATTCATTGACAGTGAATGTTCAGGATACATTATCGGAAGAGTTTCTATGGCAGCATTTTACTGCCATCAACCCAATCTGGGAAATAGACTGTAGACATCTTTTTCGTTTGTCTTATTGGCATGGCTAGTTGTAGCGTAATTTTTTATCTTCGACGTCTGTCAGCCTGTCAATTCTTCGTTGCGTATATTTTGTAAGTGCTTGAAATATGTACTCCTCGTTGCAAACGGATATCTTGGATAGATAGAGACAGAGAACCTAGATACACGAAGGCCCATTGATACAAAACAGCCCGATAGCACGTGTAAGCGGGTTATGACAGGATGAAGATAGCCAAGGAATTAGAATTTCAAATACAAACGGAAGAATGAAGTTGTGGCTACAATGTTTGAACACAGACGACAGCTACTTGTACAATCAACGAACAAAATCACTACTATCAAAGCTCTCCCCCCTACGACCGTGCAATTGCACTGGGCTGCCAAGCTGAAATATATAAGCAAACAAAGCCACAGCTGCATATGATCTGTCCTGTATTACCTGTATCTGTATAGGTCATGCATAAATCGACTCCCTAATCCTCGCTTGTGTAACATTCCATATGCACGTACTGCATCTGTATGAGATACTTGGATCGACCTGCAAGATTCCATCGACCTGCATCATCTATTGGTAATCACTCAACTAATCCAAATCCTTACAGGGAGACGAGGGGTCGGGGAGTCAATACCCTCCTGACAGAGGCTACTCCTGGCGTTATTTTATTTTTATTCCCCCCCCCCCCAAGAAACACCGACGTACAGAGTACGGATGCGAAGATGATCGAGTGGGTACTACGGAGCAGAGGACGGGCGATGGTGTCTACGGAGACCTCGGAGCACATTCTGATAGAGGGAGAGGAGACTCATGCTACTGCAGAGCACCGACTAAGTAGTGAGGGAAATTATTCGAGAGTCCTTCCAAATCCTTCTGGAAGTCCCAAACGAAGAACTCCTGATACGCGTGGGTGGAGGAAGTGGGCGGGAGACTCCATCCACACGATACCGGGAATGTCCCAGAGTGCATTAGTACGAGCACAGATGTTATTGATGAGTACGGAGTAAAGTACATCAAGAGACGGAAGCCAACAGTTATCCCGTACATAGCGCTCGGCACTGCAGTTGATGCATTGAATTTCAAACAGATGAGTACTCCGCAGAAAACAGTTGACTCGTATTCCTTGATAGCATCACACCCATCCTACTATCACACCGCTAACACAACTATTCGCCTCTATGGCTCCTTCCCCGTACGTATACGCCATCGATTTATCAGTCGAGATATCCATCCTTCCGATACTGGGGTACAGACACACAGTATCCGACAACCCATCCCGCGCTCCCCTTGTGGATCCCCAGTATCCACCAATGGGTCTAGCGCAGACCACGCCCACCATTCATCTTCCCCGAAAAGGCGCTACCGGCCACTTAAAAGACTAGTGTCCCCACTGGCTCCCGGGTAAGCCTGGGACGGGCCTAGACAGAGTGGGAGTTCCGCATTCCCCGAGTTCCAAAGCCAGTCAGCGTTGCCACTGCCCCGCCAAATCCACCGCACTCACCAGTCACCGCTTCCCAGAGGGTCGGATGACCGACGATCAGATACAGGCAATGTTTTCCGCGGTTTCTCTTTTTTACCGCTATCAGGATCGGGTCAGGAACGGTTGGTGATGGAGAGGAACCGAGGAACCAACTTTGGTTGTGTTTATCATCGTCCGGGTGATGGTCAAAGAAAATCTTGTAGAGGATAATACGTACAGAGTACGAAGTACAAGGACAAGGGACACACATTCGTACAGAATTTAGATGCGACGCAGAGTACGATCATTGATGCAAGTAACCATGATCCGTACTTTCTGCCTTTGTCTAGTTCGGCCCCTCCGCTATCCGTGCCATAATCCGCGGCCTGCCGTACCCAAGGGACAAAAGTTGGTCCGTCGTTTTTTGACAGTTATGTTCAGCAGCATTTGATTATCATCATCTGTGGCCCATGTGTCCATGTGTCCGCGCTCGGAGTGGATTGCATTATGATTATCCTGTGGCGTGGGAGAGAAAGATGAACCGAGGTACGTACATGGTGACTTGAAACGGTGGACCGGTTATATCATTGGGAATATCGGATGGAATAATCATACATAGGACTCGTACAGATGAACACCGCTTGTTGTCTCTACAGACTTGTCTCTGGGGTACAGAAAGCAGAGGTACACCGCTATATAGAAGGGTACGTGGTGGGGTGAACGAGGTTAGACCGGATACACGGATCGAGATTGTACTTCGTAGACTTGACCGGAAACAAAACAGTTGATGATAGTATCAAACCCTAACTATTTTTTTTTTTCTGTTTAGGTGCTCTCTACTCCGGAATAGAGTAGGATCAAAATCCTCTAGAAAAATTCTTGAAACCACGCGGTCAGACCTGCTCATTATATACCGCGTAATAATCACGCACACCACGTACCATTTCCGTCCAGTGGGATGACTAACATGTCTATGCACTGTGCTATGCACTGTCGATTGATTAAAAATGATTATCAAGCAGATTGGGTCAAGCCACAGACACAGACAAATAGACTCCCCTTGCCCATTGCAGGTTTAACAACCGATGATAGTTTATCTCTCATGACTGCCATGCTGGCAGACATTTTCCACATGTTCAGCCGCCGTTGGTTGAGATCTACTAGAGTACATGAACCAGTCGAGTCCACCAAGTGCATGAACTGTCAAGCACTTCTTAGCATGAGTGTGCTTGTATGGTATTGTAAAGCGCGCGTACGTGTCACATTATTTATGCCCGAGACCCTGACAGAGGAGGAGGGGGAAATCAACACACAAAACACACACACAGGAAGGGGAAAACACACGCGGCCCAACCTCCCTTTCACTTCTGGCCATAACCATTAGGGCCCGTCTAACGATCACTAGGGGCGGAGTCTATGTGGGGCTTCATTAAGGCTGGACTCTTGAAGGTGCGTGTGCGTTGGTTCCTGGCTTTGGTGGCATCAGTCATTACCACGCTATACAAGTACATACTATGTACACCAACCGCACATTGACAGAGGATCACTTGCAGATGTCGTTTTCCTATCAACAAATAATTGCCTATGGTCTCTTGTCTTCCCATACATACATGGCACAGTCCAAAGTGTCCGTTCTCAAGTCAAGAAGCGGTAGTCGTGCATAATGATTAGTTGCAGGGGCTCCACCGAGTCTGGTGGATGCTGTTTTTGAGTTAGCCCAATACCAATGAGCCAGCTGATAGCCAATGACAGCGCGTAAGAATGTGTTATGCACAGCCAGTAATACCATGGCAGAGAGCTCATACTGATGATTAGGATCTGACAAGTATCAAACAAAGAACACTACGAGAAAATTAATGGGAGATGAAACTGATTATTATATCATAGCGAATAACAACCGACATTTATGTTATTTACCTGACATGATCCGGTGATTACCATAGCGGTTACCAACTCCGGGAGACCCGGCCAATAAGAAGAACCATCGGGGTCCACTGATACCGTCCGGATACGATACAGTACAGAGTACGGACCCGTGGGTATCATACCTGATTGGGACGACCCTTCTGGCTCCCACATCCTCACAGTTACCCTCCCCATTCTGGTCTCTGAACAAGTAATCCTTCTCTCTGTAAACACCAGCATTACTTTGACTACTGTCGCCAACTACTGTACACTCTTTTTTCTTTTTTTTCTTTTTTATTTATTCTTTTTTTCCCATTCGCCCAGTCATTCCTTTTTACTTTATTTTGAATTTTCGATTTTTGTATATTTTCTTTTTTCCCTTCCTGTGATCACCTCCTATCCGGTCTACACTTCCTCCGTACTATCAAGTCTACATTACCACTAACAACAAACCCCTCAAAACGGTCTGCTTTCTTTTTTAATTTAGTCGTGTTTTTTATTCGTCCTTTTTTGATTATCCTCTCCTGTGATCTGCATAAAAATTCCAACTGGTGCAGTTCCGACAGTCGACCGCTTGTTCCTAAAAGAGTCTCCACGGCCCGGTCCATCTGAGCTCCTCTCCATATACACACAGCAACAGAGAGAGCGAGAGCTGTCACCGCGTCAGGGGCTTGTTCGCATCCACCTCCAAATTCCCAACCTCATCTTCACTCTTTTTATTTTTATATTTTATTTTCCCTCATAGTACTCCATTAGTTTAACTCGCCAATTCCCACCGACCCGGATCCGCCCCTAATCATCCGTCCGTCTTATTCCTCCATCGCTCGCTCCAGTGATCACGTCCGAATCGCTGGGTCTTCCATCTGGCTTCCAGATCTACTCTCCCTCGTCTTTTTTACTCTCCCCGTTTTCCCTTTTTTTCCTTTTCTTTTTCTTCCCTTTTTCCTTTTTCCTCCACTCCTCGCCGCGTCTCAGGGAAGCTACTTGTACATTCCCCTCCCTCTTCTCCATTCATCCCTCTTCCATACCCTCCTCTCTCCTCCCTCCTCCCACCTTCGTTATCGCCAGTCCCTCCTGTCAATGGGATAGACCTCATCCGGATTCTTTACTGTATTGCGGCAAAAGGATGAGCATCTGCTTCAATTGAATCTCTTCGTTCATTTCTAGGGAGCCCGAGCTTATATAATACTATTAATATACTATACCACCTTACGTTGTTGCAAAGGGGTAGGTCTCCACCATCATGCTGTCTAGATACCAGAGTCCCTCGCTAACTGCTTCTCCCACCTCATAGTTATCGAGCCTTATCGTTCTCTGCTGGCAGAATCTCGCATAATCCACACAATCATCCACCATGACCGTCACATATGATCTCCCGCGGAGTACCGCTCCTACATCAATGGCGACTCTTGAAGACAGATTCGAGGTCATGAAGGAAATCGGGGATGGTAGCTTTGGTAGTGTGGCCGTGGCACGGGTCCGGACGGCAGGATCCAACATTGCCCGGAGAGGGACAATGGTACGCAGGAACCTTGGAACCGTGAGCTGTGGTTCATGTGTACTGACTCTTGGCATGAACAGGTCGCAATCAAGACGATGAAGAAGACTTTCGATTCATTGACCCCATGTTTAGAATTAAGAGAAGTTATCTTCCTGCGCACATTGCCCATCCACCCCCATCTCGTTCCCGCACTTGACATCTTCCTCGACCCCCTATCCCGAAAGCTCCACATCTGTATGGAATACATGGACGGCAACCTCTACCAGTTGATGAAGGCACGAGACCACAAGGCTTTCGACGCCAAGCACGTCAAGAGCATCCTCTACCAGATCCTGTGCGGTTTGGACCACATTCATGCTCACCACTTCTTCCACCGCGATATTAAGCCAGAGAACATCCTGGTTTCCACATCCGCCCCGAATGACTCTGCCTTCAGTCGCTACTCCAACCTCGTTACTCCCCCTTCCACTCCTCCCACCTACACCGTCAAGATCGCCGACTTTGGTCTGGCACGCGAAACCCACTCTAGAGTGCCTTACACCACCTACGTCTCGACCCGCTGGTATCGGGCCCCTGAAGTCCTTTTGCGGGCCGGAGAGTACTCTGCCCCAGTCGACATGTGGGCAGTTGGTGCCATGGCCGTCGAGATCGCGACGCTCAAGCCTCTGTTCCCCGGTGGCAATGAAGTGGACCAAGTGTGGAGGGTCTGTGAGATCATGGGTAGCCCCGGAAACTGGTATAGCAAGTCGGGTTCGAAACTCGGTGGTGGTGAATGGAGAGAAGGGGCCCGTTTGGCCCAGAAGCTGGGATTCACTTTTCCCAAGGTAAGAATCATTGGCAATTCTGTTTATTACTGCGCTAACACTCGTTCTAGATGGCGCCTCACTCTATGGAGAGCATTCTGCAGCCGCCTCAATGGCCTGCGTCTCTTAGCCACTTCGTGACCTGGTGTCTCATGTGGGATCCGAAACAGCGGCCGACGTCCACACAAGCCTTGAACCATGAGTACTTCGCAGACGCCGTGGACCCGTTGCGTCCCAAGTCTTCGACTGCCCGTCTGCTAGGTCGAAAACAATCGGACAAGAGCTTCAAGTCCGCCACCAAGGAGACAAGCGACTCTCCAACTCTGTCTACCAAGCCATCTTGGTTCCGACGGTCGTTTATTGGAAAGACTGAGAACCAGGTACCTGCTGTGGAGACAGAGCAACCAGCCCGGGCAGCTCCGGTCCCGTCGTACAATGCGACCGTTGACGCACAGGCTGCCAACAAGGCCAAACAAGGTACCACTAAGCGTGCTACCTGGGCAAACGGAGCCCCGATGCCCATTCTGCCTTCAATCCGTCCTGTGTCACCACTGTCTAACGCGGTTACAGCACAAGCCAATTCGACTTTCACTCACGACAATAGTAGCAACGCTACAAGTGTCACCTTCGCGGACAACAAGGCGAGCAAGAAGATTGGCAGACAACTATCGCTGAACTCTCACGGCAACCACTATACCGACGTCCACCGGCAAGAGGCTGAGAAAGCACTCAACGGGGGTAACGGTGGCATGACAATCACACCAAAGGAGAGTTTCTTCTCGCATCTGCGCAAGCGTGCGCGGAGACTCTCTGGTCGCAATCAATCGCATACTGCGAGCGACGACGTTGAGGCTAATGCGGGTTGTATGCCGTGGTCGAATCGGTCGTCCTTGGCGCTGGAATCCAACAACGAAGCAAAGCAGGGCTCTGATCTCTCCGAGTTGGACAAGGCTCTCCAGAACGTCAAGTATTCACTCGACACCTCGTCAAAGGGCAATGTTCCCGTCCAGATCACCTCCCCAGTCGAGGGCACCAAGCGCCAATCGATGCCCCAGGGCTCCATTCGCTCCTCGATAACTGAGAGTCCCAGCTCTACCAGCGGCTCTGTCGGGCCGATCTCCAGCCGGACTAAACGCGCCATGCAGATGTCTACTCACCCGGTGCATCGGTATGAGACTCCCGAGGAGGAAGACGAGCTTTTGGACGAAGTTCTACATTCGGCTACGAAGGCTGCCAACCGACTGGCGCAACAGAACAATTCGTCTGACGCCAACTACAGCCATCAGCCCATGGCCAAGGATAATTCGCAGGCCTTACCCAGTCCCTACCCGACTCCCTCCCCGTCTGCCAACGGCGCCTCTTTCGGCCAGGACACGCCATGCCGGAAAAATGTAAAGGCAGACAACCGTCAATGGCCCACCCCACCTTACGAGGAGGGCTGGACGAGTCCGACTTCTGCTACGTTCCTTAGCAGTTCTACTTACAGGTAAACAACCTGTATGATGCGATTTGATTGATCTATTGGCATTTAAAAAGATGAAAAATATCTGAAAAACAAAAAGAAAAAAAATTTGCGATGCGCAAAACCGGGAATATTACTGAGGACGGCGTACAGGATCTGGTGACATTTTCTCTTGTTTCTGGCATTTATTTTAAGGAGAGGTTTGGCTTTTCTTATTTCCCCTGTGTTTCTATGGGACGGGTGACAGGTACTTTTTTTATTTTTTTCCATTTGTGATACTCTTTTTCGTCTTCATACCCCACAGGCTTGTCATAGATACATGATGGCCTTGTTATCTGTTTATTCTTCGGCATATATCGAGTGTCTGTTTCTTCCGTTCCTTTGCACATTATTGCTATGTGGTTCCTTGCATTGTCGATCTACTTTGATACCATTTGCGCGTTTTGCGGATGTTACTGCTGTCGTTCCTTTGTTCTTTTATATATATATTGCATCTCCCTCCTTCATCTCTTTAGACTTACATACCTTTTCACCTGACCTCTTTTCTGATCCTTTCCGTCTCTCCTTGTGTCTCACCTTCCTTATTGTATATTTTTCCTTTTCTCCCTTCTTTCATCTGTTTTATCCATTTGTTTCCGATCTGCCTGTTGCACTATGGGGGAATACTTGTTTGGGCGGGTCTTTCCTTTCGACTTGTACATTTTTGCTTGTGATTTTGACTGGGACAGACCAGCGGCGATCTGGTCCTGGGTTCTATATGCCCTTGTAATATAGCATTCTTATGGCAAAAGCCAGGTTTATATTTATCGATACGGAGCACATAGTATCGCATATTGCAGCATTGCTACAGGTAAAATATAATGTTTACTGCTTAACTTCTTTTGCTTCCTTAACTGACTGGGCAGACTTGTAAGCCATATCACCTGTACAACTTGGAATCCCTTTAATAATCCCATTGGAGTGGTACCGTTAGGACTGGATTGAGCGTGCCATTGATATGGTTGAAAAATATGGCTGGCAGTTACCATGAAGCACTTCGTGACTGCTCGTACTAAAAGGAATATCAATAGCGGGGCGGAACAATTATCTCCCGCACACAGAATTTCCTACGTCAGGGCTCTGCTTTCGACGATCGTATTATAAGGCATATTTTCACAAGCAATCTTTTCATTTCTGAATACTACGATCCTCAAGGGAAGTAACTTGCTGCACCGAGTTCAGCATATCGTGCAGTGACCCGTTAGCGCTGGACTGATTCTAAGTCTGCGCCCAGTCCTGCGAAGAATCCAAACCCTCTACGCCTCGAAAAATATCAATTCGGACTTACACATCGTCGCATCAGAAATAAACACCAAAATGTCCGCCCGCCAGGCCTCCTCGGCCTCGCAAACCCCGCACCTCTCCCCCGCCGAACTCTCTTACATCTACGCCTCCCTCTCCCTCCCCAACACTCCCATCCGCCCCGACGGCCGCTCATCAACCCAATTCCGCCCTCTAACCGCCGAAACCGACATCCTCCCGGGGACCAACGGTAGTGCGCGCATCGGCTTCGCGGACGGGACGCAGGCAATTGTCGGCGTTAAGGCGGAGGTCGAGAAGACGGTTGTTGCGGCTGATGCGTTGGATTTGAGGAGTATTTCGAGGCAGGCGCAGGGGGAGAGTTTGGCGCGTGAGAGTGGCGAGGAAAAGGAGAGTGGTGCCGGCGGGGAGGATGGGACTGCCGCTGGGCAGGGGTCGTGGGTGCAGATGTCGATTGAGATTCCCGGGTTTAGGGATGACGATGCGTTGCCAGTGTTTTTGGCGGAGATGATGAGGGAGCCGCTTGTGGGGAGTGTCTCTGGTGGGAGTGGGAAGGGTGAAGATGATGAGATGGTGGGTGGGTTGAAGGGGAGGTTGGTGATTAATCGCCGGTGGCATTGGAGGTTATATATTGATGTGAGTTTACACCTTTGATGTCTGTATTGGGATTCGTGCTAACGATTTAGGTCCTTCTCCTCTCACAACCACTGTCATATCCCCTCCCATTACTCTCCCTCACAACACATCTAGCCCTCCTCTCAACAAAACTTCCCAAACTCAAATCCCAAGGCGAAGAAGACCCCTTCTTCGACGACGACTGGGACGCCGCCGAATACCTCTACCCCCGCACCCGCACCAGCATCAAAACCCCCAAACCGCCCTCCCAAAACGTCCGCCCCCCAATCACCCTCCTCGTTATCTCCGCCGGCGAAAACATCATCTTCGATCCTAGCCGCGAAGAAATCGCCGTCGCAGACTCCGTCCTCGCGGTATCCATCACCCGCGATTCGGAAACTGGCGGCCTGAAACTCCTCTCCATCCGCACGGTCGACCCGCCGTCGAGACTGACGCAGCCTGGTGTTGCGAATTCAGAGAATGTGGCTACGTTGGGGTCTACGGGGGCGGCTGAGGAGGCGAGTTTGCAGCATCCGAGCGTTGGCGGGGAGGAGGAGATGCCGGGGGTTTGGAGGCCGAGGCGGGGTGGTGTTAAGAGGAGGGTTATTGCGAGTATTGTGAAGATGGTGCTCAAGAAGGGGGGTGTGGGGGAGGAGGTTTTGGAAGGGTTGGAGGGAGTCGAGGTGGGATGATCTGTTTATTTTTGTTAGGGTATTGTGGTTTTGCTGGAGCAAACGCCTCCGTGCTGATTGATAGAACGACCATGAAGTATGGACACTTTAAAGATAAGACGCCGCGACCTTTTCACGAGACCAAGTTCCTGTTCAAGAGATGCGATTTAATCGCGTCACCATAATAGATGCTATGTACATAAATAAGAGTACAAGAAAAGTTCAATTCAGTTTCCACCTACCTCCCATATCTCATTCGACGGACTCATTCAACAGTGATTTGAGACACGGCACGTATCCAAAATACACCGGGAGGATTACCAAATTCCAAACCACTTCTTAACCGGCTTCTTATTCCCCTCCCAATCAACAAAAGCCTCCCCCTTCCCATCCACATCCCGCGCAACAGGCGACTGATCATCAACAACCTCCTTCTTCTCTTCCTTCTGCATATCATTCTCCATCCCATGCGCAACACGATACTTCCTCCTCTTCTCCGCGTCCTCGACACGCTGCAGACGCTTTTCCCGTGTCAACATGGACCGATGCTCCACGTCCATGCGGTAGACGGACAGGGCTTGCGAAATTGTGTCGTAGGGATGCGAGAGGAGATTGGACCAGGAAGGGAGCAGGTGTGCGTAGGGAGAAGTGCGTTTGAAGTTTGTGGTGAAGGTGAACGTTGCGAGAGATGTCAGGATACCCTGTTCCTCATTAGCCCATCTTTCTCCACCAGTAGCCAGTCTGAGTACAGGGGGCAGGGGAATACCATAGCAATCCAAACATGAATCCATCTACTCGTCAGAAATTTAAACATAACCGTGCCCTCGGGCGGAAACATATTCGGATACTGTCTTGTCTTCTGTTCCTCCTTCTCTTTCTCCGAGAGTTTGGGTCCCGGGTAATTCACGGGTCCTGCGTTGACGACCTTGCCATTGCGAGTTTGGACGACGCGACGGGCGGGATGCGAGGGTGGGCGGAATTTGTCGGGTGGGACTAGGACGCGTGGTTTGGAGGGGTCTTCTTGGGAGTGAGAGATTGGAGAGGTGGTGAGGGTGCGGGGAGATGCGATTGATGCGGTTGGGATGATGCGCTGGTGGTGTCGGAGGGTGCGCAGGGTCCTAGCAGAGGGGATGCCCCGGGGGAGGAGAAATTGAGGGATTGTTACTGGCATTTTGTTCTTGAGTTTCGAAATTATCCCTCCAGATCAATAATGTGCGATATCCCCGTGTATCGGCGGTGTTTTCGATCGGATGTCGGTTTTTTTCTGCCGGGCGGCAGGATGGACATCACATGACTTTCTTCCATCGGAAAAAAATTCAATTCTCGTAGAACCAAGGCGGTAACCCTCCACACCGCCGGGACTAAGCCGAACTCGGTACTGACCATGGCACGTGACCACAACTGGCAAATGGGAAACAGGCCATTTCCAAGGCGACCCGAGAACGGGATTTGCTCCAACTCGGTTGAATGAGATCATGGTAAGGTTATGATGAGGGCATCTTGCCTACACATACGTTATGGGGCAACAGGTTTTGGTAGACGGTTGCAGTAATTGAGCTATATCCTGTATACTCACCTAGAGCTACAGCGATAGAATACTTATAGTAAGCAAAAAGAATGCACAGAAGCCAAAAAGAAACACGGATGCTTCGAATACGATCCCGAACCCGCCCGTTGCGCTCTGAATCATCTGCACGCTGATTGGCTCGCGGCTTGATCACGGGAGCCGCCGGGGGCGATTTACGCCGGGCGCTTTTGCAGTACAAATTCTCCCAGATTTTTTCGAGGCGTCTGTCGCTTCGTTTCCGTTTTTTTCTCTCTCCTTCCTACTTCTCTGTGATACCGATTCTTGTACAGTTATCTTTTTACCACCTTCAATCACCTTAACACACACATTCATCATGCCTAAGGACGCTTCTTTCGCTCCCGGTAGGTTGTTTTCCTTGTTGGTTTCGCAAGTCGGTCTGGATTCGTGGGGTGTGTCGACTTCTCGAGACTGGAGGTACTAGAGATGTTCTGGCTTTCGAGTGAGGGTCACTCTAGGGATTGAACTGCGTCTGTCTGCTGTCTATTATCTTTTTGCCTCGAGAGAGCTTGCTGCACTTGGCCTTTTCGCAACCGCACCGTTTGTTGAGACTCGGAAGGGACACGGAGAGCAAAGACTAGCACCATAACCAGCTATGACACTCCAACCTCACGACCATCGACATGCGCGAGACCTATCTCGAAACCGTCGTAGCCACAACAGTCGGCTAACAATTCCTCTCTACAGGTGACTCTGCCAAGGGTGCCAAGCTCTTCCAGGTGAGTATAAATGCGAAACCGATCCGATTCAGCCTACGAACAAATACTAATTGTGCCTTTTTTTTTTTTTTTTAGACCCGTTGCGCTCAGTGCCACACCGTCGAGGCTGGCGGCCCTCACAAGGTCGGCCCCAACCTGAACGGTCTCTTTGGCCGTAAGACCGGTCAGGCCGAGGGATACTCCTACACCGACGCCAACAAGCAGGCTGGTGTTACCTGGGACGAGAACACTCTGGTATGCACATACGTCTAACCCTTTTTTTTTTTTCTCTTTGAATTCGCCTCTGACGCAATTGCAGTTCTCCTACCTCGAGAACCCCAAGAAGTACATCCCCGGTACCAAGATGGCCTTCGGTGGTCTCAAGAAGGGCAAGGAGAGGAACGACCTCATCACGTAAGTTTCCGTCTTCCGCAATGACTAGCTTGTTTCATATTCGCTTACAATTGCCTCTCCACAACAGTTACCTCAAGGAGTCGACCGCCTAAATTACGCGATGATGTCTGCATAAAAACTTCCTTTTAATGTTCCCAACCCAGCCTGTGGATCGATTGCGCGCCCTGTGGTAACAGCAGTTCGTGGATGGTCTGACGGGTAGGGCATGTAATATTATCACGTTTCCTTGTTTTCTCTTCTCTACATGCAATAGACCGGATTTCTGTATGCTGGACCTCGGTGTTGTCATAGAGTCATGTTTCATTACAGGACTTGGTTTATGGGTTTCCTTTTTTGCTTGTTTATTGTCAGTGTATCATGATTAACTCCCAGGACAACGAGGCCAGCTTCGACTGAACCAGTAACGAATACAACATCTCCTCTCATGACTCGTCTTGATTGTTGTATTGTTCTTCTGTCTGCTCTTTCTCTTGTCGCTCACCGGCCGATCAGGTTTCGGAATCGGATCGGACAACGTGCGGTCCGCATCACGTGTGTTGTTCACTGCTTGAGCACTGCCTGAGGTGTTTACTGCGAGCCAATGAGCGGTCCCTTGTCCGGCTCTGATTGGCGGGTATTATTGGACGGACAAGTCATGTGCCGGACCGACCGCTGCGCATTGGCCGTTCGTCTGCACGGTGGGATGTAGCAGGTACTACAGAGTACCTCCTTAACAGCGCACCCTGCAGGCAAACGCAAGTACCGGAGCCCTGCCCTCGCATCGTCGATGCTGGTAACTACGATGAGTCTGTACGCCACAGCACGCCACGCAGGGGCACATGACCAGCAGGTAATTGGTCCAGCCACCGCCTGCCCGATTTGATTTGGGATGCGAGGGGTATCTCTCTTCTATCGCTATCTCAAGTTCCTCTTCTCTTCATCCTTTATTCACTCTGCCTCCATTCACTGGCATCTTATTATTCCTCGCTAGTCCCGCGTATTTGCAGTATAGCCCTGTCAGGCGCGAAAACGACGGAGTAACAAACAGTAAAAAACACACGTGCAGAAACGAGTGACTTGGCCCCGGAACCCGGCGGTCCTCAGGCATCGATCAACAGCATTCAACTCCTTGAGTGCATCGATCGCAGTCCATGCCTCGCGTTGGTTTACTCCTAGCTTGGGAATCTCTGACGTGCAGACTCTTCCGTATCTCTTGCTCTACCACTGTTCTCCTTCCATCATCTGTTCCTGCTGCCGGCGCATACTACAGTGTTTTATATCACTCCTGCCCGCTATCGCTATCTTATCGCTGCGACTAACCTCGTTATCATATCATCTATCATCATCATCATCATCATCATCATACATCCGTCTCTCTCTTCTCTTTTAGGAACCCATTGCCTCCCTTGGCTGTTGATCTGGGCATCCCCCGCCCCACAGAAACAATATTGCTTATCAGGATCTGCGACACGCCGTCCATCATGCTGGACGAGCTGGATAACGTCTTCGACGATCATCCATCCTTGGATGCATCGCTCGAGGACTTTGAAAACAACAGCAATGCTCATCGCTCTCCCGTCTTTGGCCTACCCTCTCAGCACTCTGGCTTTCGCTCTGAAGAATCAGACGTCGAGGAAGACGACTCGACTCCCAACGGCGAACGCTGGTCTCCTCCTGGACTACGTCAATACGAGGGTAATGGTTGGTACCGCCATCAGCCCTACATGCGCAAGGCCGATCACGATCGCCTGCTGCTGAAGCCCACCGTAGGTCTCAGCCCGAAAAACTCGCGCGAACCCAGCCCCCAGTATGAGGATGCCATCGAATCGCCTACGGTAGGAAAACGCAGTGAAACGCACCCCAAGGATATTATTGTCGCTGCCAATGTGCCTCTGCCAAATGGTGGAGATACCCCGTTGAAGGGTCGATCACCCAGCCCTGGCCCAGCTGCACGAGCTAACAATGACTGCGGCCTCGAATTTGGTCCTGACAACAATCAGATTAGCAATTGTAGGCATTTACCCTATTAAGTCGTTTCCCCTTGCCCCTGTTTGACGTAGCTAATATTTGCTCCCTCAAGACATTCGATTTGCTGTACGCGCAGAAGTCCAGCATCGCGAGCCCTTGGCGGCTATTTATTCCTACGTCCGGTCCAAGTTCGATCGCATGACCAGTTCCAAGTCCAGTGCCACCCTGTCCGTCGCCCTACTGCTGCTCTCCTTTGCGTTCATGCGCGCCTTGTTCCTACCTAGCGTCCCACAGGCGATCCCCGATTTGGTCAAACTGTCTGGCTTCGCGCGCTCTTTTGAGCCCCTGATTTATTATTCTGAAAATGGCGTCCAGCAGATTGGAACGCTCCAAGAGACCGGTGTTGCCGTCTGGGATTTGAGCGAATCGGTGCGTGGCACCAACATGACCAGTGCGCCGATCATCGTTCGCCAGCTTGACGAGCTATCTGAATCTTTGAAGTCGCTCTCTCTGGAGTTGACTCGGTTCTTTGCGAATGTTGACTCGGACATCGATTCGATTCTTATCGTCATGGACTGGGCCAAACGAGAACTTGAGACCCTGTCATCGCAACCGCCGCGGACCTTACCTTCCATTGTTTTTGACAATATGAACGACATGTTGTCGCAACTGGGAACTCTGGAGCGCATCACCTTGCCTAACCGAAGCGAAGCAGACGGAGATGGTGGTGGTGGTGATAGCGCAGATGAGCTAGCTAGCTCTCCTACCGTGTTCGGGAACATCGTCACCACCATTTTCGGGCAAACCTCAGCACAGCGCACTCGGGCTACTCTCACGCGAACATTCACCGAATTCCTATCTGTCCTGGAAGAATCGATCAACAGCGAATTGACCCACTCCACGGCTCTCTTTGCGCTTTTCGAATCCATCGACCGCCAATTTCTAAATCTCCAACGCACAGTAGTTCGCGAATCCGACGCCCAAGAACGCGCCGAAGGCGAAATGCTCAGCTCCCTCTGGACCCGCGTCCTAGGTCCCGATGCCGCTGTTGTCCGCAAATACGAGAAAAACAAGCGCCTCCTTGCCAACGTACGCAGCAGGACAGTCGCCAACAAGCATCTACTTATGGACCACCGTGGGCGTCTCCTGACTCTGAAAGTCAACCTCGAAACACTGCGTCGGAAACTTGTCAGCCCGCTCGTCCGTCGTAATGACTCTGTCAGTTTTGTTGGCGTTGAGTCCAGCGGGGGTCGCAGCAATGGACGGATGTTAGGACCTGTTGAAGCCGTTATTGATGGGCAGATCCGTGGATTGGAGGGAACTTATGATTACCTGCGTTCTGTGAGGGAGCGACAAAAGGCGAAGCTGATGGAGATGGTCTATGGGGCTGGGCGCAGGCTTCCGTCGAACTCGATATTGACAAGCTCGGATGATGGTGCTGATGCCATTGATGGTTATTGATCTCTGATCATTGCCTCGTACGCGTTTTCTATCTCTGTTTACGGCATTCGCACATTTGGCGTCAAACGACTCTTTCGATCGGTATCATTGTTTCGACAGATTTCCTTATCATCATGCGTATTAGCCTAGTGTCTTTCATTAGCGGCTTCGGTGTCTACTCGGATGGTTTCCTCTCTTTTATTCAGGTCATTCCCAGGCGAACCTGGCGCACACATGGCGAATTGGTAGAACCGGGGAACCACACGGTCGGTGTTTTTTTTTTTTTTTTCTGCCTCTCCTTTCGTTTATGTCTTTCATTTTTGGACATGGACATGGTTACGGAGTACATATGGATTACGGCTTCTTTGTCTTAGGTGGGAGGCTTATCTATCTATCTGTCTGGGCAAGGAATGGAAAAGGTTACGTTTAAGGTGCGGGTACAGGTACGGTGAAACGGTTATGGCGCATATTGGTGCTGACTGCGTTGCGTTGCGTTGCATTTGCAGATGCAGTTGGGTATGGATTTGGATATGCTTTCGGTGTCGATATTGGTTTTGATTGGTTTCGTTTTATTGGTTTGGGATACGGTGTCGTTTCTCTGGATATGGTTATGATGGACATGTGGTATGTGGGAATGTAGGATATGCATTTGCCATGTGCGTCGGGCATTTGATGGAATGGATTTTGACTTTTATTTACTTGTAATTTCCTTGCACTTCTATCCTTAATCGCTAGATCGGCTGCCTAGACTAGGTACGTGTTAATGTAGACGCTGTAGCTTTGTTTGTGTCTACGTCTGCATCCACGGCTACAGGCCAAACCCCTATTCTTGTTCCTGAATATATATTACTCACTACGTTAGTTGCATACTGTATTTTACAGGCTAGTTAGGAAGCAGATGGGATTCAACGATCCAAATGTAGATGCATAGCACGCTTATTTGTAAGTCGCTATCGTGATAGCAATGTACTGAATTACTCCGTAAACGACGCAGACTAGGGCTTCCATAGTTGACATTCACCTACCGGGGTTATGTTTGCATCATTTGCATAATGGTATAGCATACTACTACTGCTTTGTATGAAAACTAGCTCTCTTTCTTTATGCACTTGATACTTTCATAACTTGCTCTCTTTCATTGCTTAGCATTTTGAAACCATCATTCTTCTTCTCGTTCTCTTATCCACACCATGACATCTGGCCAGGAACTCACTTTTGATGAGTTAGGAGAGAGACTGGATGCTATGAGTAAGACAGATTGGGCCGAACTCGGATTTTTTTTAAATGGGCCATTCTAGCGAGGTAAGCCTGAGCACAAAGCATTTCCTCCATTCACGACCATCACAGTCGACACGATGGATTACAAGCGCGGCTTTGTATTGCATCCCGAAAGGGAATCCTTGTAGCAGTTTTCAGCAAACAAGCACATGACTATATTTGGAAGACCGCTTTGGTCAGCCTACAATCTGACCAAACTTAACGAGATGGCAATAGCCAGGCTGCTTGGTGGAAACGCCATGATACAGTGAATCGTGACCATGTATTCGCAGTACTTTCTGCTCGCCTATGCATTGACCTCGATCTTGCGCACTCGCCTTGGCCCAAAATGCTGTCCACATGCACATGAGAAGACTGGAGTCGCTAAATGTGTCAACTGGAATAGTGTCCACCAAAGCTCCTGCAGAGTCCATATTTGTGGGAGCTGCAATACAAATTCTGTCGAACCTCCTGGGCTCCATTAAACAGCTTGAATGCCTTGAGTCATTTACCATAGAGCTACTGGGAAGCTTTCAATGTCTTTGGGCTGAAATGGGATTTCCCTGCTTACATACTTGCATTTTTTTGTCATGAGAAATGGTGCTATTGAGAAAGGAAACAGAGGCGAGCTATTCTCGCGATTGTCGCTCACTCTGGCACACGATTCACTTATGTGTAAGCTTGAGTCCAAACAGTGAAAGCACATGTCTTTTACCGTCTATGATTTCCTGAGGCCTAGAAATGAAGAAATGACCGGTAGAGATCATAAATAATCAAGCTTGTAACTCCACCACGTCTAGCCCCATCACCCCAAAACTCCCCCTCAACTCTAAAGGCATCACCTCAATCACCTGCACCCAACTAAAGTTCACCTAGCCATCACCCTTAGAGCGGCAACGAGAAAAGAGCAAAGATGACGGTTGGCTGCGCTTAGGATGTGGCTTAACTTTGGTCAATAGTTGAGTGGGTGCCTCCCGGGTGAGTTAGAGAGTGAGACCGCTTTTTGGTCGCGCGGCTAGGGGAAGAGTCTGGGTCAGTGTATAATACAGAGGATGAGCCGTCATCCTGCATCGCACGGCTTGCTAGAGCCACTGATCGTTGGCTGTCCTCTATCAACTCTTAATCCCTACCCGATCCCTCCGGCTAAGCCTCAAGGACCGGGTAATATAAAATCAAGCAGCAAAGTTTTTTCTATTAAAAGTACAACGAATGGTATACAATTCACCATCTTATAGCAAGTCTATGGGGTATCCGTGCTCAGGGCGTCTGGAAGGTGGATAAAGACACTCATCAGGCGTTTTGGATTTGTTGGTGATTGTTTTTCGTGTAGAGTAGTAGAACCCCACTGGCATTCCCATGTGTAGCCCATTCGACTAATGCTGTCAGCAATCATCGACTTGATGTTCGACGTCGGATAGTCGTGGTATCCCGACGGCCCCTTTCCGCATGGTTCTAAGCTGTACTCCCCGTAGCAGAGTCTTTTCTGGCTCTAGTTGTTGCGCTGCACCAACCGGGACATTGTGCAGAATGATGAATTGATTTCCCCCTTGCTTCGCAACAAGTCCGCCTAGAACCTCCTTGGCTGCAAGTCGGATGTGTTGGATATCCTCATAAGGACGTATGATGGAATCGGCTAGTAAGTTCACCAAGGGTCCGCAGTCTGAGTTTCTCTACATGGCTCGCGTCCGAAGCGTCGTCGACGCAGACAAGTCTTCGTTGTACACTGACAGCATGGTGTTAGTGCAGTGAAGTCAGAGGTAAGGGTAAACGTTGATTGCTTGAAACGTATATTCAAACGATACAATGAGAACGGAAGATACATGTTCAGACTAATTCTTTGGAACAGGGATGAAGTGGGAAAGAAGAGAACAGGGCGGTAGGGCAAGGAAAGAGCAATTTCTCTCTTCAGGCAGTCACAGGAAAAGTCGCAGAACATTGAAAACTCACCCATAGAGTTATACCAAGAAGCGATAGAAAGAATAAATCGATACAAATGGGATGTAAAGAAAATCAAGTAAAGCAATAGATGTGGGATTAGGGAGGATTATCCCTAAAATAAGAATTTCAACATTTTCAGTTTCAGGATTCACCATCAGCTTTCTTAAGTATGTCCCCAGCAATGATGCATTCAGTATCGATGATTGCAGAGAGCAGGTGTCCTCATATGACTCGTTGTAGAACGCTTAAATGAGTGAGAGAAATGAAAATTTGGAGAGAGCTATGTGTGCTATCGTTTTCCACACACACTTTTGTATGAAAGTGAGGATGTGTTGTTCTTGCCATCACTTGTCTCCCATATCCCCGGCTCGGGGAAAACAGTTGATATTACCTTGTGGAGAACAGATGCATCTATGCTACATTAGTTCTCTTTGTTCTTTTTCGTTCTCAATGATCCATGTATTTTACTTGATATGATTGCTGCGAATCAAACGGGTTGTCCATGGGGTACGCCTAGTCTGCGGAAATAAGACCATAGATAAATTGACATGACAGAGGATATGTCCAAGTATTAAACCCATCATCTTATATAACCTGGATATGGCTTAAGCCACTAGGTGAAGACAAACATCTCGGTCTATGTGTATGTCTGAATTGCTCCTAAAACACAAAGGTTCAGAGGTATGTGGCTGTCTTGAAGAGTAAGCGGCTTCCCCAATTCAAGAAATGCGAAATACATCAGCTCAGAAAGATGTCTTAGCCACTTTTCGGAGTGGATAGAGGAAGAACTCTGATTGAGAAAACTATGAAACGTAAGGGCCTATTTATAGAAAATCTGGCGGCCATCAACTAGCTACTAAAGGAAATTGTTGCAAAAGAAGTTCAAAGGGACAAAAAAAGGTGCAAAGTGCATGATGCATGTATGCATTGGCCATAGTGAAAGTGTGACGGCTCAACGGTTCAACGCCGCCTCGGTGGGTGATTATCGACAAACGCCGCCATCTGAGCAAGCAAACAATGAAAGCACTCAGCGCGGCCACAGAGTCCATGGATAAAACCCCCTTTTCTCCTGTAGATAGCTTCCTCTTCTTCTTTCTTCTCCAAATTTGATATTCTGATCGATGGCTACACTAGTTTAGATAGGGATATCATTATGTCAGTATCTACTAGTCCGAGCCCGTGACAACAAGGGTACAAGTGGAAATAGAGAAAGCAAAAGTTGTATCTATGTCTTTCCTGTCCTTTCTCTTTTCCTCTTCATTGATACACTTTTTTTTGCCAATGCTTTCGGCTAGGTCTACATCCACCAGTGTGGAAGGTAGCAAAGGGCATCTTGTTAAGGAAACCCAATAAGCCGGACTACACAGCTGCGAAGGCCTACCGGGTAATTAGCTTACTAAATGCTTAGGGAAGGTGGTGAAGATAGCAGCTGATGCAATTGCCCACCATTGTGAGACTATGGGAGTATTACACCCAGGGCAGATGGGCAGCCGCAAACAACGAAGTGCAATTGATGCTGTAGCATGCCTGATACAAAGTACCCATGAGGCCTGGAAATACCAACAGCTGGTGGGAGCATTATTCCTCGATGTGAAGGGAGCATTTGATCATGTCAACCCAAGCCGACTGATAAATCGACTGATGGAGTTCAAGCGGGATGGGGACCTGATCCGCTGGGTACAGTCCTTCTTGACTGACAAATGGGTTCAGCTGCAGATCGACAACACACAGTGCCCAGCACACCCAATTAACTCAGGTGTACCACAAGGCTCACCAGTGTCTCCCATTCTGTTCATCATCTACCTCAGCGGTGTGTTCGACGTGATTGAAAGGAGCATGACTGACGTCCAGTCTCTTTTGCAGATGATATAGCTCTGATCGCCTCAGGACATTCTGTCAAAGAGGTCTGTGACAAACTGCAAAAAGCAGCCAAGACAGCCATTGAGTGGGGGCATGATAATATGGTCCAGTTGATGCAGGGAAAACAGAGACAGTACTACTTACTCGTAAACGGGGCCGGAAGCTGAAAGATCAGATTCAACGAACACAAGTGGAAGTAGATGGCCACTATGTGCCCTTCAACCCAGAGGCAGCCCGATGGCTTGGTGTCTGACTTGATTCTAGGCTAAATCTCGGTCTGTCATAGCTCTAGGGCTCGGTATGGCAATAAACTTGATTAAATAATAATAAGAAGAAGAAAATTCTGTTCCTGGCACATCAGCCCTCTCTGGAGTTTTCTTTCCAGATCTATTCGAAGATCAAATAATGGACCAGTGAAATAAACCCGACTTCGAGGTTCGCTTCACGTATATATAGCGCAGTTGTCCTGGATGCCCCGCATCAGTGCCGTCCATTGAACGTTCTTACTCTACGTGGAGGTGAAGTTTCCCATTTCGCTCATTCTACTGGAAGTTGGTTCCCGGGATTAGATGGCATTCTTGCCAACTAATTCTCCATCGGACCATTATACGTCCACGCTGCGTAGTGTATGCTGTCATCATCGGAGCTATTCGTCCTTCTTTCGTGGTTGAACCCCTTCGCGATGGAGGCAGCCCAAACGCCAGTTTTTGCCTGCCCTTAAGCTTGCAATTTCCCTCTTGTATCCAAGTATAGCACAAATTGCGCGGAAATTACTCCAAAAATATAGACTTGCGTCTAAGTGGAGAGCTGGCCATAATTCGGACCACACAGGTTCGACGACCATATTGCGTGAGACTGGTTCAGTAGGCTGTGTACGGCTGAGTATAACGCAGGTGTGCGGGTTTTTGCCAAGAGTTCGCAAGATCTACTCATCAAAGCCACCCCGAATTAAAAACCGTTTTTTGGAATGGTATAAAGTGACCAAATACTCACTCGTTTTGGACCGCAAGATGTCGACTTTGTACTCCGATTGGTCTAGGAGATTTGATTTTGGCGTCCAACTATTTCCATTCAATTTTGATGGCTCTCGTGGATAGATTCTGGCTAAAACCGCACTTTTATAACTTTGGTCAACGCGTTAAAAGTAATTCTAGCTCTGATATAAGCGGTTAATCCTGTAAGCAATCATTTTGGAAGAATATGTATGAACCTCTCTCACCTAGGACGAATGCGCTCGATCTCCCCATCTTCCAGCAAAAGACCAACAATATGTCTTCCTATCTCCGGCTCAATGTCTTTGAATCTCAAAACCTCCTTTATTGAAGTCGACCTCGAAGTTTCGATGATTGCTTGGTGAATGGTGCGGAACAGGTCGTGGGCGAATGACGGTATTTGCTCTCTTAGAGGGTTGGCTCTTTGGTCAGGTGTCATGCTTGTTATGGTGAACGGGGGGATCTGCTCCCTTAGGGGGGCGGTTCTCTGGTCGGATATCATGCTTGACATGGTGTACGGGGGGATTTGCTCCCTCCGGGGGCTGGCTCTCCGGTCGGATGCCATGCTTGTCATAGTTAATATTGAAGAAAGAGTATATATCGAGTAGAATAGATTGAATTTTGAGGGAAAAGATCTTTATTGCGTCAAAATTATTGAACTGTGATGTCACATGACCATGTACGAATGTTAGGGCTTAGGATCGGCGAGGTAATCAAAATTTAGCACGCCAAGTGCCAACTCTCAAACCCGGATATCCACCAAATAGCACGTAATAAAGTGCAGATAAGTAGATAAGTATTCTCACAATACTGCCATAGCATGTAGTCACTAAGCCTGGTCTCCCCCGATGTTCCGATGATGATGTCCGGCAGAGGACCACCTTAGGTATGAAGGCAGTATGAGAAGAACTTTCGGGACATTACTGGACAGTAGCTAATGGATGCTGTAGGGGTTGCAGTTTTGCTAATGCTATTTACGGTATGATCTGATTCATCGCCATTTGGTACATTTGTGGTCGAGTATGTAAGTGGTGTTGGTGTTTGGTTGTAAATTGTTGACCGGATTCCATGTACGATTTCTCATCTTTCGCTGCAGGCGATGCATGGATTTACTATGCCTCTACATTACTGTCAGCTTCTACTTTACAAGTGTTGTGCACGCAAGACATACTTTGTAGAATGCTCGTACTCTCAATAGCATAATCCGACACCTCCAACAACTCCGTATCAAGAAGTTCTCGCTCACCACAAAGCCTCACGTGAACCTGCAGCTGGCGAGCAATATTACCTGGCTGAACCTATTCTCCAAGCTGAGCCTTGATAATATACATGATATCTGCGATCTCGGCGGGGTTTCGCTTGAAGTTATCCACTCCGAACATGAAGAATGAAATAACTGGGACACCAAGGCAGTAAAAAGCAAATATAATCTAATTGAAAACAATATATAAGCAATCTAATTTCTAATACTGATACAAGATGGCGCGCATTTGCTGTATTGACGAATCCCCGTCTCTGACCTGAAGTCCTCTCACGCGGGCATATCGACGGTTGCCATCCATGCTCATCGTTATGTGACTCGGGACCTGACCATAGCTAAGAATGGAAAGGAGTGATCAATTGAGGTATTCAGACATGTTTATTGTTTCTCTTACGGCGTTCCGTGTCCACGGAAAGTAGGTGAAGAATTGAAGAACGCCTGCATATATCATCAACCACCCTCATATAATCAAAAGAATGTACATACTGCAGATAGTCATCATAGGGTCTCTCTAGCCAAATGCAAATACTGGAGGTTGTACTTGATGTAAATCGGCTTGAAGTTGAAGAGGTTTGCTGTTTCTTTCGCTTTTGCAGGTGTAGTCGAAGATAGAAGTTATAAGTCAGTTACTACTTAAGTCCTCTAGATAAAGATCTTGACCCCGATGGCCTTAGCAGAACATGCACTGTTACACTCCCAAGAAAGCCATAGCAGCATTCCCAATTGTGGGTTGGATTCCAACCAGATCATCCAAGCAGTTTCTTATATATTCATATCCCTGACGACCTTTTACAAGAACCGCTCCTCCACGCTCGATCTATACCATTATCCTGACAGCTTGGAGCACTATGTCCTTACGAAGAAATCCAAGTCCAGGCATTGTCCTGTCCTCAGAGCATGCTTTCGATGCCCAGCGTAACAAGATCATTGAAGATGTCGTGAATCTTGTCTTTTGGGCTATTGAAGCACAGATCTGAACGTTGATTATTTATCAGATATATAACTATTACTTTGTGACACGCCCTCACCTTCTAAGAGTCAGTATCATCTGGATATTCTCTTCTCAATCAATCACAAACACGGGTCTACCTACGGAAAACGCCCCCATGTCAAGATAATAAACCTGAACTTCACCCTCAAACACGACGTTCCAAGCACCAACAAATCGAATGCCTCAACATCCGCATCGCGAATTACTCCAACGTACAGGGCGCAATCATCAAATATACGCGGCACCTTTAACACCAAAAAGAAACTGGAGCATCTCTGAAGAATCCTTTACGACGGACGCAATCGCAAAACAGCTGGATAGTGTGTATGGCCCTCACCTGACCTCATCCTCGTATTCGGGGACCGGTGCTGCTTGGATGGCTATCCTCCCTGGCATATCAAGTATGCAGAGATGAAGTAAGTACTAAATCCTTCCCAGGAATTCTTCACAATTCAAGTTTAGTGGTCTAACATCATTGAAGAGCCTTTCCGAAGGTCCATCCACTTGGACGAATGAATTTTGGAGAGGGGAAATATGGTTTTGGCGTGTTTTAACATGCATCAGAATAAGGGGAATTTTGTCGCTGAAGAATGTGACAGCCGCAGGACGGTGATTGACAGGGGTATGTGAGGGGGTAGTGTGGGTTCGAGGAGGGGGTTGGAAGAGGGAAAGGTTGAAAGGTTATGGAGGGCTTTGGTGGACGGGGGCTCTGATACTTGATGGGATTGTATTTAACATAGCCATCGCAGGAGAGATCAATCTACCGTCTCTCTTTCGTAGTGATCATATGATGTCATTTCTATATATCTCACATGACTATAAAACCCTGTGGCTGTGGTGGCGCGGGTAGTTTTGTGGCTTGTGATTCCAGTTTCCCCATGGGGATACAAAGCCGGTGACTCTCCTGGTGGCTGTAAGGTACGTCGATAGCTGGAAGAGTATGAATAGAAATATCTGTTTTGAGATGCGGCGGTGCTGAGGGCGGCAATGGCGAATATTCATCGTAGTCTCGTTGGGGAGGAATGGAGTGGAAGCAACTATGAATGTCCGACATAGCTTCAGAAAACGAAGATGGAAGCTCCCGGTGGCAGATCACTACAATCCAAACACGGTTCAGAAATCGAGACATTAACTCGTCAAATTTCTATTGATCTCTTAATCCACTCCAGGTGGCTAACCGCCCCGACCCACGCCTATCCGATATGCTAATCTCCCAATAGAAGACGACTTTTGCGAATGGAAAGCAAAGAGAAATGACGCGGTGCGGTAATGTACAGATATAGTGAGGTGAGAGGTGAGGGGATACTTCCAACAAAACAACACTAAGACGCCCCGGACGCCCTAGCCACAACCGTAAAAAGAAATATCATACACAAATTCGTAACGAAGTGCGATAGAAGTTCAGGGATATATCAATCCCAGAATAGATCGTTGGTCATGTCCGCGGTAGATTCCGCGATTGGTGATTCTCCATCATGACAAGTTTTGGTATATAGTACAATTAGAAAAGGTGAGAGACGTGTGATTTGGTTTAGATGGAGCTGCGAGAAAGGTATTCATCGACGAACGTGTCTAAGAGTTCCGGACAACGCCAACCTTGGCGGCCTAAGGGAAATGGGTCAGTAATGAACTCGGTAAACTACCAGAACGAACAACATACTCTAATGGTCCTTCCATTGAGGGTGAATCCCTTGCTCTGAGTGTACATAACGTCGCCGTCCTCCAAGTTCTCAGACTTGGCCATGAAAGTAGCTTCGTGCAGGTTGGGGTCGAACTTCTGGGGCTTGCCGTTCTCGCCGGGTTCCGAAGGGTCGAATCTCTCCACACCGTGCCTCTTCAGCGAGTTCATGAGAACATTCTGGGTCATCTGCAGACCGGTGACAAGATCCAGCAAGTCCTTGTTCTCGGCCTCGGCACCGCTGAGCTTCTCGGCAGGCACGGCGAGGAGAGCGCGGTCAAAGTTGTCAATACTCTCGAGAAGGTCAATGGCGAATTTCTGGATAGCGAAGCTACGGGCCGATTCCATGTCACGCTTTGTGCGTTCCTGGAGGTTCATGAAGTCTGCAACCGAGCGAACATATTTGTCCTATTTCGGTGAGATATTAGCTAACTCCGGGGCCACAGTTTGGAATAGATTTCCGTTAAGTAGTGAATTAATAACAAGAATTGGGCTCACCTTCAGGTCAGTAACTTCCTTCTTCTTGTCCTCCAGCTCTTTGCGAAGAGCATCATCGGGGGATTGTTCAGCAGCAGCGGCTTCGCTCTCCTTAGCTTCGTCCTTCTTGCCGTCAGATTCAGCGGCCTTTTCAGTAGAGTAGAAACGGTAAGCGGGCTGGCGGATCAATGGCCGGAAGCTCTGGGGGAGCTGCGACTGCAACTGCGATGGCCGACGGACGGCCAACGGAGCTGTGGAAATCGAGCGGAAGGACAGCGCAGACCGGGCAGCGGTCTGGCCTTGTCTGAGGATAGTTCTCTGGAACATTATGAAGAGGAATGAGGCAGAAATGCGGATATAGAGAAAGGGTAAAGGTAGAGAGGTTGTGGTGTGGAGGAATTCAGATGGACCATAACAGAACTTTCTTTCGTCGGCGTCACATCACCTGACTGCCCGCTCTCGGAGTCGGCCGGAGAAACCCCGGCCGACTTACTATGTCTTCTTTCACCTTTGATTGTTCAACACCTCCAAGTACTATGAAAGATGGAATGATAATGGTAGTCTACAAGTGAAAGCTTGCTGGTATGAGGAACTCGGACATCGTCCAGGCCAGCGGCAATTTTTGGCCCGCCCGTCAGACTGCATAAATAGCGATGGCCGAACGTTCGTGTTGACTTTTATGAGCTCTGCACGCAGGGCAGAATTCATAGGAACTGTTATATCAAGCCCAGTAACGGTTGGCCGATACTAACCCTAGGCATCCTAACTCGAAAATGCCTCTCAGCTTATCCAAGCGAGAAATTGAGAATCATTGCGGCATATTACCATAAACCTGCCGCAGAACCTGACTTGAACGCCTTGCTTCTTGTTTTCCCGGGTCAAGAAATAAGCCATCGCAAGATCAACCAACGTCTACGGCGTACTCTACATAGCCGGGATCCTCGCATCTCACCTCAATCAGTCATCATCTCGACATGCGGCAACCAATGCCGACGGAGATAAGGGAAGAAACGAACGGATATAACGGCCGAGGCAGAGAACGAGAATGGCTAAGCGAAAGGATGGGCGGTCCTCGTATTTCTTCTTCCTGCTATGATCTGGTGTCAGAGTCTGCGGGGATATTGCATGGACTGGGGTTGGGTAGATTTATGCTATGCAGGAGTATGAGGGGCCGTATGAGGGGTGGCTAAACGGATGCCGAACCTTGGTTGCGGGGTCCTTGGTAGAATGATGGCTACATAGTAGGAACGTGTAGTGTAGATTTAGGCATGTTCTTGAGTCTGGATGTTAAATCTATGTGTGTACCGAGAGTAGAGTATGGGGTAAACTTGCCATTATATATTCCAGGAAATTTGGAGACATCAACCCCTCATTAACTTCCCCCCATCGGCTATAAACGTCCCGCGGCCTAACACAATTACTTCTACACAACATTTACATCCTATATCGCAACTACATTCTACCAATCCACAATGGCCCTCAAATACGACCCCGAATTCGCCCAAGCCGCGGCCCCAACCCTGTCCGCCCGCGCAGCAGCCTCCCCCGCCGCCGTCCACGACGTAGAGATCCGCCGAACACGCATCACAGCCGCCTACGCAGCCGCGTTCAAGAAGCTCCCAGAAACCCCCGACGTCGAGCACAAGATCTACCAGATCAAGTCACACGATGGCCAGCCCATCTCCGTATACCATTTCTACAAAAAGTCCGGACACGTGACGCCCGGCTCGGCGGTTTTCCACACGCACGGCGGCGGTACGATCCAGGGCGATGTAGAGCTATTTGTCCCGCTGCTTGCGAATGAGGTGCAGCAGACTGGTGTGCAGTTTTTTTCCGTTGACTACCGCCTTGCACCTGAGAATCCGCACCCGATTCCCGAGGAGGACTGCTACGCCGCGTTGACCTGGGTGTACGAGCACGCAGATGAGTTTGGTATCGACCGCAGCCGCATTGCCACGATGGGCGAGAGCGCGGGCGGTCGTCTGGCGCTCGTGATGAGTCTCATGGCTCGGGACCGTAAACTGTCGCCGCCGTTGGCGAAGCAGATTCTGATCTATCCAATGCTGGATGACCGTAACACGACCCCGATCGCAGCGTTGGAGCCGTTGGCGGTGTGGACGAACGATGATAATATCACTGCCTGGACGGCGCTGCTGGGCAAGGGTGTGATTGGGACGGATAAGGTGCCAGAGTATGCTGCGCCGGCGCGGGTGCAGAGCCTTGAGGGACTTCCGCCGACGTTTATTGATGTCGGGGAGTTGGATGTCTTCCGGGATGAGGATTATGCATTTGCAGGGAGATTGGCGGCTGCGAATATCAGTACAGAGTTCCATGTGTATCCTGGCTTGCCTCATGCGTTTGAGGTGTTTGCACCGGAGATCGAAGCGACGAGGCGGGCTGTGGAGCACCGCATGAAAGCTGTTACTTCGGTGTAACCGGCTGATATTGATGAGAGAAGACAAAGACTGTTGTATACGGATTATGAGATGAGCCTTGAGAAGCCGCCTTGTACATAGTGTTGAACATATGCAATGAACAGTCAAACACGAGGAAGTGCCATAATGCCAGTTGTTCCATTTGATCCTTCGCCTTCTCTGCTGGGTCGCACTATGTCGTATTCCGCCTTGTTCCGCCCCGAAGCCGTTGACCTCCCACCGTAGTGTACAGGAAGAGGGTCTTTGTCGTGGCTGAGAACTGCCAGACAGAGGGGGCCATGGCTCCTTTATACATCCAGGCAGACGGATTTCTACGCGCTAATGGGGGCTGTAGCAGTGCATATTAGCAGTGTTCAGATAGCCTCAGATAGCCGCGACTGAGTTAGATCTGAAGGTAGTTTGTGGGGTGAGGCTGAGTTCTTGAACCGGGGGGCTTTCCGAATGGGGAAACCGTGAGGCTTGGAAAGTGACGCATCTGTATACCTGCGGGTGCGGACAGAGCAGTCAATAATCAATAGTCAATAGTTGCAATAGTCGAGAATAGCAATGGGTGACATGAATGCGTTTGCCTGGATTGAGGCTTGTCTCCTTTTTTTTTTTTTTTTATGATTATTTCTTTGTCAGTCTACGGGTTCAGACAGCGGACAGGGTCAAGAATGCTGGGCATCTTTGTATGGATGAGGCGATGAAAGAGCACCCATGGTACAAACAATGAACAACAGTCTGAGTACTAGTACTGTATCTTGAATATCCGAGTTTAAACAACCACCCGTGGCAACGAAATGTAAATCCTGTAACTGGTTGTGGCGATCCTCAGGGACAATGGACCAGGCTGTGCAAAGCTACGCGTGCGTGCACTGCGCCTCATTCCTCCGGGTTCGAGATCCTTTCTTTTCCAACTTGTCCCAAGGAATTAACCATATAAAAACCCGCGGCTGGTCTCTGGTTGATCTTCTCTCCAGACTCATCTTCATTGGTTGTGCTGAAATACCTCTTTTTCTCCTATCCTATTTCAACCTCAACCTCCGCTCCGCCTTCACACTCTACAACTCTACACACAGTCAACCGACGTTACAATCATCACTATTACCACCACGACTACTCCAACTAAATAACAAAATGATCGAATTCCCCTCCTTCAGCGCTAACCGCTCGCGCTCCTCTTCCACCTCCTCCCGCCCAACTCTCTCCCTCGACCTCTCCAACCTCCCTCCTCTCACCACCCCAACACCACCAACAAACACCCTCCTAATCACCAACCTCCATGACCTCACCCTCTTCCAACCTCCATCGCTCAACAAGATCCGTGAAACAATCACCTCCGTCGCCCCGCTAAACTCTTTCTCCCCGCTTCCCTCCCTCCGCCGCATCATCTGCTCCTTCCACGCCACAGACGACGCCGTCACCATCCGCAAAATGCTCGATGGCGATAATCTCGGCTCCCAAAACGCCCGCGCAAAGATCTACTTCGGTGAACCCACCCCGATTCTGGATGAAAACGAAGCCCGCCACCCAAAGAATTTCCTGCAAGCGCCACAGGTCGACAAGTTGTTCTTCATCTCGCCGCCGCCGTCGCCGCCGGCCGGATGGGTGATGCGCCAAGAGGACCCGCCTAACAAGGAAGTCCACGCGAGTGATCTGGCGTCTGCGCTTGAGAAGCTTAAGACGGAGAATTCGGATTTTTCTGCTTCTGCTGCGCCTGTTGAGGATATTGGCATTGACACGCCGATGTCGCTTACATCTGATAAGCGTATGGGCAGCTGGCCGGTTTCGGACCATCAGCGGAGTCGGAGTAGTACGCTGATTTATGTTCCCGAGGATCATGGGAGTAGCCCGGATTTGCCGGCTGTGATGGTTGAGGATACTACGACGGTGGAATTGGAGGAGCCGAGTCCGATTGATATGGCGGTTAAGAAGATGCCGCCCAAGACGTCGATGCCGCCGGTTGAGTTGATGTGATTTTTTTTTCCTTCATTTTTCTTGATTTTTTTTTTCTCAGTCGTTTTGCATGGCGTTGGTGTTTGCATAGATCATTATGCTTTATGATCATGTCCTTGCACGGGTGGCGTTGGCCTTGTTACGAGCATTTATTGATCTTGTTTATGATCCTGGCATATCGCTCAGTTGACTATCTGGTACATACTAGAATGAATGATAATCACCTTATCTAAACTGCCTTCTTCAATATCACAGTAGACGAATCCCCAGTAGGCCAATCAGTCAAACAACACTACAGCACTCTCCTTCACAACCCTCGGTCCCAAAGCAGCCGCCAACTCTGCAATAATCCCCTTGATCGACTGCGGGTGCGTCATGGGCATTTGCTCCCATCCCACCAGATCCTACAACAGTCAGCTTAACCCAATCCGAAAGATGGAATGGAGAGGGAAGATCATACAATCATATGCACAAACGACCCATGAACCAACAACAACCAATGATCCAAATCCAGCGCCTTAGTCTCCTCAACGCTCAAAACACCCGGCATATGCAGATCGAATAGCGAGACTTCCTCGTCATTGATTTCTGCGTCTGCTTCGTTTGCTTTGTTTGGCTCCGGGTTGCGCTGCTCCCGGGAAAGAGAAACGTAGGGTTTTTGGTCGAGCTTTTTGACGAATTCGCCATCGAGTGGATGCCAGACGTGAGATTCCGGATCGAGGACGTATTGCGGGCGGAAGGTACCCTTGTACCGCATTTTCTGGTTGCTGTGGATGTAGTAGCCTGCGGATGATTAGATTTTGTTGCATGCTTGTTTGGTTTGCGCGGGACATACCCATGTAGTAGTATCGATAGTTGTCCTCAATGGTAAGAGCTACTTCTCTGAGGGCGCTGAGTTTGCCGAATTCCCAGCTTTCGTAGTCCGGATCGTAGCTGGGGAGTTAGCTGTAAGTTCGATTCAACAAGATTCTGAATGCTTACAAAACGTAAACAGAACTGACACCACTAGGCATCAAATCCAAAACCGCCACGGCTATCAACTTCCCATCCAGCCGGTAGCATTGATGCCAGGAGCCAAGCTTCTTCTCTTTAGAGTCTGCGCTGGCTGGAGAGCGTTTGATACCGGAGCAAAGGAAGCGCTGGAAGTCCTTGGTCTTCCATCTGGAGACGTCTTCCTTGTGTATTTTGGTTTGGTATTTGATGAAGAGATCAAATCTGGTTTTATCAGCATAAGAATAGTTCCTTTTTGTTGACATACGTACTTGGCCTGGGAAACGGAGTCGCCTTCGAGATTGACCTCGAAGCGATGGGCGGGTTCTAACGGGCGTTTGGTCGATGGGTCAATGGGGCGTTTTACGTTGGTGTATTCGGATTCGTGGACTGCCGTGAGGACGTCGAAATTACATTTTCGACGTTTCTTCTCCCTATCCAATAGTTAGAAATTGTCTGACTGGGAAGGACAGAGACGTACTGGCGTGTCTTAGGACATAACCGAGCCGCTTTGTGGATATACTCCGGGCCTAGGACGAATTTATTCCAACGATTGATGGCCTTGCGTTGGTCTCGTCTGGCTTTGAATTCGGAGCCTTCGAGTCTGCGTAGATTAGCTCTACCCAGGTAATTGAACTGGAATACATGATCACACCTTATCGTATAGTGCGGACAACATGATCTCTCCAAATTTGGCTTATAGTAAAGCGTTCCAGATCTTCAAACCATTTTAATGTCAGCCAGGAGCTTTAAAGTAGCTTCAAATAGAAGGACGCACCTTCTCCAACCGCGATTCACAAGTTCCTCATAATGCTGCGGACGGACCGAGACGGAGCTACTGTAATATGAAGCACCTGAACAATGTCAATGACCTCTTACGGAATACACCGTTGGATGATAGACGTACTTCCATCCTCGGATTTACAGTAACCACACGAGTTACGCTGGTAACCTAGATAATATCATTAGCATCTAGTCAAGAAAGCCCAATTGCACCCTCAAAACTGATTAAAGAACGAGCACCACTATTGTGGCTGGGGACGTCAAGACCCCGCACCATGTACACATGCGTACAAAAGCCATTCTAACTGGCCACTTACCCAAAGGTCGGAACAGGGATAGTTTCCTCGCCTGCTCGGCATCAATGGTGTCCATTTTGTGTGCGGATCGGTTGTTGAAAGAGGTGGTTGGTTGTTTGTGGTTGGTGGTTGACGGTGGTTGTCGGAGAGATGTGGAGGCGGAGATTTGATGACAGCGCTCAAGGCGGGAACTGAAAATAGGTGCAGGAACTGGCATTTTATTTTCTTGGGTTGATTAACTGGTTAATGCACAATTTATGTTTATTTCTTTTTTTGGTAACTATGGTATCCAGCCCTTCTGTAATACTGATACCAATTACAAAGCCATACGCTGTGATTCTATGACGCTGTCCGAGGCGCCGTAGTGTATCGAATCTCTCGAGCTATGCCCTGGCAAAACTGGCGGTAGGAAAAGCGACAGACAACGCCAGCGTTGCATGCTCGCGATGCAATAAGTCCAAGCGTCCCTGTCACATTGCCCCAATATGGTGACTCCTGCACCGCTTGTCGTCTGCAGGATGAAGTATGCGACCTCGCAAGGCGCGCGCAAGCCATTGTCGGATACCCAACAGTGTCATAGCCAAAAACACCCATCCTTCGACAAACACCGCCGTCACGGCGATTTCGTAAGGGATAAGACCATTTCCATGATGACCAACAACTGTATACGCAAAGTAGGCATTCAACCCCATTCCGGGCGCCAGCGCCACGGGCAGGTTTGCCAGCAGACCCATGAAGAAAGTTGCCAAGGCGGCGATAGCAGCAGTCGCCGTCACAGCATCGCGATGCACTTCCTGGACACAGAGGAGGTATTCGGTGTTCGTGTTACAGCGGTCCGCCATGCTCTCGGGTGGACAGACGCAGGTGCCGCCAGACTCGGAGGTGATGTTGGCATTGACACTGATAATGTAGGCCATGGCAAAGAAGGTAGCCAGACCGGCGCGGATTTCGGTAAAGAAGTAACTGCCTTTGCGTTCTTTGGGCTGTTCACCACTGCATTAGTCTGGCTTTTTGCAGCCACTGCCGTGCCGTTGTAGACATACATGACCAGACCCTTCGAGACGAAAATGCCTCCCAACCGGGCTCCGAGCAACCGCGAGGTTGACTCGGCGCACCCATTCAGTAACGGCAGCAAAGCCCATGGCGAAGAAATTTGTGCTATACAAGCGCTGAACAGCGAGAAACAGTCCGGGAACACATTCTTGTAAGAGTAGAATAATCACGACGCCACCGCGTAGAAAAATTTCACCCCACAGTCACGGGCACGAGAACCCCGATATCTCGCACCAATTGCAGCCCTGCTTGGCATGTATAGTCCGGCCAATAATACCGCGGGCTAAGCGATCGGATATCTCTATATGGGAAACTCGCCGACGGAAGTGGCCGGCTATCTGCCTGTCATTGTGCGCTGCAAAGTCTATCGAGGGCTGTCAGCCGGAGGCCGCCGTTGTTTTGTGTGTACATAATACATAGTCAAAGTAGATTGATCGTTATGTAGGGCACTATAGCTTATCTGTAGTCTGAATCAACTACCGTAGCTATTCCTGCGGTTATTCAAATCATGGTGCTTATCGGGGTTGTTTTTCGGATATACTTCGGTCGCTGTCCGATAAAGGCATTTCCGAAAATGGATAACAAGCACGTGCAGTCATAGCCCTTACAGAAACATTCTTTCAGGTTGATATCTTTTAAGAACAGAACATACTACAAAATGTCACCCTCAATCCAAGAGCTCAAGGAGCCTCAAAACAAAAGAAAGTCCCCATCATGGTCCGCAGATGGCAACGATACTTCCAACGAAAAGGAGAACAGAAAAAGGGGAAACTCCCCAAGCGCAAGATACGTATTTTGAATTGACTTATTTGCAAGGTTGTCCTAATATACCTCTATCTTAAACAGCTGCTGCGGCTTCGTGGAGCGGCCTAACCATCACTTTCCTAATCTTCAACTATTACTTTTTAAGCAAATTTCCTGGTTTGAAGTAACTTTCCTATTGCGAAATCGTGTCTCTCATTAGGCTTATGAGCGTATGTTCATGGTGCTGAAGCTTTTATTTTGGCATGCAATCGCTCCACCCGCGCCCAACAAAGGATATAATTCACAAACCGAGCCAGAGACGGTGCGTAGTCAATCTAGAAGCAATGGCTAGTTTCAGGAACGCGATACGCTCATCTCGGTTGCCCTCAATAGACAGTAATGGTGACAGTTGCGGCAGCTTTTCTCGATAGAGCCATAGAGGCAGGACTTCTGAGTAGGTTTGCATCTACTTTCCTGTGATCACATTCATGAGTTGTTCGAGTTTTGGCTGGTTGGCTATGTTGCCGTCCTTCAGTTAGTGTCTATCATAAGATCGTTCCAGTCTAAATCAGCTGCAGACAACGTAATAGAAATTTGGTTCTCCCACGGGACACCTCGAATGTCACCCACGGTAAGCACATGGCTTTTGACGGAACTTCGACGGCCAATTACCTGCCGTGGTACAGGTTTGTAAAGTTCCATGCATAATACAGGTTGCCGTCGTTCATGATGCTTGCAATGCTGTTAGCATGTGTGCAATACTCAACCATGCCTGAATACTCATTCTAGGAGCTCTGACGAAGCTTATGGCCGTCCAATTGTTGTGACGGTGCTCGCATTAAGACTCCGGTGGCCCCCTCAAAATAGGTTGCGCTTGTGTAAATTGATCTCAGAAATTGGACACGCCAGAGACTGATTTTCTGGGTGTACATGGTCACTACAACTTCTGTTGCAATGGATGGAATATACAACACAATCGGTGTCGCCATTCAGTTTCAGGATTGTATTTCATGAGCATGACGAGCTCCATGAGCCCTCTAATATTGTGAGCAAACTAAGCATGTGGTAGGACCCTCGTAGTGTCATCGATATTTGAGTGGGCTCGCCAGGATTTAGAACCAATTCTAGCGTTACAAAGACCAAAGAGTACAGGAATTTCTGGCCGTTTTCGTCTTCACGATGGAAGGTATCATTTCCATATCTATTCCAATCTAGCAGTCAGAGTCCATCTTGTTTAATTTGTTTCCTTTGCAACCAGGCGCGCTAAATATTTAGGCTAGTATTTTGGTTTTTGTTGGGAAATTGTTCATAAGGACCACGTAGCATATAGAGGAATCGGGGAATAGAAGAGAAGATAAGGGGGCATCTAACAAGAGGAAGGTTTCCCTTTGTTTGAGTGGCAATGAACTGACAAACTGAGAGCTAGTTCATTTGGACTGTTTGACTGCATTCTGTCAAACTGTCAACATTCACTTCTAGCATCAGGATACCGTTCTTTGAAATGGTAGCCAGCATCACTACTCACGGCCGAATACCTGGCAAACCATCTATCAACACATCCAACACATGATCCAACGCTCCCTCAATCCCAACAGCCTCTTCCATATCCTCCATATCCCATTGGGCACATCCAGCAGCCCCAATTCCCGCTCTTATCATTCGAACATTCCCTTCTGACTCACGGACGAGATCCTCATCATGCCACCGCAGTACCACAGGTGTGTTCATACCAGCGCCCAACTCGAGAATCACCGTATTCGATGATCGTGCGACATCCTCGACAAATTCCTGATAGCGCTTCTCTTGTGGAAGAAATCGAACGGGGTTGAAATAGTCTCCTCCACGGACGCAGATGGTCAGTTCGTCTCTGCAGTACTCGCATCTGGGTATCTTGGATGTGTCTGTTAGACATTGGGTTTCGGGATCAAGGTAGGGCAGAGCAGCTGTTAGGAAAGGATCAGAGAGGAAAACGGCATCTCGACGACATTTTGCGAAACATTGCAGGTAGCGATACTGCCCCTGCGGCGTGCTGATTCGATCCTCATCAAATCCATTGGCTGCGAAGAAGCCGTCTGCGTTGGAGGTACGGATGAAATAGCGCGACTCGAAGCCTTGCGTCACTCTCTGCAACGCAGCATACACCGGTGACTTCGGCCAAGTCTTCACCATGTTTAGATGGTTGAAATAGTATCCCCATTTCTGTGCCGGGGAGTCCCATTCCTGAAATCCGAAGACGTCGTATAGGCGGTTCAAACCGAGGGGGACGAATGCCGGGAAATATTTCGCGAATAGAGCTGGTGAGGTGTAGTCTAGTCCTGTAGCTGCTGACAGCCCAGCCCCAGCGCTGATGATCAGGGTATCTGCTTCTCTGATCCACTTTTGCGCTTTAATAATACACGGATGTTGAGTATGGATGTCCAGCAGACTGGGTGGGAGAAATTTCCAAACAGGCGGATATCGAGACCTCAAGCTCCCCAATTTCTTCTTGTACAGCTTAAAATCACTTTCAGCAAACACATCGAATATCACATCCGTCACAGTCGTCTGCGGGTGCCCCCGACACCACTCCACCACCGTATCCAGAGCAATATCAACAGCGACACTCGGTGGAAATGCAAACAGCCCGGTCGAAATACAACAAAACGCAATTGCTTTGCGCCCATCTTCCAACGGCGGTAATCCCTCCATCACATCCAAACACAATCTATAACAACTCGCCAACCGCTCCTTCTGCCCCGCGGTCGGCTCACCCTCTTTCCCACGCATCTGCGGCCCCACAGTATGCAAGACATATTCGGCCGGAAGATTAAACCCAGGCGTGACTTTCACACTACCCACGGGCTCTGGATCTTCCTGTTCCCGCATGATCGCGTCACAAGTCTCACGGAGTCGGGGGCCCGCGGCGGAATGGATGACATTGTCGATGCAGCGGTGCGAAGGCTGGAAGCAGCCGAGAAGCTGGGAGTTGGCGGCATTGACGATGGCGGTGATGTTTGTTAGGGTTGTGATGTCGCCTTTCCAGAGACTGAGGGAGGTTGGAGTATTCGGGATAGATAGGATCGGGCGGATTGTTTCAGATGGGGTGAGGAGTTTGTGACGTTTCTGGTATTGTAGAATGGCATCAACGCCGTCTTGGATACTCTCTGGGAGAGGAGGGTGCGGCGGTCGAACGCATAGGAGTCGCTGGAGGGTTTGAAGTTGGATCCAGATGTCTTGGTGGGCGATGTGGTGGGAGAGGTGTTGATATTGGTTTTCGGCGAGGAGATACTGGAGGACAGATGAGAGTTTAGAGACTACCATGATGTTCTTCCTAGTTAGAAAGATGAATGAGAAAGCAAAGAACCGGAAATCGTCTCCTCTTTATACTCCTTCATAGCCTCGTTTAGATCTATATCGGGCAACGATTGTGATTGGTTAATGGCTGTATGTATTGTTTGTTCGGTTTGCATAGTTAATTGTTTGCATTTCTTGCATTGTCTGCATGTTTGTCTCTGCTTTCCTGGCAGCCTCGACGACCTCAATCTTTCATTTCAGACGATGGATGTCTAATAAGGGGCATCTGAGGGTTTACAGGGCCTCGAATTGCGATCTTACACGGCGACATGGGTTAAATGATCCAAAAGAACGCAATTTGATGCTTTAGTATTAACAATCTACGAAATCTGAGCATCCGGAGTAGTTTTCAATTGAACTTGTGCCTGACTCCCGTGGTTCAATCCCGGGCTTGATTCAATGACACCATCACTATCCGGTTGTGCCTTCGGACCCTTCCGGTTATGGTATCATGGCATCATAGCCAGACGGAGGCACACGGATGCCCTGGTATATAGACATAATGGCAGCGAAATCACAAAACTTTCTCTGGCCCGATACACCACAGAGACAACATGGATCAACAACTTCAGAATACCACGACCAGGGAAGATTTCTCTCCTTCATCTCCAAGCTCGTTCCAGGAAGTTCCTGAGCCAACACCTATCAGCCGGCGTCCAACACAGGTCGAGCTTTCGCGTATCGAGACCTACCGTCTGTATCATCAGTCAACCGTCGGTTCGAGGAAAGGTCGCGCGCCTAGGGACGAATGGCTGCCGTTCGGAGGAGACAAGGAATTTCCGCCAGACCTGCCGGATCCTGAGAAGTATGTCGTGGACTTCGCTGGCGAGTTTGATCCGCTACATCCGCATAACTGGCCGACATGGAGAAAGTAGGTCCTGTCGCATGCGTATACCGGGAATACGGTTGACCATAACGGTTTAGAATCATGCAGTCTGCCGTCCTCACCTACTCGACCATCACCTCCTCCTTCTGCAGTGCGATTTTCTCCTCTGCCGTAGGTTCCGTTAGCGCTCAATTTGGAATCAGTACCGAAGTTGCGACTTTGGGCATCATGCTCTATGTCATGGGCTTCGCCTCAGGCCCTGTACTCTGGGCACCAGCTTCAGAACTGTACGGTCGTCGGTGGCCCATGACCATAGGCTTATTCGGGCTCAGCGTTTTCACCATAGCCACCGCTACCGCTAAAGATGTGCAAACAATCATGCTAACACGCTTTTTTGCGGGTTTCTTCGGCGCCTGTCCGTTGGCGATTGTTCCTGCAGTGTTCGCGGACTTATACAATAACAAATATCGGGGTGCGGCAATTGCTGTGTTCGCTATGGGTGTGTTCGTAGGCCCTTTTGTGTCTCCTTTCGTTGGTGGCTTCATCACGATGAGTTACCTGGGATGGCGATGGACGATGTATATATCAGCCATCATGGGATTCTTTGCGACTGTATTGCTGCTGCTACTCTTCAGGGAGACCTATGCACCTGTTGTGTTAATGGGAAAAGCAACCACTTTACGCCGACAGACCCGGAACTGGGGTATCCATGCGAAACAAGACGAGGTCGAGGTGGATCTCAAAGAGCTGCTCACAAACAATTTCAGTCGGCCATTTATGATGCTCATCACCGAGCCGATTGTATTCCTTGTGACGCTATACACATCCTTCATCTACGGACTTATGTATGCTTTGCTGGGTGCATATCCGGTGGTTTTCCAGGGTATCTATGGAATGAACCTGGGTGTTGGCAGCTTGTCTTTTATTGGATTGATCATAGGCGAACTTCTAGGGGGAGCATTTACCCTCATGGGACATCCAGCGTACATCAAGAAACTCCAAGCAAATAACAACATGCCGGTTCCGGAATGGCGACTTCCAGCGGCCACTCTCGGAGGGACTGTCTTCACAATCGGTTTATTCTGGTTAGTTTTCAGCCCCAAGTGGAAAAGGTCTCGAACTAACGAGTGCCGCAGGTTTGGCTGGACCGGATTCAAAAAGGACATTCACTGGATGGCCCCAATAGCCTCGGGAGTTTTTGTTGGATTTGGCATCTATGTCATTTTTCTCCAATGTTTCAACTACCTCATCGATTCCTACCTTCATCTGTAAGTCCGAACACTCTCCCCAGGTATCCATCATCCACTGACAGGACCAGTGCGGCATCTGTCTTCGCAGCCAACACCATTCTCCGCTCTGCAATCGGTGCATGTTTCCCCCTGTTTTCCCGGCAAATGTTCCAGAACCTAGGAGTCCAGTGGGCAGGCACGCTGTTGGGATGCCTGGCAGCCATTATGATTCCGATTCCCTTAGGATTCCTCTTTTATGGACCGGCTCTGCGGAAGAAGAGTCGTTTTCAGCCGCCTCGAGCGATATTTCACGAGAAGGAATGAATGTATTCATATCATTTCCGCAAGCATATGCATCTTGTTGTTTTGATTTGATATCCCGCTGTGTGCAGCTTGCAATTTATTGCCATCAATTGCTAGTTATGTTTCGGCAATCTCTTGGATGGTCGCGAGCCTCGGTCCCGTTGCACTGCCCCGCACACCAGTTGAAACGAAGAGCTCCGCGATGTATGATACGAGGCAAACTTATGACCATAACCTCTGAACAGGTACCACTTTACAACATTTGCATCCACGCTTGGATATTCCTCCTTTAGTACTTATCATCCATACAGCAGACATGACGGTCAACGGCCATTGCGACCCGCGCTTCAACTCCGTCCAGCAACTTTTTGAACGCCATATTACCTCCGGAAGAGAACTCGGCGCTTCTATTTGCGTCAATATCGCAGGGACAGATGTTATTGACCTCTGGGGAGGCTACACTGACGAAGAGCGAACGAAGCCCTGGACCGAAAACACAATTGTGCCGGTCTGGTCGGCTTCCAAGTGCGTTACCAACCTCGCCGCGCTCCTCCTCGTCGATCGCGGACTTCTCGACCCCTACGCTCGCGTGTCGCAATACTGGCCCGAATTCGCAGCCAATGGCAAGGAAGACGTTGAGGTCCGGCATTTCCTGAGCCACACCGCGGGGGTGCCGGCATGGGAAAAACCGTACCCGGACATATACGATGTACCGGCGGCTACGGAGCGACTGGCAGGCCAAGCACCGTGGTGGAAACCCGGTACTGCATCGGGATACCACCTCATCAGCCAGGGCCATCTGGTTGGTGAACTTGTTCGCCGGATATCAGGAAAATCCTTGGGCCAGTTCATCCGTGATGAACTCGCGACGCCCCTGAACGCGGATTTCCGACTAGGAGCGGAGGAAAAGGACTATCCACGCATCGCAAACCTCACCAAGCCCGAAGCCCCTCCTGTCCAGTTCTCAACCGACCCGAACAGCCTACCTTTCCGTGCAATGAAGGGAACACCTGTCCTTGCCGAACACGTCACGACCCCAGCCTTCCGTAATGCAGAACTCGGCGGCGGAAACGGCATCTCGAATGCGCGCGCACTGAAGCGCATCCTCTCAACCATCACCCTAAACGGCGAAGTCGACGGCAAGCGCATCATCTCCCCCGAGACCATCAACCTCATCTTCCGCGAACAATCGAACGGACCCGATCTCGTGCTCCAAGCACATGTGCGGTTCGGAATTGGCTACGCATTGCCCGCACAGCAGATGGCGGATTGGATTCCGGATGGGCGAGTGTGTTTCTGGGGTGGATGGGGTGGTTCAATGGTGATTATGGATCTGGATCGCAAGACAACTATCACGTATGCGATGAATCGAATGGGTGGTGGGACAATCGGAAATGATCGGTCTGAGGCGTATGTTAGGGAGATCTATGCGGTGTTGGACCAGCTTCCGAGAGCAGCACTTTGAGGTTATTGCGTGTTTATTCGCGCGTGTCTACAGATATTGAATACCATATTACTAGGGAAGCACACGTGCTACTATGGCTTTTTGTGGAGTAGTTTAACGTGGCGGTGCAGTATCAACATGAAAACACATCATTGCATATCAACAACTGCTCGCATTCTAACTCCAGCTCTCAGTTATTTATCTTTGCAACACACTTCAATTGCTAGAGAAATTGACTACTTGGGGTCCAGGCCTTCTGAAAGCCATTGGTTTTAAAGTCAACTGCTTGCGTGATCCTCTCCACCGTCAGATTATGGTTGAATGCAGGTATATCAATTATTGCGTTCATTTTGGTATCTTCTGTCCCACCTCTGCGATACGCGTTTGTGGCTAATGATCTATCAACAGACTTACTGGAAACATTCCATCGCTCATAAGAGAAATAGTCACCTCTGCACTTTTGTACGGTGGGCTACCCGTGGCAATCTCCGTGCCGGTGGGATCGAACCGATTCAGGCACTTGTACACTGGGGACACTTAGCGGATTGACGATGAAACAGCGCCAATGGGCTACCGTCCCTTGAGTGCTTCCTATGTTTCACAATTTCAAGAGCTTGTGCCTCATGTCCGTGGATAGAAAATCAATGGCACGCCGGAACGCTACGGATGGGACTATCTATCCGGAGTGATTGAACTGGAGCGTCCGCGTACCTTGGTTCTCGACAATCCAAAGACACGAATTTGATAGAGCCAAAGGTGTTTGAACGAGCGAAAACCCCAATCACTTGAGCGTTCATGATTTCTCGTCAGATATGCAAGCCTTGATCATGCTGCCGAAGCCAATTCAAACAACCTGAACCCGCTTGACGTGGACGACCAAGGGGAATATCTACCCACTGGGAGAGATTGGTCCAAATTGGAAGAAGCTTCGTCTGGGCGGGTACGCTGGATTCCAACAGAGACTCTTGATATCTTATCCGAGGTTGTCATCAAGATGCCCCAGCTGGAAGAACTATCAATCTCGGCCACGGAAAACTCTCACCGATATCTCAAAGACCATGTCCTGCCTGTCATACTAACCTGAAATATCTGTTTCTTATTTCATCAAATACAGAGGTTTGTGGATGCCAAGTCAACGAGCTCGACCGACTGTTTTGTTATGCGAAGGACATCCTTGGGATCAATCGATGCTCAGTTCTGACGCGCAGACTTTCAACCATTGCAGCTTGTTGGCTGCTGTACACGCTTCTATACTTGCTGTGATGCAGAGCCTGACAATTCTACCTTTGGTGTCAGTCATTGCGACGCCAATAGAAGGAAGGCAGTCGCGTATTACCAGGTGCTCGATGTGACCAACGTAGAGCAATACAATTTTGCACAAGGCCTTCGGGCTGTGAGGTACCGCGACAATGGAAAGTCAACATTCAATATGTTCAGGCTTTTCACGCTATGAACGGTCTTTTAGGGAAGCAATAAGCATACAGAGTACTTCAATTATCTCCCCGGCTCCGAGAGATCTACCGAATGATCCACCGACGGTAACCAGCACAATGTCAGACCGGTGTCTCAACCTCGGCAATGGCAATGTAAAAACTATTTTGACTGTGATTACAATCCTCAACACTTTTTTTTATAGTAACGTAAGGTGTTTCCACGGTAATTGCGATCGCGCTCGGTACTACAGGCGATCATCCAGCGTTCCGCCGTATTCTGCACATGTCGCAAGACTTTCCATTTCGGGTCAATATGGATTGGCCGGGGAATACCTCCAACCGACATATAAATAACCCAGGATTCCCGAATCGAACAAAGCTTTTTATCAATAGTAACTACAAGATGATGAAACTCGTGCTTCCCCTTCTTAGCGTTTCGACGCTGTACGCTGCGTTCTATTTTGCCCAAATCAATGGTTCGCATGATTTGGCACTGCAATCCGTTATATCGAAGACGCTGCCCGGACGCGATGATCCTCTTCGCACTTTCTATACGGGCATCGAGCCCGTTGATCGGTTGCTCACGGTGTTGACGGTCTTCTTTTGGCCGATGACCGACGGAAGCACACCTACATTGACACTGCATTCTCTTGGATTTGCCGGAACGTTTGGCTCTGCTTGGATGCTTTTGACAGTCGAGTCGTGGAGGAAAGGCAATGCGTGGACTATTGCTGCGTTGTATGTGGGCTCCTTTTGGAAATATGGGTATAGTAGCTGACATGTGTGAACTAAACAGCCCGTTCATTTTCGGTATCTTTGCTCAAACATTGACCTTTGCTTTTGCGGCACCTCTTTACGCCGGTCTGCATCTTATTTTCTCGACCACTGCCAGCAGACCCAATGCAGAGAGCATCCGCGCTCCTCGTGCCGTCCTGAACGTGATCCCCTACGTCTTCATCATCGGCTACTTAGTCCCTAGCCTGCTACTAATCGCCCCTCTCTCGGAAACTATCACCACGGACGTGAAGCAGATTATCATCGCAGCCTGGCAACCCTGGCCGTTGTACATTTCCATCCTGACAACTGTCGCGCACATCCTCTTCTCGCCATTCGTGAGCAACGACAAGACCATCGACGGTGGCCGTGCAACCCTCAGCTCCCTCCGCAAGGTTTACGCTGTCGCATTCGCCAACACTGCCATCAACCACCTGATCCCATGGACCATCTCTCTGTTCACGATTTTGGAGCCTCAATTCTTCAACAAGGAGTTCGTGAATGCGCTTCATCCCTCGAATGTCTTCCAACTTCCATTGCCTTGGGCCCAGCCAACATTGCAGATTTCTGAACTTGGTGCAGGCGTGCACGTCTTTCTCCGATGGGACTATGTCATTGGCTCTACGGGTGTACTACTCTGGGCGCTGAGCTTGCATCGTAATGCACACCGCGCGATCTTCGGCAAGGCTGGTGGTCTGGGATTGTTGATTAAGGTCGCATTGTTGTCTGTTGTTGCGAGTCCCGTAGGAGCCGCTGTGGAGTTGATGTGGGAGAGGGATGAGTTAATTGTTCATGAGACTGGCGGGTTGAAGTCGAGGGTTTCTGGTTCTATAAAGTCTTCTTGATTGATTGGTGTACTTTACTGAATTACCTAGCAAACGGTAGCTAAGCTATTTGCGCATTGATGAGACGAACGATGGATGAAATTGAATGATGAAATCGAGATTCTGTATGACCTTGTAGCGACATCATTTTCAGCTGAGCTGAGGCACGTAATACACGTAGTCTCTACACCGCAGCAGCATTCAGCTTGATTATTACACTTGCCGCTACATGGCTTGGCCCTGTACGACATTGTCTATATTCACTCGTTGCATTGCGTACAGCAGGATATAAAACTGCAGTATCAGCTCGTGCTGGCTAAAGCTATAAATACCAATGGCATATGTGCTGGTTAGAAGCAAAGTTGAATGACTTACAAACCTCCAGAGGATCACTCATAGGGTTGTCGAGTAGAGTCCCAATTAGGAAGGTGGTCATGTTGGCTGTCATATGACACCACGTGATGCGGGGATATGGCTCACACCGCCTTCCATACACGGCAAACTGATTCCTTTTCACTGCACAACAAAAACACAACCGACCAAAATATCCTCTATTCACTGGCTGCGATGCCGAACTGGCATCGATTGTCTTCTTAAAGCTTCTTCCCTGTCTCCTATAAAGGGCCTATTCCTTGTGATATATAAGACGTATGAGTCGATAGGATAGGAGATCGACGCTTCCCTATGAGAGATTCCCCGCATAGCGCTTCATATTTGATTACATACCGTCAACGATGCTCAGGGACCATGATATCCAGCAACTAGCTGGCCAGTTGCGTACTGTTGGTCAGGAGAACCGGCGGCATCATGAGAATCTAAGTACTCTGCTGGATAATTTCAGTTCGTTGCTAGAAAGCTATAACCTTTTGAAGAGCGATTATGAGGAGGAGAAAGAGACACGGGAGAAGTATAAGAAGATGGCTAGGGGGCAGGAACGGAATCCTTTTGTTCTGGTGCTTGTGGATGGTGATGGTTATCCGGTGCGTATATCTTTGACAAACGGCAAGAGGTGTTGTGGCTGACGGGACCAGTTCCAAGAAGACCTCGTCAGAAGCCGCAATGAAGGTGGAATCACAGCTGCGCGGCGTATGACTGATAGTATCAAAGAACTACTCCATGACCGGCTCGGGGACCAAGCTGAGCAGTGCCGTGTCATGATACGCATCTACGCCAATCTCCTGGGTTTATCCAAGGCTCTGGCTCGTGCTGGCCTTGTTGGACACGAGGCTCGCTCATTCGCTGCGTTTGCGTCGAGCTTTACTCGCTCGCAAGATCTGGCAGATTTTATCGATGCGGGTGATAAGAAAGAGGGAGCGGATCATAAGATTAGAGGTACAGCCGGTTCTCTATGCCTGGATGAGTTTGACTAACATAGATAGAAATGTTCCGTCTATTCGCTGATATTAATCAGTGCAAACATATCTTCTTCGCAGGCTGTCATGATGTTGGCTACCTTTCATTTCTAATGCCCTACCGTGGCATGGCGGATCGTATCACCCTACTTAAGGGTCCGTCGTTCCACCCTGAATTCAAATCTTTGGGGCTGTCTATCTCTGAAATACCCTCTGTTTTTATGTCGAGTCCACTTGGCACCAGCCCTGAACCGATTACTTCTAAATCAGTGATACCAAAATCGGCAGTCTGCTGGTTCTTCCAAAAGGTACTTGGCTTGCCATTTATATAAATCATTCTTTGGATTCATGGACTAACTGGCTTCAGGGTATTTGCAAATACGGCAATGAATGCTCTAAGCAACATATAACACCACAACAACATGAAATCTCTAAACCCCAAGACGATAAGTCGAGCATCCAAAGCACCGTGCGAGAAATGAAGCATTATGCAAAAATGCCCCAATCCCCTTCAAGCAAGGACGGGGAACCCCAAATCCACGTCAACAAAAACGGGGAGCGCATCGACACTGCCATCTCGCAACCAACAAACGAAGAATGGAACGCATATGCCCGCCGAGCCAAACAACACAAGCTCTGCAATCAATACCATCTGGGTGGCGAATGCAGCAATCTGAACTGTCAATTTGACCACAGTAACGTTGATGACAGTTTGATCGAGGTCATGCGGTATATCATGCGACAACATGTATGTCCGAATGGATCTGATTGCCGGCTTAGCAAATGCTATCTTGGTCATATGTGTCAGAAACCTGGGTGCACGGGTGGCAAGCCGTGTCGCTTTAACCAGCACGCTCATACCCTTGATCGTCAAATTTGGGGTACTGATACGCCGACCGATGCGCGAAGTTACGACTCTAGTATTTCGGAAGCTGATTCCTATGAAGCCTAAGATGCTCCTACTCCGTGAGGATGTCGCTTTGTGGTTTGAGTGGATCTACTACTCGACGCAAAGAATACTTGTCTCAAGCCGTTATTGGTGAATTGATGAATGGTATTGCTTTTTTATGTTTATTTCGTTGGAGAAGGTTGGGATTGATTGAAAATGTATCTATTGACAACCGCTCCCTAGAATTTACTCGTGCGGTACATCGAGGGTAATCATAGTTACATTTGAGGAGATTAACAGAGGATCAGCAGAAAATACTCTTCATAACTGACTGCGTGGGATTATGGCGTTCAAGGCCCGTGGTGGAAGGGTCTCGCTCATTCCGTTCTATTCCATGCGCCGCAAAGGCTACTCCTAGTGAGTTCCCTATTCCGTGAACGCCTCGGATTCTGGAGATTCTGGGACGAAAGCCATGCACAGGTCCTCTATGACTGCCGCGTCTCTGGCACAACGAAGTTGTCGTTATGAGACGTCTTCAGTGCGTGCGGGCCTATCTTCCAACTAGGTCTCACAGGTGTCTGTGAAGAACGAAAGATCAAGAGATTTCCAAGGAGGCAACTTCAAAGGTAACTGTGTCAGATGTTGGATACAATTCTATAGAGGATCACACTGATGGCAACGTTTCGGGGCTCCACTGGTGTCTGTAAGCTGTAGTGATGCGTACGGTGATTGAAGTACCAGAGGCAGCGTAAAACTAGCTCCAACTATCTGCTCGATGTAAGTGAGAATCGATTCTTCTTTTTGCCGAATTGATTGCAATCCCATCATCTGAAGTGTAGAAGCTGCCTAATGTCCTTGTACGAGAGGCTACAAGGCACCAGTTCCATTACTACTAATGCCCTGTGAGTATCTCTGTAACACTAGCCGCTTCTTCATGGACCTCCTTGGGCCGTGCCTCAGCTCTGGACTTGCTCGTTGAGAAAGGCCTGGTGGGATTTGTTGGCCAGAGGTGTTATCTTGTTACGCTTTGAACGCCTGTTCGATATAGCCCCAAATAATGCAATGTTATGTTGTTCGACTCTGATATCGAGCTGGCACTTAGAACAGCGAGGACATGTAAGGATTCAATTCTCCTCTGTCACGCTGTTTGGGATACCATCATTGTAGATGCCTGTACAATATCACGGACTGTAGATAGACGTAGTATGTTTACCGCGATTTATCTGGGGCTGAGAGCTAATACTTCTGACAGCATCGTTTCGCTACATTATTTGAGTTCTGGTTCTCATTCGTTTCTGATATCCTGTTGAGAGGTATCTGTTCGCATCGGTATCATCTACATAGTTGCGTTACAACTAGTCAGCTTCAGGTCAAATTCAGATATTGTCTAAAATCGCTTCATATACCTTTCTCACTGGCGGTGTCTTGAAAGCTCTGTGCGCCCCCAGTCGAGTCCAGTTGGAGAAAGGCTATCTGCTTGTTGAGGGTAATATTGTGTCTGTCCTTCAGATCTTCATCCTTACGTGAGTCTGAATGGTCTGGAGGATAGTCTGTAGCTTTTCTGCCAGCAAGCCACGGCGACCGATCCCAAACTGTCTCCCCACGATCTTTCAGAGGCCTTGTTCTTTTGACAATAACATCTGGCACGCCAGACACAACTGGTCGGTTGACCAGGGTACAATTCTATAGCTATATTTCTATCAGCCGCATTGTGTAACTGTTTCGCGATCAGTGTTTTGACTGAAAGACTGCCCAGGCTCTTCATTTGCGAGTCTGGGCTTTTCCCAAGAGCCTTGATGCACGCTGCTATCTTTCACGAAGTATTCATATCGGCGAAATCGTCTTCGCCCTTTATATATGTTGAATGAAATGGACGGTGTTTAGGAAACTTTTCCGTAAAAACTCATAATAGGATAAGCTGCGAGGCACGTGAGGTGACTGCACAGAGGTGACTAGAAGCTACATGCCAGTATATAAGAAAAATATAGCCATTTGCTGAGCTATCGCAGTCATCACATCGCAAGCTTGAACAATGCCAGCGAGGTCCTTATAGAACAGAAAAGGGGTATGTATCCGTACAACTTCATGTACATAGTGTCAGCCTAAACTGATCGACGGACTTGGATAATGTGTGCGGCCGTGATTCTGAACCGCGTGCCATGGACGCTATCCCGAACGACCCCCGGTCCAATTATTTACCCTTGCCGCTCCTTAGTGTTCGTCTTGGCTCTCTTTTTGAGCAACCCGGACACTTCTTGGCCAGTAAGTAGATTCTTCTGTCGTTTTCGCCGGGACAGGAACCTTCCCACTGGGGCTTGCGCACTCGCTGCTGCCTCTTCGAACCACGAGAAATGCCAGTTGATATAGCTTTGATAATCAAAACCTATGTTCCATGACTGTTTAGCTCTCGCAATATTTTTTAAGACATGCCGGTAGTTCGTGTTCGTTCTTGTATATAATGAACGTGTGCTGAGAATGGTTTTCGTCAGTCGGTAGTATTTTCCCATGATCTGACTTGCGCGTGATGTCTTCACCAAATTGACGAAAGCAATGCTACCGATCAGGAATATCGCACGATAATTGTCTATCTCTGACCGAACTAATCAAGGAAATCATGTCTCGTCTAGTCAAACGAGGTTATACAAGCCGGGTTGTATATGTCTTTGTACGGAAACGATGCGATCTAATTTATACAGAAACAGAGTCGAATAAAACAAGGATTGTCATCGAATTACGCAGGAAGTGTATGTGAGAATTGGGCTTATGCCGGAGTATTAGGACGCAGGTCTAATCATAGAAGTCATTATTTGCTATATGCTTGATTGAAATAGGATATAACTGTGAGGTTCCGCTGCCATTTTGGACAAAGGACTTACTCGCGGCTCTTCGTACACGAATGATGAAGTCAGTCAAGACTTTCATCTGGGCCCTCAGGCTAGGTCAGTGTAGGCATACATATATAGGGGAGGCTTGAATATATATGAATGTAGAAGAGAATAACTGTAGGAGATCGCAGGTATAAAACATCTTCAGAGATTTAAAGAGAATAAAGTAAGAGAATGGATCTTTCTAGCTTCTAACTAGTGCCTGTGAATGAACTGCATGAGATGTCTCGGCTGCAGCTTCGTGTTCCGAAATGAGACAAAGGAGTTAGAGAACAGGAATAAAATACAAAGTGGCAGTAATCAAGCGATTATTCCTCCCTTGACGTGGATGGTTACTCTATGTTCACTTTGAACCTGGATACTGAGGTAGAGCCCTAGTGACCCTACAAAGTAACGGTCAGTCAGCTCAGGTTGTTAAGAGGTACTTCCATCTATTCTTCTGCCCAGTCTTGATTTTCTTCTCAATATAGCAGAACTATTGAATTCTAGACCGCTAGAGCTCAAACTATGTCTATAAGCGCCAACGACTGACCCCAAGCGCTTAACACCGTCCCACAAGTCGCTGCGGTATCATGATCGTCAACCCATGGAACCTCGCAGTGATAATCATTCTAATTTCGAGGAGGCGGCGAGACCGAGGTTTCTAAATATAAAACAATCTGCGCCGGGTTACGCGCCGCAAAGTCATCAATCTGTGGCCAATCCGGTATTTGACATCTCCACTAATGCGCTTAGGACCCAATACTACCCATCTTCGGGGTATAAGTTTGATTTTTAACCCAGTTGAAATCTTAATTCCTGGTCCTTGTCTATAATTCATTTCCATCCAACCAGAGCATTTTACCCTTGTTGCGCGTTAACCGTGTAACAACCCAAAATGGTTACTACGAACCCTTAGAGCGTCTCTTCGGATTATATATGCTAACTTCATACCTCCTGACAGGCGGAAGTTATCGGCACAATATCTGCCGTGGCAGGGATTGTCACAAACATCCTGCAGGCAATCCAAATCGTCCAAACTGCCCGAGACCGTGTTCGTGGAAAGTCAAAGACTATCAAACAGGTCGCCACCCAGCTCGACAGCATCTACCAGTCCCTCTCCCTAGTCCGCGACGAACGCGCCCTACAAACTGCTAAAGTGGAACAACATTGTGTGGTGATTATCGGGATCGCGGATGAGCTGAAAACCTACTTTGACCGGCTTCAATCCGGGCAGCAACATGGGAGTGTTCGTCGATTCTTCAGTGCTATGAAAAACGGTGATAAGGATGACGCGGAGTTGTCTGATATTTTGATACGGTTAGATCGTGCTCAGAATGAACTCGTGCTGCGTATTTCCATCGCGCAGGTTGGTCTTATGGGGAACTTGAGTCAGGGATTCAAGGTCTCCTACGATCTCTTGATGGATACAAACCGCAAGTGCAAGCAGATCATTGGGACAGGTCTACAACTTGCCAGCCAGTTGCAAGGCAGACAGCCGGAGAGAAGTAAGCAATCATGTCTGTACACTTTCATTGATTGCGAGTCGCTAACGATATCCCGCAGATGGCCAATTGGCACTTGGACACACCGAGATTCAGGAATTGGGCCTGGTCAGACCTCAGAAGCAATCTGGTGAATCGCCTAAACTGGACATTCAATTCACCGACAATATCACTCTTGATCAAGCCTCCATTATCATGGGAAATGTCGGGGTGCAGAACTGGGAGCACACTGCTCGGATCAAGGCTACCATTTCGGGGAATAAGTTTGGAAACAATTTGTCTATGGTGGTTGGTAATATGGACGCGTTGCCTATGCAGCATGTCTCTGGTTGATTATCATCTGTTGTTGAGTCGTCCTAGCGGTTTGGTGGATTCGGGTGGGTTGGTAATTGGTTAATATTGCACGAGCATCTGGTATGCCCTATGTGCCTCTGATTGTCTGGCAACTTCTATATATAACACTAGTTCCTTATCATTCGGTGTTATTTGAGGAATTGATTGTTTTTGTGGTCTTTGGCATCCCGATATCTCAGCACGCTAAATAACTACCCCTCATCCCCGCTATCATTATTAATCTAACTTCATAGCATTGCGATTCATTCAGCATCTATCGCATTTCAAGCTAGTCAATATATCAGTATATCAGTAACCATGGGCATCACACACATCGTTCAATTCCAATTTAAGTCTGACGTCTCCCCGGATGTGGTGAAAGATGTACGCAATCCTCTCTCCGCCGAATATTCTAATCCACAACAACTGACAACGCCAGACCTGCCACCAAATGCTCGCATTAGAGCACACTTGTCTCCATCCCGAGACTCAGAAGCCCTATCTCAAATCTGTTACGGGTGGGAAAGATAATTCGATTGAGGGGATTCAGGTACCCCTTCCCCTTAACCGTTCTCCCTACCTTCCTTTGTTTGTTGAGAGTATATGCTAACTGGAGAAGAACGGCATCACGCACGCATTCGTAGTTGAATTCGAGAACGAGGCTGACAGGGAGTATTATTGCCATAAGGACCCTTCGCACTTGGCGTTTGTGAAGGGTGTGATTGAGTTGGTGGAGAAGGTTCAGGTGGTTGATTTTACGCATGGGGTTGTTATTTAATTATTTGTTGTCTTGTCTACGTGTCTCTAGATAAATAATCAATTAAAGCGGCTTAGCCGTATCGATTGGCAAGGTCTTTCATGTCGTTTATCATTCTATGCAAGTTAGTAAGTAGATTTCAGGGAAGCGAAAGACGTACTGTTTCCTCAACGATAAATCGTCCGTAAAGAGAGCAGACACATGTGTATTAAACCGCCTACTTTATCAGCATATCTCCCTCCAAGCGAGGAACAGCACTCACAGCTTATACAAATCCAACCGCCCATCATAATCCTCCTCCGGCGGGGAAGGCTTCACAAACTTCCGATATGTCGCGCGATATTCCTCTCCAAACCGATTACAAACCGGCATCCATTGTCCGAACTCATCTACGACACTTCATTAGCCGTCATGCAAATAAACCCGGAGTTAAGGTGGCGCACACTCATGATGCGCATAGAAACAACACGCATCAAAAATCAAACACTCCCCAGACACCTTATCAACCCCCGAATTCCCATACCACAAATCCCCATGCACCAATGCTGGCTTCACAGACCGTCCCTCACTCTCCAGCGGCCTTAATAACCGGGGAATAACTTTTTCGAAAATAACCGGCACGAGCACATCAAACTCCGGATCGTACCCCTTTGCCTTAATCTCCAAATCCAGCGCGACGCGCAAACTCTTCGAAAAGAACACCTCCCAACTCTCCTCCAACCCCGTATACTGCGGTAAATACCCACTATACGTAGGAACATGAAAACCAAACTTCCCCTCCGGACTCAGACTCTGGCTGCGCTGATGCAATACCGCCAACCTCTCCGTAAAGACCACCGGATCAGGCATCTTATCCCTAGCAAGAACCATATCGCGATACTCGCAGAGGAAAAAATGAGTCTCAGGGTCATTCTGATAAGTCCCCCAGGCGATTGGTCTCGGCGCGAAGTCCGGGACTACGCGGTGGATTTCCTGCATGGATGCATATTCGCCGTAGAGGATGTTCTTGCCTAGGTCTTTTGTGAGGGTTTTGAGGAAGTAGGATTTTGGGGGGGTGTCGGGGAGGGTGAGGGTTATGCGGGTTGTGTTGGTGGTAGCCCAGAAGCTGGTGCCGTGGCGGGTTGTTGTGACCGCGTAGGCGGGGGGTAGGTCTGTTATTAGCTTGGGATTTTATGATTGGGAGAGCTGTGGGATAGCTGTGGGCTTACTGGCTGCTACATTGGGGTCTATTTGGTTGTTGTCGGATTCTAGAGTGACGTTGGAGATCATGGTGGTTGTTGGGAGAATGTTGGGATATCGGTGCGGTTGATGTGATATTGTGGGGTATCCGAATCGGGTAATTCCATGGTTGGAATAGAGCATTTCCTGCAAAACTATACATGTATCCGAACTGCATTGCAGACATCTTTATTTTAGCAAATTCGACAATATATTGATTGCTAGTAGCTATAAATGTATGTAACTCATTAACACATTCCACACCCACACCGGCAGATCAGTTCACATTCGAGACCTTGAACCCTCCAGGCACCTGGTACTGAAAGACTCCGTGTGGATCATACTTGTTCGCCACATATCGAATATACTTCACATTTTCTTCTTCATAACTCTTCAACGGATCCTGGCTCTTGTCGGCATAGTTCAAGTAGACAAACTCGTTATCCGCCTTGATCATCTTCGCGTATCCGTCCACTTGCTGGTGGATGGACCTTGCCAGACGATGGAAGAGCTCATCATCTGCTCCATCATCCCATCAATTAGAGGGTTTCTGTAACATTGTTAGCGTGGTCAAGTGGCAGGTGGCAGGTGGATAAAGACAACGTACGGATTAGATTCTCGTCAAAACGCTCCAAGCCCAAAACATTCCCGCCGCTTTCGGAACCACGCTCGGTGAACAGCTTCGGCCATGGCTGCACCATGATCGCCATGGTCCAAGACTTGCTTTTCGCGTACCTCTTCGCCTCTTCGATGATTTGTTCGTGTAGCTCTGCGCATTTTCGAATGATCTCGGCCTTGTTGACGTGCGTGCCAGTTACAAACACATTGCTGCAGTTCATCAGTCCAGATTCTGAGTTAGTGGCTTTGGATGACATACCGAGAATCGCCCGTCTGGGTTAGTTCCTCCACTAAATTGTATTGGCTATCAATTCGAACTCCGTCAGACGTATTAGCAAACTGCTTGAATTCATCGTAGGCTGCAGGTCGGGCCACAGGCTTGGTGTAATGCCAGTGCGTTGACGACTGAGTTTGTCTGTCTTCGAGTCATACCGCTACATGGTGATTAATGACGCATATGGGTCTTTGTGCATGTTGTCCGTAAAGCGCACAAAGGTTGGAATCTGTTCATACGCAGTCGACCAGTCATATGTGACTACGCCGCCCCAGATGCGCTCGTAAGGCATCGTCTTCATATCGAAGCGAGTCACGATACCGAAGTTGATCGAGCCGCCTTTCAGGGCTTTAAATAGGTCGGGGTTGGTGTTGCGGTTGGCATCGACAATGGCACCGCTGGCTAGAACGACTTGGTAGTTGACAACGTTGTCACATGCGAAACCGACTCTTGCGGAATGAAAGGAGTTCCCGCCTATTCCCGTTCAGAAAAAAATGCGTCGAGTAATGTTGCGTACCTCTCACCTCCAAGCAAGAATCCTCCAACGCCCACAGGCCCGCCACGGTCACCTTATCCTTCTCCAACGCCTTGTACACAGATGCCCATCTGGCCCCGGTGTAGATGGATGCCGTCTTATTTTCAGGATGGTAAGTCGTACTATCCATCTTTGACAGATCAATTGTCACACCGTCCTCGATATTTGCGGCTCCAGCCCAGATCGTATTACCACCGCTACGGACGGCGAATCTGCAGGACGACAAAGAGCCACCCTCTTGGACCAACGTCGACACGGCTGCCGACACATCTTCGACGGTTTCCGGTTGAACAATACAGGTTGGCGACAGGCGTGCACTGTGAAGGAAATAGGATACGACGGATTCGACAAAAGTTTCGTGGTGAGGATAGACAACCAGGTGACCCATGGAGCTGGCTGATAAGGCAGCACACTGGATGAATTGAGTTATTTTGCCTCCCTATCATAGCAGCATATGAAATATATACACACGAATCAGCAATACCTACGCCAGTTTCTGCCTGGAGAGGAATGCTGAACAGCAAGGCCGAGATGCTGGGACAGAACTTCATGGCGCCGGTTGATCTCGACAGAGCACAGGAAGCAGGATACTCTCCCCTGGAAGGATTTTGAAGGATTTTTCAGGTTGCTACTGACTGCCCCTCATTACGATGGACTGATACGAGGATGTCTTCCATATAACGCGGCTCACATATAGGTCAGCCTATTATTACCCCAGTAGGAATGGGGAACATCGCTGCGATTGGATCCTCGTATTCAACAAGCGGGCGCTAGCACGGCAGGACATGGCGATCCTAGTTCGGTTAGACTAACGGGAAAGACAAGAGGTATGAATGTGATTCTTGGATACCATGGACTCCAGAGAAACATGGAAATAAGTCAGAGTCGTCCATCTATAGAAACCCACGTGAATAAATGTCCCAAATAGGAAATCAGAAATGGTTATGTCATCATCACCAAACAATGCAAACAGGGCAAACCCTGGAGGTTCCACCCACCGCGCATTTAAAAAGTCTTCCGATCATTAAATTCTTTCTTCTTTTTTCTCAACAGCCTTCATGATGGCTTTTTCTGTCAATCTCTCGACCAGTTGTGGCACAATTGCCATAAACTAACTAGCATTAATAACAGGGACCCTCCGTAGTCCCTCTCGATTGGTATGTTACCCATTGTCGTTACGAGCGAACACCTACACCACCTACACCACCGACACACCTCGACGCAAAGCAGCACATGATGCTATATGATAGGACCGATTTTACTCCTTAACCATGGGGAAAACTCACCCACGAGCCATTTCAAGACGGGTCTCTGAGCTGCTCCAAAAAACCTTTCGATTTACGATCATCCACACATCAAATGTCTGGCTGATGGCTAATTCGAGTTTTTGTACTCTATAGATTTTTTACCATTCGACAATATCTTGCAAGCTTTAGTCTTAAGAGAAACTACCGCGTCGTCAAGAGTTGTGGAGGAAGAAGCTCAACCGAGTCGCGAAATATGGTATGGATAGTTCAATCGATAGCAATACAGAGTTTTACACCTGGATTCTTGTCTTCTTGCGCCTTTGGCGATTGTGTTCTTCCATTCAATGCACTGTAGCTATTGTGCGATTCGCGTAGAGATTTATAGCTCCATGTTCAACCACAGGCCATCTCGTCTCGTGTATGCTCCGGATGTGTCGATTTGACTGCACCTCAACCGCATTGCTGCACAATTTGTCCTAAATAAATCTGCATCTCGCGTGTCAACCTTTACCCAACACAATATCAGGGTCATGATTATGCACATGCATTGCATAACTAAGAAGGACTGTTTATGCAGATAAGCATTCCATCTGATTGGCTAGAGGGGTTCTATAAACAACGGTGTCTTAGTACGGCCTTTCATCCCACCTTGTTGATTGCCCATACCATCTCATTCTTTCTCGGCTCTCTACAACCTGCATCTCATGTTGATTGTGCTCTTGTTAACAAACCAGCAATCAGATATGCAATGGTGTTTAGCGCGGATTGCGGCCATGCCTGGAGTCGTGGAGTTGTCGGATGATACGTATGAGGGTTCTCTTTCAGCCTACGGGCTCAATGTACTTTTCTGATGAATCCCTTGTGACTGGGGATTCACGGAATATTAATCATTCAATGTCGCATGTCGACCATGCGCTATGCTCTGAAGGGCAAATCGGTCATGCTTTATAGGTTACCGGAAACCGGAGCATTTCTGGCATCTTGATTCCCTGTGACAACTGTGTATCTTCCCCAGAACATGACACGACGTAGATCACATCACGGCATAGTAATGCAACTGTTCCACATGCGGTGTCATATGGTTTCACCAGTTCTCTGCAGAAGATACTATGTACACAAGACCATCTCCGCAGACCCTGGTTCCGATATCGACCATAGCATATCAACTGATCTCAAGTATGACTATAGTCCTTCTGGTATGCAAGTATTCCTCCCAAGTCTTTCCTTATTCATCCGTCTTAGGCCATTACCGAATCCGCCGCAAGTACCGTAGCGTCAAATAGACCGCTCCAACAGTTGTATACGCCGCACCTCCACCCGCAATCCAAACAGGTCGATGAACTATGAGAGAGCGTCGGAGGATGGTGGTTTTGCGTTTTGCTTTGTCTGTTATCCGTTAGCTTCCGTACCAGTGAAAGACACGTAAAGCGAAGAGAATGGAAGGAAACGACTAGAGCTTTTCATACCCAGAGGAGCAGACCACTTATTCCGGTTCTGTATAATCCAGCGGCCAGTAGAAGAGATTCCTTGAGTGACCTGTGCGATGACCATCTTGGATATTTTGCTGCAGTAGAAAGTGCTTGTTCGTGTTTAGTACGTAGAATCGCAGTTGCTCTGATGGATAAGTCAAGTCTGGGATTCTGGGAGTCTCAACAGGCAGAAGAAATGAGTATATATCAAAGTAAACCGAGCATAATAACGCGGGGTAGTGATACGTTCAACGGCATCAGTAGCACAAGAAAGCAGGGTTCAAGAGGGATTTTGCTGGGGGATGACCAGAAGCGTCGTCTGTGTTGTGTCGCTTCAGCATGCAGTGAATGTCAACGTGCCAAGGCAGATACACCTCGTGTTATTGACTGGGATGGCATTCACTTAGAAAGGAAGCAGGTGACCCTAATCACATGACTGATGCGGCTTCTTCTTCCACCGTCTGACCACCATTCTTCGACGTAACAACCGCCATCATCTTTTGGATAATGGCTATAAGGTATTGATAATCTCTAATATGCTCTGCTTCATGGCAATTAGCTGATGAGTAGAACCACGGTTTAGGATACTTGGAACCAAACGCCAGATGATGGCTCTTGCGGCAACCTCCCACCACGCTCTCTCAGTCGCATATTCATTCTGATGTTGATAGCAAACACAATGTTCAGCCGTGATGGTTTATTTCTGGAGCAACAATTACGAAGGGCATTCTAAGGGCTGTGGCCACGGAAAAGGCCCATGTTTGCGACGGGATCGGCCTCGTTTCTCTTCACTTCTCAGTCAACGCAAGTGTATAGACCAGATTACCAGACACATCAAAAGCGCACAAGCATCGGAATCTGTCCGACAGTCTAAGGATCGAAAATGGGAAAATAGAGGGAAACGAAGGCTCTCGCGCGGTGGCATCGCACCCCCATATCTGACTTCCGCCCGTGTTCGTTGAGAAGTACTCGATTTGGAAGCGCTATAATCAATACTTATGGTGCCTTGATGTGTTTACTTCACACACGCAAGTCTAGATCCTGGCGCACGTGTCGGAGAAAAAGCACAGACAGGGATAATCTGTTGCAATCAGGTTCGCGACGAATGAGAGAACTTGGCGAGATGCCACTATTCTTCTACGCCATTCAGAGGTCACATTTGGCATTCAGGATCCGTCTTGGCTGCGCCGGGCCTTTTTTTAAGCCCTTACAGTTTAGTTTGTTGAAGAAAGTATCGCTCTATATCAATATTCGGGGGTATCTATTTACTTGTACTGCAGCGTGGTGACGGGATTGCACGAAACAGTCGACGTCGGTTGGGACTGAGCACTGCCCAATTGAATACAATAAACACGTTGTTGCGACAGCAGCAATTTGTAAATGTCATGCATCGCATATAACCGCTCAAAGATGCTTCAAATGTACAATTTAAGTGGGCAGGAATGCTTATCTCATTGCAATCAGGCCCTATTTGCACGCCATCGCCCTAGACGAAACCGCCTGTCATAACGCCATTCCCCCACCGCCATGCGCGAGCAGCTGCCAGAATCAATAAAGTACCTGCGGTCGCATCTCTCACCAAAATGTTGCCGAAGAAATCTATGCAAATATCGTCAACATGGGTGCGGTCGACTACGACAATATCACGCTCATACCGCAGGGCACGGCGTATGGCCTACTCATCGGCCTCGCCGTGCTCTTCTGCTGTGTCATTTTGATCGCGGTCAAATTACAAAAGGTCTACCTTGAGGAGGATTCGGGCAAATCAGAGATGTTCATGGTCGCCAATCGTACAGTGGGAACTGGTTTGACGGCGTCAGCGGTGTTTTCGTCGTGGATGTGGATTAACGAAACCGTATCTTCGGCTCTCAATTGCTATCGGTTTGGCCTTTCTGCTCCAATGGTACTTTTTCCGAAACTCATGGATGTGTCAGCACTAATGATTGTATAGTGGTATGGATCAGCCCTCTGCTTCCAAATCGCCCTGATGGCCGTGATGGGCGTTTTGTCCAAGATCCGTGTACCCTACGCGCACACTTCGCTCGAAATCGTACGCATGCGGTACGGTCAGATAGGGCATATTGCCTTTATCTGTTTGAATCTCATTCAAAACATTTTCGGATGCTCCAGCATGATCCTGACCGGCTCCCAATTGATCAATGGAATTTCGGGAATGCACTTTGCGGCGGCAACCATTCTCGTGCCGTTGGGAGGTTAGTGCCATTCACCAAGCTAGAATATAATGAACGGAAGTTAATTGAATAGTGGTGCTATATACGGCCGTTGGAGGTCTGAAAGCCACCTTCCTGACAGACTTCTTCCACACGGCTATCGCGCTAGTCCTGATCCTCTGGTTTACTTTTGGTGTCCTCGTACATGAACAGATTGGTGGACTATACGGACTGTACGACAAAGTGATGGCTCTTGAGGATCGTGTGAACGGCAATTATGCTGGCTCGCTTCTGACGATGAAATCCAAGGGTGGGATTATGTTCGGTCTTGATCTGGCATTCGGAAATCTTGCTCTCGTCGTCATGGTATGTTCCTTCCACTTTCCCATTGACTAATTGCTAATCCTCGCAGGACACCGCATTTTGGCAAAAGTCCTTTGCAACAGAAGTCAAGGCTACAGTTCCTGGATACAACTTGGCAGCATTGTGCATCTTCGGCGTACCTTGGGCCCTAGGCACCGTTATCGGTCTATCTTGCCGCGTCATTCATACTCTTCCCGTCTTCCCGACCTATCCCAACCCCTTTACGCAAGACCAAGTACTTACTGGTTTCGTTATGCCTTACACCATCAAAGCTTTACTGGGCAGTGGCGGTGTGGTAGGCTTTTTTCTGCTGATGTTCATGGCCCTGACCAGTACTGTTTCCTCGTCGATGATCGCGGTCAGCAGTATCCTCTCCTTCGACCTGTACAAGACATACATCAATCCAAAAGCCACCGATAAGCGAGTGGTTAGCGTTAGCCATCTGGCCGTTTGCTTCCACGGTGTCTTCATCGCCGGCTTCTCCCTGGCGCTCAACTACGGCGGTGCCAACATGAACTGGATCAATTACTTTGTTCCCATGCTAACCTGTCCTGGTATTATGCCGCTTATCTTCACCTTGACCTGGTCTCGCCAGACGCGACTCGCTGCAGTGATCGCTCCAATTCTTGGTATGGGTTCGGGGATAGCAGTCTGGCTAGGTGCGACGTACTCGATGTACGGCGTCCTCAACATGGACACAACGCAGGAGCAAGCGCCGGCTATTTACGGTGCTATAACCGCGCTATTCTCACCAGCACTATACTCCGTCCTCATCTCATTCTACAAACCCTACGTCTTCGACTGGCGCAATTTCCTACGCATTGAACTCGCCGACCAGTCTGCATCTCCTCCATCCTCATCTCCCAACGAAACCGAATCAGAACGCGAGTCCTCCGAAAATGACAAAAAGCATCCCACAACATCAACAACTGCCACTACAGACCTCGACAACGTCTCCTCCCCTTTCGACGCCGAAACCCTCCGCCTCCTGCATCGCTGGTACCGCATCGCATGGATCATGTTCATTACCATCCTCTTGCTAACATGGGTGCTGTGGCCGCTGCCGCTGTACCGCAACTGGATCTTCAACAAGCCATTCTTTGCGGGATGGGTTACTGTTGCGATTATTTGGCAGTTCGTTGCGTTTGCGGGTGTTGTGGTTTTCCCATTGTATGATGGACGGCATGCTATTGCGAAGGGATTCCGGGGTTTGAGGGGGAGTATTCGGTCTGCTTTGAAGAAGTAATATACTTTCGTGGTGTTTGTTGTATATAGATATTGGTACTTTCAACAAAGCGTTATACATAGCACGTTTGAAAATGACATAGAATCATTTGCACATAAGATGTTCTATAAACCCGGGTTTCATCTTTACCGTGAAATGCATGTTTGACGTAAATCTATACAGTGGAGATGTCCATTCAATCCTATAAAAATAAACGCTAATCCAACGCCCATGATATGACGGAAAATAACAAGATTGGTAATAATCAAACCTCCCCAAACCCCCTCTCCACAGCCCCCAAAATCTCATCCCTCATTCCCTGCATTGCTTCAAACGCAATCGAGTAATTCCCCAAACATCTCACCACAAGCCTTAGATTCTGCTGTAACTCCTTCATGAATCCGTTAAGGGGTGGACTTCCGCCAACACTCGTACTTGTACTTGAATTTGATCCATCCACTGTACCACTACTGCCACTGCTACCATTGTACCTATTGAAAATGCGCGCCTTGAAACACAACATCAACAACGCATACCCGGATTGCATAACGCAGCATGCAAATGTCGGCATTGTGCGTGGTATCTCGACGCGTGAGTTCCATGACATATAGGGCGGTATCGTGCACGGGATCTCGTTAGTGGGATTCGGATAGGGCAGGTTATCTAATAATGTAACGATGCTGAGTGCAGCGTGCAGGCAGACTTTCGAGGAGGCGTGCGAGGAGAAGGGGAATTGGATTGATGGTACTGTTGAGGACGCTGAGCTTGATTTCGAGGTTGAGGTCTCGGGGGATGGTATTGAGGAGCTGGGTGGGATGGTCATGCGGCAGCAGGAGGAGGTTATGGATGATTGTGCTGGTACTGGTGCTCTGAGGGGTTCGAGATCGCAGTGGCGGCGGCGGAAGATGGGGATGTCTTTGAAGGCGTTGAAGCGATGAATTTTTATCCGCGCGCTGATTTCATTAGCTTCTTTCTATTGCTATAGCCATATTGAAGTGATGAACCTCTGCAGCTTGATCTCCGCTATATACCTGATGGCCTTTGACGCTGCTACCTCGGGGGTATCCAATCCCACGACAGGCGTCTGCGGCATCGACGATAATTGTGAAGCTCTACACAGCAGGAGTAGAGATGTGATCTGGCTGTCGAGTTCTTGCATCCGTTGCGGGATCCAGGATGTGTTGTATGGGGTCTTTGCTGTTTGATCGAGGTCGTGCACGAAGGTTGTTGCTTCCAGGATTGTTTGTTGGGCTTCGATGAGGAATTTCCAGCCCTATGCTATATATCAGATTCCATGCGTTGAAGGTGGAATATGAAGGGCTTACTTCTGGATATGGCGTGATGAAGCGTGGGTCGTATACGTTGAAGACGGGTGGCTGGGTATATTAGTCCATGCCCAATCTTCTGATGTGGAATGGAATGGACATACTACACTGCTGACAATTGACCCTTGACACACAGCCATATACTACATTTTTTTTGTCAGTAACTTCGACAATACAGTTTCATAAAGAGACATACCGTCATCCACCAAGCCCTCCGCTTCGCCTCCGCAAACTCATCCTCCTCAACAGTCTCATGCAACGAGATACTCATCGCCGTCGTTAATGCCTGTCCAGCCCGATTCCGCATTTTATTAATATTCCCGCGCTGCGCATACTCATACACACTCAGTAACAGCAATGCCAACACACTCTCCAAGCACACCGGTACAAACCGATGGAATGGATCGCGGTCGAGTTGTGGCACGCCCTCGGATAGAGCACTTGACGGGTCGCTGGATGAAGCGACTAGTTCTGAATCAACCTCTACGGCTTCGAGAGCGGCCTGTGCGAATGAATGTGCTGTATCTCGTCGGATCTTCACGTACTCAGGGCGCGAGGGGTCTTTCTCGTCCGGGTGTGGTATGAGGACTACTAGAGCTGCTATGGCAAGGCTGAGCGGGGAAGATGGGTGGAAGGTCGATTTCCCGCGCAATGGACGGTTATACACGGGGAGGCGTTCGGGTGGTGGTAGGGCGGGATAGTATGGGTGTATGAAGATGTAGTAGGCGTCGAGACTAGACAATTAGCACCACACATCATCAAACGAATGGGTGTCCCGACATACATATCTCCATAGCTCCCATACATCTGCACCAGATCCGCCATCGAAAAATGTACATTCGCATCAGGCACATTGGTACCGCCCTGCTCCCCAGCAAATATCGAATCAAAAATTGACTCGATCTCAGCAATCGGCGTCTCAACATTCCTCAACCCAGCCCCAGGCTCACTCAAGTCCATAAGCTGATAGAACCAATCCGTATCATTAGACCCAATCCCAGAACTAAACCCAGACCCAGACAGAGACCCCGACGTCGTCTGTTCAACCCCCCCCTCGAACGACGACGACTGCTGGCTCCTCCTCTCCTCCGTATCTGTTGTATGTGTATCCGATCTATCATTCTCCTGTACGGCAGGCTCGGGGCCTGGCACTGTCGCTACCGATACCGGAATCGATACCGGAGCTCTCCTTCGCTTGCGGTTCTGGCAGTTTCGTGGTCCGCCACGCCGGCTGGGGACGTAAAAGCAATTCGCATTCTTGGCGATACAATTCGTGCATGGGTTCTGGCCGTCGCAGCGGATTCGTAATGTGCGGCTGTTATGGGTTAACCTGTCACCTCGCATGGGACTGGGCCGGGCCGGGTATAGGGTTGACGGGGGCGTACCAGGATAGACAAGCTACCTTGACAGGCGGCTTACTGAACTTCCGACGTGCGGGCCGGGAATCTACAGTCGCCAATGCCTCCATCTTCGATCCATCGCGATTGAAAGAAAGAGGGAATAAAATGAATCTGGAAACAAAGGTGGCACGACGAAAATAGCAAATCCCGGGAGCAAATCCCGGTATCACTATCTATTGCATCATTCCCAATTGGGCAGTTAGCGACTATAACTACGATATAGGCTATAGCTTGGCTTTTTCGCTCAGATCTTGCACCAGATGCACTCGATGTAGTGCATTGGGGTCGTCAAGTCCTTTCATAATGCCATTCGTTGGCTTCTCGCCACCTTGGAGACTTCGCCATCGCCACCGTTGCAACATCTCTTTTCCAACGGCACTCTTGGCACCACCTTCGATGCGATCAGCGACGAAGCTTCCTAGCACCGGAAGGAACTTAAATGCATGACCACTTCCTCCTGTGGCTATCATAACACCGGGCTTTTCCGGTACCGCATCTACCACAAATTGGTTATCGAACGAGTCGGTGTACCAGCACAACCGGGTTCCAGTAACATGTAACCCATGATCCCGTAGCTCTGGGAGATATGTATCCAAGAACGTGCAGATGACCTGCACAGATTTCTCAGGAAGACCGGTGATGCTTTCCGGTGCAGTCCATCGGGTGATAGGCACGCTGCGGACAGCACCGTTAGGCTGCACCTGCGGGTTCGTATACTTCGTTCCACGATATCCGAGCTTCATCACGCCCTTCTCGTCAATGGGAAACCCGTAGAGGTTCCCGTTTGCTCCCGCGCGGACTTTGTACTGCCACACAGGGAAGTTCTCAGGGGAGAAGCGCTGGCGGAGATGCGGGTTGTTTGCTGGGATCTGGATCGTTGCGACGGAGCCCGCTGTGGTCTCGCAAAGGCCGTCGAGTTGGGGAAGAACGCTGGGAGACCAGCCACCACAGGCGACAATGGTCAGGGTGGCTTTGCGGATTGCGCCGTCCGATGTGACGATTCCCTGAACGGTTCCGTTGGATTCGTAGAAGCGCTCAAAAAGGCCTTTCTGTTTGTCGAGGACGAATTTGACGCCGAGTTCCTGTGCTAGATGCAAGGCATAGCGGCATGCCTTGTCTGCATATACAAACCCACCCACAGCGTCAAAGTAACCTTGGTATCCCTTCCCATCTTTCGATAAAAGAAATGGGTCAACTGCATGCCCGCGCCCATCCGATTTGGCCCTCTCCACTTCCTTAGCATCATGGAAAAGGTACTGTGTATGGCCCAGTCCGGCCTTGGTAAGGTTCGCGATCGAGCGCTGCTCGAATGGATTAGGTCCCTCGTCGCCGATGTGGTAGTTGCCGCAGTTCACGTAGATGCGATCATTTGTGGACATTCCTGGTGGTGGCTTTTGTCCTTGGGCCAAGGATTGGTTCCAGTCGTTCCATTGCTGAATAGCATTGAGTGTTAGATTTTGGTACCAAGTTTCATCTCCGTATGCGGCACGAATGATCTTGTTGCAGTCTGTCGCCTGTCAGTTATCTATTAAGATATCAAAAAGCATGCGACTTACCAGCTGATGCAGCATCGCACCCATTCTCGAAGTCATACAGAGTCTCATGGTACGGATGCTTGTCGAAAACAGTCACATTGCTGAATCCTCGCTGCGCCAGATGAATCGCGCTGCTAAGACCGAATACCCCTGCTCCGACAATAACAATCGGAGAGTCCTTTTGCGCCAGAGTATCGCCAGACATGGTTGTCGGTTGTAGCTTCTCGGTTTCTGTCCTCCGAATTTTTTATAGCCGCGATTGCGGACTCTGAAAAGTTTTATATCTTATCACCCATCTAATATCAGAAGTAATTAAAAGCTCGCCATGACCTTCCTCAGTTCCGTGTCGATGATGTTGTCAAAAGTCCGGATGCATCGTGAGGGGTATCACATCACTTATCTGTATTCGGAACCAACCGCCACTACTTCTGACGTGCGATAGACCGTGGATGAGATAGCTTGAGCCAATGTTCGGCAATGATGGCTTGATAACGTTTCTTGTTGTGGTTATCGCGAAGGTCAGTGCAAATGAGGGTGATGTTGGGTTGAGCAGTGTTATTCCGTGTTGCGAATATACAAAGTTGGGGGTATATATGGAGGTATGCCACCTTGTAGCGAATGTAGATAGAAATGGTAGAATAGCAAGTCTAAAATGGCAAAAGCAGATACCAAACAACAACCGGTCCTCGTAACAGAGGAACCCGGTGTCAATGCTGGTGATTCCTTGACAATCGACCCGTCAATCGAGAAATCCATCCTTCGGAAACTAGACTTCAAGTATGCACCTGCCTCTTTGACAAATACCATTACAGCCGTTGACATGTTTCAGGTTGCTACCAGTCGTCTCGTTGATGTATTTCTTCAACTCCCTCGACCGGAGCAATCTAGGAAACGCAAAGACAGATGGCCTAGACACAGACTTGCACCTTCGCGGAAACCAGTATAGCATCATTCTCGCGGTTTTCAATGTCACATTTTGTCTTTTCGATCTTCCGTCAAACCTCCTGCTCAAGAGATATAGTGGGAAGGTCATGCTTCCGGGGATGATGTTAGGATGGTACGCTGAACCCTGAACCCGTATAGATTCGTCCGTAACAGAACCAGGGGATCAATCACACTAATTCAATGCGCGGTGCATAATTTCGCTGGACTTCTAATCTGTCGACTCTTAATGGGCTGTTTCGAAGCCGGATTCATGGGTAAGCCATCTCCTCTGACTCATAATCTCTATATCAACATCACTAAACCGCAACAATCGCAATGCAACAGCCGGAACAATCTTCTACCTAACCCAATTCTACAAACGCAACGAAATCGCCTTCCGCCTCTCCATCTTCTACGGCACTGTCACCATCGCCGGCGCCTTCTCCGGTCTCATCTCCTTCGGCGTCTTCCAAATAAAACACAACCACCTGCATGGCTGGCAATACCTGTTTTTCATCGAGGGCGGATGCACACTCCTCGTCGCAACCTTCGCAATCTGGCACCTTCCGAAAAGCGGTTCGCGGTGTCACTGGTTCAACGAATTTGAGGCGCGGACTGCGCAGCTGAGATTGTTGCAGGATGGGTCTGTGAGGGCAGGCGATAAGTTGGATATGCGCGATGCGCTGACGGGGCTGCTGGACTGGCGGATTGCGGTCTGGGCTGTGGCTTGTTTTTGTTATGGGATTGGGCAGACATCTGTTAGTAATTTTCTGCCACAGATGGTTGCGTTGTTGGGGTATTCGACTGTCAAGACGAATTTGTATACAGTGGCACCATATGCTGTGGGGACGGTTGTGCTGTGGTTGCTATGTTGGTCGTCTGACCGTTTCCGGGAACGGTCTTGCCATCTTGCTGGGTCGTTGATGATCACTTTCGTTGGATATATTATTCTCATCGCGATCGACGCGGAGAAACACAAAGCGGTTGCTTATTTCGGGTGCTTTCTGCTCTGCTGCGGTGCATTTGCGCCAACGGCGCTGTTTCACAGTTGGCATACGAACAACGTGCCCGTTGAGAGTTCACGGGCAGCGATCGTGGGGTTGATGGCTGGATCCGCGAATTGCGCTGGCATCCCCTCGAGTTTCGCATTCGATGATCGCACAGCACCAAAGTACTTGCCCGCACTGATCGTCAACTGCGTCTTCCTTGTGACCGGCGTGGTTGTGATCTTGAGCCTGGGGATGTGGTTTCGGTACGATAATCATCGGAGAGATAAGCTGCAGGGGGTTCGACTTACAGCTGCGGATGTGCCGACGGAGAGCATTGTGGGGGGTTGGAAGGATCCTAGTTGGAGGTGGACTGTTTAGGGCCGGGCTTATTGTGTTTCAGGTTGTGTTTTAGGTAAGTTGTCTTGCGCATTAGATTATCAATCCAATTCAGTATTCAGTGGAATTCGTTATTGCCAATGATGTATCATTTCTGCCACAATCGTAGTGATCCGAGTCGGTTTTCCTTGGTGAAGCAAAGATGATTCACCAAGGTAGTTATCCAGAATAGTTATATATATACAAATCCAGAATGGTACAGGTATTGAGAGGGTCGTTGCATGAAAAGAAGAAAGGTGGAAAAAGGGGTGCGGAAGCAGGGATAAAAGGAGTCAGGAAAGGAAAAGGAGGACATGGCATTGATGTCGATATCATAACCACGAAAAGGGAAGGACAGATACATTAAGAAATATGTATTGTGAATGTGATATACAGAGAAGGGGTATTGAAGAGAACGTAACCGCGTAGGCGTAAAAATCCAAAATTGACATCCCAAAGTCCCAGCCAAAGAAAAACAAGATGGTGATAATGAATGAAGGCAGCTCATCTTCCCCACATCCGGGATGAAGGCTCATGAAATCCATTTTGATGATGATGCTCCATAGAATCCTTGCTGGAGTGCTGGCTGTCCGCACCCGATGGGTACGCCGGTTCGGAGGTAACCTCGATCGTGGTCTGCTGGTACACCTTGCCAATGGGGGTCAATTCCATGCCCCCGGGCTGCACGATGTTGTCGGTCGACCCATCGCGGACGGTGTGATCCGGATCTTCATGGTATATCCGGGTGTCCAGCTGGCTGGCATCGAGGCGCTTGGGGTCGGCGGTAATGGTCGTCAAGTGGTTTTCCGTCTTGCGGCCCTTGCTGCTTGCGAACTTGCCGTAACTGCGGTCGTTGCTGGGTTCGGACTCGATGATCAGGTTGCGACGAGTTAAGGTATACAGGAGGACATCGACGAGACCAGAGCTGGTGATCATAGCACCAGCAACACAGAAGTAGACCACGTTCGGTGTGGTACCTTGGGCCGTGGCCATACGTCCGGCGGCTAGCGGAAGAGACAGCACGATATACGCAATCGGGTAGATAACCATGTATCCGATAACGCGACGCAGACGCTTCAGACTCTCCGTATGGCTGGTTCCCAGAATAGCTGACTGGGCGATTCTTCGGCGGAGCTGGAACCACATAATGGCGTAGAGGACAACGGTACCGAATTCGGCAAGGAAAATCCAGGTATAGTGTGTCGCTAAACGCATGTTTTCGTACTTTTCACTGATCCAGCACTATATCCCAGTTAGTCTCAAAGAAGGGCTGAAGGACAAAAGGTTGTAATCACTCACCCAAGCACCTGACGGAATCAGAACATATCGACCATGGACGGCCAATGGAATGATGACCAGGATGGCAATGAAAGCCCAAATACCGACGACTCCTGCCACGAAAACACGGTGACTCAATTTCCGGCCCATGGCCACGAGAAGGAAGGTGTGGATAGCGATGGCAAGCACGAAAAGACCACTAGCCGGGTCGCCAATCTGCAGCCAGAGACCCTGCAAGAAACACGCTGCTGTGTCTGCCGAGATCTTGTCTTCTGCGATCCATTTTATACAAATCAAGAAGGCCAAGGACTGCTGAAGATCGGCCAAGACAAGGTTGTAAATAAGAACGATATACTGATTATAACCGATGTATCGAGCGTAATTGGAGCGCCAGAACAGCATTCGGTAGGTAATGAACCCAAGGAGGATGACAGTCGCTATGAAGGAGAGAATAGCCATCACCGAGACGGCGATAAGTCCCTGATGGTGTTTGTAAGGAAGAGGATCGATGTCCATGACGGGCTCCCCTTCCTGGGTGAGTGCCCGGCGTCGTAGCATGTCACCGTGGGCGCTGAGGTCGCTGTCGCCAAGCGACATCATCAATACTCTTGCAAGACTCATTGTGAACTGTCTTGTACCAATAACACCTTAAACACTGTGATCATCCTCCGGCTGGACGAACTGGAGTCGACAAGAATTAAATCAAAGCGGGGGAAAGACCGACTGGGAGAAGATAAAAGCTTCTCCGGGATGTATAGATAATGAAGTCGACACCCAGACGATGGGATAGATCACTTTTCTTTTTTGATTTTTTTTTTGTTTTCTTTTTCGCCCAGGCCGGGGAAGTCACCGGATCTTATTCTGATCCAACCTGCGATCCCAAGCCTATTGAAGAACTGGAGAAAGTCTGTTCTTCAGGGGAATTGTCAGTGACACTGACTCGAAAAGGTTCACACGAAAGAGGCAGTTATGTCCAGCTGCCAGGTGAAAAAGAGAAATTAGAGAAAGACCCAAAAAAGAGGAACGGAGGGAAAGAGAAAAAAATAAAAAGGAAATTCAAGGCGGGAGAATCCCCCAAGGAGAGGGGACGCTCAACCCTAAGGCTTCGTCCCTGTCCCTGTGCAGCGGCGTTGTCGGAGAAGCACTACCGACAACCCATGGTGGGCGACGTGGAGATAGTCTGCAGTTGGTATAGATTGTCTTCTGCTGTGCATTGGCTGCGGCGAATGATGCATTCGTGCGCAGACCACCCGTATCCACCGGATATTAAGTCGAGTTGCCGTCCCAAAGGCTGTGAAATCTTTTTCTCCACATCGGGGCCACAGTGGGTTCTTGTCAAGAGTCCAAGACAGGGGCTCTGAGCCATGGTTTAGAAGGCGCCGAAACTTATTCTTCCCACGGAAACACAACCGAAAGTGAGATGAGAAGAGATGAGGGGTTGGGCAGGATTGATGGCACTATGTAAGTTACTAGTGCGGAGGTGTATTCCGTATCAAGTCAATTATAGGAGTCCCTGTCCATATGCCTGCGTAGCTGCATGCAACTCCTCATGTATCCTTATTTTGCTATCTAAAACTCCGTGAATAATGCATCAACAGAGAATCGTCCTTGACTGGATGAGTCGGGAAGACTAACTTCAGAACACAGACATGACACTGGACTGTCTCCGCTGCAAGAGATTGACAAGTCGAGTTTCACTTCTACATTTGGCCGCAAGGGAGGCAATCTTCCAGAAACGCCAGACCTGAATACAAGCTCAGCGCCACCACTGAGACAGTCATAGAGGATAGTGCGAGGCTTGCAGCTGCACGAAGTAGATCCCAGAGACTATGGCAGTCGATCGCAAACAAGGTCATTGATTACAGAATCTTTTTTTTGTTCTTTTTTTTTCCCTTCGTGAATTGTCGGTTCAATCCCACCGGCATAGCGTGAGGGGGTAAGTAAAAAAAGTAAAATCACAATAAGGAACACACGGAGAAAGTGAACGAGTCCGACCATACGGTAAACAGCCAGTTCTAAGCCACTAAGTGGAGGCCCAAGACCGAACAAGATTCTGTACTCCGTACTCGTGGTGCTCTGTACTATGTACTCTGGTAAATGTGGATTATCGTCGAAATTTTTCTAAGCGTCTGTGTGGCAGGGGGTGTGGGAATTCTGAATAATCACGCGAGGTCGAGACAACCAAAGGGATTTGTTTCCAGAAAGTCCCAATGACCCGCACTGTCGATCGAAGGAATAATAGAGCTGCCATTCAAATTTCTGGTGTGTGCTCGATGGTCATGGGGGTGGCCGAACTGTCCTATACATAACACACTGGGACTCCGCACTCTCCCCGTACCGAGAAAGTATGTATTTGTAGCATCGTTCAAGCCGGATGATGATCTGATAATATCCCGGGGAGCAAATGCTGAATGTGCTAAGACGATACCGGCAATGCTTTTCCTACCAATCCCACCGTGGACGGTAAGGAAAAAGAAATTAAATGGCAACAAGCTTTTCCCAGTTCGATTGTCGGCATGTGGTACGGCTCCTTGGCCGTTTAGGATTTTTTTTTTTCTTCTTTCTTCTTTGCTTCCGGTTTAGCTTCCGAGAAGGTTGGGTCGGATATGAGCCGACCATCGATTGAGGCGGTTGTCAGATTCAAAGGTACCAGAGTTGAGTATACCGGACCTCTAATAGAGCATGTATTGAACTATATTGAAGTCAATATACCGGAGGTCAAGAGTATATTAACGGCAATTTCCGTGGACGTCGTGGAATCCTATGACTGTAACTCCGAACTGCAATATATATCCAGCACTCTCCTGTAGAGAATACCGTGAAATACTCTGCACTCTACAGAGTACTCCGGAGTATTCTGCTGTTGCTTATTACGCAACCAGTTGGAGAAACAGAAAAGAAAAAAAAAAAAAAAAAAAACGCATTTCTCCTAAGCCGGTAGTCTAAGTCCGCAGCTTGGACCGTACCGTCGACCCCCGGTCACGACTCAGGGGACAGCCACAATGGTTAAATGAGGGACGGGACTGGCTGAAGATCCATTCCATAGCAGACACAAGGTTAGCTGGATTAACATGAGGTTCAGCTGTCAAAGCCAATTCAGAGCATCTCAGCGTCGTCCGTACTCTGTAGAGTAAGAGACTCGCTCCGTAACAAGTAACACCTTTGTAGAAACGTCGGTTTCTCCTTGCCGGATTCAGAGCGTAACGGTTCTCGGAATGTAAGCGAACCCACATGGCGCGGGATCGACACATTCTAGCAGAGCCGACTGGACGCCGTTCCGACTCTTGAAGCAGGAGCTCTGAGATGCATTCATGTGAACAGAATTAGAAATCCTAATATAGCATTTTATGCAGGGATAGTTCAACAACGGCCGGATGGTGTAGTTGGTTATCACGTATCGTTAACAGTTCAATAGCTGGTTCCGATAAGGTCCTGGGATCGAGCCCCAGTCTGGTCATTTATTTTTGCTCTTTTTTTTTTTTTTAATTTTCTTCCCTACCATAACAAGATCACCCTCCTTTTTCTATCTTTGTCTTGTTACACGCCATCATCCCTTACTGGAATGTCCTCCGTGCCATGCTGTCATCCATATAAACATCGCTCAGATAATGCTCCGTTCCCCGGGCTCCATTGATTACCCCCCCCCGGGACCACCAACCAAGTCCCGCTGAAATTCCCCTTAGACAAGTCATCAACTGAAAGCACTGTTCAGTATTGCGTGGATTATAGGCTTCTGTCAACAAGCGAATTGGCTGACTATTGAAGATCCTGATCCCACGTACCTACGATCTTCCTCGTCTGGTCCATCGCAGTATTCATATCCCCTCGGAGGCGAATCGAGGGCAATTGCCATTCCTGCCCCGTAATAATAATCTTGACAAACTCGACTCTATTGCTGACTAGCTTCTAAGCAAACTCTGAACAAGGACACGCGATATGCGAGCCAAGCAGACGGATTACGATATCCATTGCCAAAGTTGGATTGAGTGCAGCCAAGGATCACCGGCTCCTATTGTCGTTGTCAATCGGATGCGTTCCTTCCACAAGGACACCATCGTCATCGTCATTCACTATTGTCTATCCTGTTATACTTTATTAGCCAGACTAGTACATCAATCCCGGATCCTTTCGGCAGCTCTGTCGTCGGAATGGGAAATCAATTGGCTGTCAATTATCGGTAGGCCCCGAGGTTTTCTCGAATTTGCGATTTGAAGACGTCATGCGCTGTACATCGGACAAGCATTCTTTAATTGTTTTGCGATGAACCATATCATTGGCATTGCTTATCCTGAGATTAAACAACGCAATCCATAGTGCCGGGTCTATTTTCTTGGACAATCTTGGTATTACTCTACAGAGTATACAGTCCGACCATGAACCATCTCTCTGGTCCTTGGAGAACAATTGCGAGTTCGTCTGGCATTCGCACGATTCATGGAAAAACCGCCGCTCTGGAGTACTCTGTACGGAACATGCACACAATAGCCCCTGGAACTGAGACGTTCTCCTGAGCTTTGACAATGATCGCTGCAAACTCTTCTTTCCAGCAGCATGGGCCGTGCCTAGAAAGCTATGGTCATACCAAGAAAACCAAGATTCCGACCACGAGAAAGAGGTTGAATACTACTGCATGTATCCGAGATCCTCGTTCCCATACAAGGCTCGTGATGATCCATGACAAGGATTGAATCCTCTTTGCGGAGGCCTCGTGTTCGGCAAGATTGCTTTTTTTCTTTTGTCTTGGTCTTTCTGCACATTCCGCCCGAGCACTGCAAGGCTGCTAGCAACCCGGTGTCCCCGTGACAATGCGTCTTGGACATAGTTTGAATGAAACAAAACCTTTTCTCTGAATTTGGCTTTTGACGTCGATATCCGATTGTTCGCAAAAAAAAAAAAAAAAAAACTCAGGAACACACCGACAGACCTTCGGAAAGCGGTAACCGAAAAGTCGGATCGATACCACTGTCGATGCAGAGATTTCTTTTTGAGGTTCAGACATCCAATTGCCGTCTGGACATAGACTCTGGCCACTGATTCTGGAGGATCTCGGGTTTTGGGACATATGTTCATTTGGTTCGTTGCTTACCGCCAAGATCCAGATGTGGCCTTTTTCTTTTCTTATCTTGATCTCCCTGCTTTCAAAGTCAATTTACAAATCATGTCGTATTAACTTTTAGTACTTCGTACTCTACACACGTCGTCTACGATGCCTGCCCGAACGTATGTACGTTTGAATCGTTCCACGGAACACCTTCGACCCGTTCCCGTGAAGAAAAGAGTTTGTCGGTAGGTTCCATACCCAGGTTACTGACCCGAAAAAGCGCCGCGAAAAGGCCATCTTGGCTCTGAAACGCGCGATGTGCGAAGTGAGATCTCTGCCTAATACCGTATTATTGATTCCTGCTGCCTTTTCTCCAAAAACGCACGGATTCGTTACTCCGCACACACTACAGACTACATACATACATAGTACGGAATTGATGTGTACGAACGCATCTAGCTATTCCTGCAGAGAGCCTTGGCACCCCTTTTCGGGACTTGCGCACCCCAGAATGTTCGAAATCCCGGCGGAGATTGCGGAAATCGCGGTTGGCACTCCCGCTGTACTTAAGTACAGATCATACAGAGGAGATAATTTATGCAGCAACATCCAAATAAGCTCACACCGTTCTGCATGCTTAACAATCATATGCACGGGAATCGTATTCGTAGTATTCTTGCCTTGTCTCTGTCATTTCTCACAATTGATTGATCACGATAACAACATGTGGAGTATGGACATACCGTATGTACATATGGTGTACAAGTGAAACCGCGGATTTCGCCCTCCTACCCCCATTGGGAAGGTGTTCATGAGTTTACGCCACCGTATACGGACCAGCCAGATATTTTGATTTGTTGACAAATTTTGCTGGATGTGTACTCTGTAGACTACAGTACACTTCTCCAGGCTACCTTTGCTCCGCGCTTTGTATATCATGGAGGTAGATCATGGATATACGTACGTAGATAGATGGCTGGTATTGCTGACTCTTACTAGAAATAGTATTTGCACATGCGTTGAAAATCATTATTATTGTGTATGTGGCTTGGATTCGAGTGATTAGTAGACTCGGCTTTATTGAGTCGGTATAGATACATGATATCCTGTCTCTGAGTCAGTGTACAGGTGACTATGGTCAGCTGTTGATAGCATGTTCAAAGACGTAAGCTGTATCAGCATGTAGACATCTGAACCCATAACTTGCAGGTGGCGAGTTTCACTTGGTTAGAGTCTCGAAGGTCATCTGAATCGTCGATTTCGTTTCCACGTTGCGTGAACAAACGGCGCTGCTTCTGAGCTGAGGATTCATTGCCTGGATAGGTCGTCATGGTGTGATGCGAACGGATCAAACGTGAAAGAAAGAAAATATACGCTGAGAGTGATCCAATGGCGCATAGTGCTCTCTGAGTCCGGTCAATGCAGTAGCAGAGTCCTTCGCTGATGGATGAACGTCCTAGGCTATTTTGATTAATCACAGCCTTAAAGCTTTCCCGTCAACTTGGTGCATATGTCCTCTATTCTCTAAGCCTGATAGACCCTGTTGTCTCAGCCTACCAATTTGCACTGGCAATATCCACATCCCGTAAAGCAGCCCCAATGTACTCAGCAAGAACAAGAATTTTCTCCTCCTCATATTGCCGTCCAATCAACTGCAACCCAACAGGCGCACCTTCATAATCCCGGACATCATCTATCACAATCAGCACATCACTCGACCCCAATAACCAGATAATGAAATGAACACTTACATCCCTCAGCTTCCACCGCGTCAACCGCCCGATCCACATGCGTGACCGGCAGTGTAACAGTCGAATAATCCAGCACATTCACAAACGTTGTGGACTCCGGATGCACATGCTTTCCCGGCAACGCAGCGGCCATAATCGTCGTCGGGCAGATAAGAGCATCAACTGGTCTTCCCGTGCTAGTTTGGCTACCAGTGCTGTTCCAGTAATCCATGTAGGCCTTTTTCCAGCGGCGTATTGCGACATTTAGCGCGAAGATTTCGGAAGCGTTTTTTTGGGTTTTTCTGGGGAGGTTGAGGATCCAGGATAGTTGGGGGACTGGGGATTCGCCGGAGGCGGCTAGTTGGGTGTTTATATCGTGGCCGGCGTCGAGGGTGTAGGCGTCGTACTGTGATCAGTGTCAGAATGGTGGTTTAGAATGGTGGTTTTCTGCTTCTAGAGTAACTTGGAGTAGTACCGCGAGGGAACATCCTTCAACGTGGGATGGGGGTTTCCAGTCGATAACCTGCATCATCAGCCCAGCCCTTCAACAACAGCACAGGAAGGAGAACAACCTCATGCCCAAGCTTAACCAGAGCCTCCTTAACCAACCTCACAGCCCTCAAAACCGGCGGATGCGGCCTCATGATCCCATCATCCTCAAACATTCCAAATGCCATCTTCCCCTTCCCCTCCCCTCCCCCACAGAGTGACACCCTAACCCTCTCCTCAACCTCCCCCCTCCACGGAATCGGCAAACTACCCGGATCAGTCACCCACGGCTCCTTCCCCAACACACACCTCATCGCCAACCGCAACGCCCCCACACTCCGCGCCATAGGCCCAACAACAGAAGGCACCGTATTCTGCCCATCCATCGAATTCTTCGCCCCCTCATACGGAATCCTCCCCACAGAAGTCCTCAACCCATAGATTTCATTAAACGCAGCAGGGACGCGAATACTACCCCCAATATCCGTGCCAAATCCCAACGGCGAGCCCTTAAGCGCAAGCAACGCGCCCTCGCCGCCGGAACTACCACCAGAGGATAAATGCCGGTTTCGGGGGTTCCAAGTATAGCCGATCATGTTGTTGGCTGTTTCGCCGGACATTAGGCCTGTGGGGACGCTGGTTTTGCAGTAGAGGACTGCGCCGAGGGAGCGCAAGAGGAGGACTAGTTCGCTTTCGGTGGTGGGGGGTTGGTCGATGTGGCCTATGTAGCCCATTGTTGTTGAGATATTTTTGACTTGGAATTGGTCTTTTAGGCTGATAGGGAGGCCGTGGAGGGGGCCGGCTGGCTTTTTGTGGGTTGTGAAGTAGGCGTCGAGACGGCGTGCGTCTTCTAGGGCTGCTTCTGGAAAGAATTCATGGAAACAGTTTACCTATAAACTGATCAGTCTTGATATTTCTCTCCTATAGTTATTATCAAGGAAGCTTACATATTGATGCGCCAACGCGGCTCGATGACAGAAAGCCTCGGTGACTTTCACCGCAGACCACTCCCCGGACGTCGTCTTCTGGATGATTACTGTCGCATCACACTCGGTAATCTCAATCTCTTTTTGCTCCAGGTATTGATGCAGATACGAGCCGGTAATATCAGGCTGTTCGTGTGCGGCGGGGATTGAGTCTTGCGGGAGACGCCATTTCTTTGGGATTGATTCAAGGATGGCGCAGCGTTTGTTCTCTGCTCGTTGCTGCCAGGGCTCCGTCATTTCTGAATGATGACTGCTTGTGTACAGAGTAGAAACGGCTTGATCTGCCATCTGGCAATTTAAGAAAGTCATAAAGTGGAGATTGACATAACAACTGCCGGCAATTATCCGATGCGGAGAAGAATATCAGATTACTGTACAGGGTAGTTGGGTTAACAAATGCCACAAAAACTCATATAACTATTATTCGTCTCATACTTTATCTCTGACATCTGGCTGATTCAGTAGCGTCTTTATCTTTTCCTCGGTCTTCATCCGCGCATGTTGATCATGGAGTAGGGGGTGGGATGGGAGAGAGTACAGTGTAGCGTGCTCATTGCTTTCTCACCATCGTTGCCGTCCTGTCTTCATTTGACAGCAAATAATTCCCTCAAACGGTTTGTGTCCATCCTGGCAATAGCATGCAAATCATCGCTGCTCTTCCCAGTGGCAGAATCTATTGAACAGCTGAAATGGGTGCGGTTCTTCCAACAGGGGAAGGATACAAAGAAGAGGCCATTGCAGGATATACAGTCATTCGATGGAGCGAGTCGGAGACCGTTGGGGTCCCTTACAATCCTAGCTGAACACAAGGGAATTTCTTTGGCCTCGCTTGGGGCCACAATCACTCTGCTATCGCTTGCGTTTGATCCGTTTATAGAGCAAATCGTCGATTATCCCCTTGGGGAAATCGCAAAAGACTCTGATAGCGCCGTGGAAAAGCAGGCTGTGTGGTTTAACACCGGCGACGACAAAAATCTCAGCCAGCCAGGTCCGCAATACCGTCAATGCAGGGATTTGACAACTTCGAAGTCAGCCCAATCTGACCGTCGGGAAACTGTACATGGCCCTCTTTTGACTCAGTGGGCTGGTGCAGTCAATGCGAGGATATCACTGGTTCTACTGTATTGGTTGGCTGCGATAAAGCGCCGATTAATACCACCGATGACACCACACAGCATGCTTCTTGCAACATTCCCTTCCACTCGGGAGGCCAGGTGTGCTCCCAATGGCCGTCAATCTGAAGGTATATGGCACCAAATCCCATGTCCCAGGTCATATTACTTGGACGGTAAGTGACCTCGTCAGTTGGGATCGTCCCTCATATGCGGGAGTGGAAAATCCACAGTATACCATAGTACACGCAGAATTGGCTCTGATCGAAGATATCATGCGCAGCACCTCGCTTGGCCAAAGCCGCTGCGTATCATTGGCGTCAAGAAAGCCACTCAGTGCGCCTTGACGGCGTGCTCCAGGACATATAGCGTTTTCGTTTCCAACGGCGCCACCTGGGTCCATACCTCTGTGCCAAGCTTTGGCGAGGTTTCCTTCACACCCACCAGCGTATGAATGCTGGGGGGCAAAAAAAAAAAAAAAAAAGAAAAGATGCACCAGTCAATCTGACCCATTCAAGCAAGATATGGCGACCCTCAAACAGACATTGACAACGTCAGCAAGTCATTTCCGCTAGCTTAGGCCAAGTGATGAACAAAATTATCAGTTCTCTGACCAAAATGACCGTTGACCGGAGTAGAACCACCGTCACCGGCACAATCACGAACACTAGAACCTTCGTCGCCGTAAAATGGCGATGGATCACCCTCCCGGCAGCAGTCGTCCTACTCAGATAGTCTTCCTCGTCATAGCGATCCTGGTGGGCAGCCGGCAGAAACCACTCGCGCTGCGGAAGTCGTCGGTGCTCCCACTGCTCTACCACAGTCTTGATGAGAAAGTTGCTGTACCGGATGGGGAGGCGTATGCAGTTGTTAGTGGGATGGAGGCGGATGCGAAGTCGGTGGAGGTGCGACTGGAGGAGTCAGAGCCAGGGAGGTTAATGTATTGATAGGACCAGTGATGCCTGATGTCCTATCTAGCAGGACGACAGGGGTGTACTAGCTACATACTATTAATGTAATCACCCAGCGCATTGCGTTATATACTCGGAGCCTTATTGGACAATCATAATGCATCAACAATTCTACGTACTCCGTGCAGAGTGCTTCTGATGTGCAAGTAAAAAAGAAGGGGAAAGACGGGGAAAGACGGGGAAAGACACGGCAGTGGAATTGAAGCATCTACATACATCAAAAGCAGTGCAGATAGCGAATATGTGTCGTCTCAATTCATAGTTCATTCATTCCATTCCTCATCAATAGATTCGTTTCGTTATCGTAGTCAAACCCTCCACATGCAGATCCAAGAGCCGGTCAAAGATGGGTATCAATCATGGTTATTGCTTCATACTGTAATTTGTTTTTTTTTTTTTTTTTTCCTTTTATGGTGGGGGTGGTAAAATATTCAGTCTGTTTTGTGTCCGTAAGGCAAGCTCATCTCCTCCGCGATCCACGTTCTCGGTCTCGCCGACTGATGTGTGGCTCCTCTTCACCCTCATCTTCTTCCTCGACGGGGGCAGGAGTGCGTCGCTCGGTCCGGCGTTTAGGCCGGCGTCGTCGGTTCGAACTGATGTTACTTGCTGAATCATCCGGTGCAAGCGAGATGCCATCGTCCAGGAAGTCATCCTCCGGTCCGCTATCGAATCCGTTGCCCACTGCGGAAGGGGTGCCCATGCGAGCTTCGACGTAGGATCCACGACGGTTTTGGTTGGCGACAGACAGACCGGCTCCCCGTTCCCGTAGCGTTCGTCGAACCGTTTCCGCCTTGCAGTGCAGAGCTTCAAACGCATCTTCAAGCGCTTCCATTCCAAGATAGATTTCACGTTCCACCTCAGCCAAAGCAGCAATTTCCATCTCCTCGTCTATAGCGATGGGTCCGCCAAATGAAGCAGGGTTAGAAGCCATGCTGTGCGGCTGGCTCGCTGCTCTATCCATACCAGGAGTTGAGCCCCGAGGCGCATTGAAGGGCGTGTTGGAACGACTTTCCCAGCGCGGGGTAGAGCCTGATACAGGCGGGATCGCGTCTTCTGCGCCACTCCGAAGGAAGCCATCAAATCGACCAGAGATCAAGATGTCCCATTCATCGTCACTAATAGCGGAAAGCGTTGCCAAGACGTGATGGATACCTGGGTTGTTGAGCATATAGATGGCCGTCTCAGGGTCACGAGGAAGAGTTGAAAGCCGGTAGAGTCGCTGAATCGCGGACGCAGATGAGATCAGGGCGTGCGGTCGCGAGCGAGATGGTCTGCCAACGGCACTGGGAGCTGCCGAGAAAACCGAAATTCCCAGGAGCGAACAGAAGAGCTGACGCTGCTCAGATCCCAGATGCGTCAGCATAGCAAACGTTAATGTATCATCGTCCACGGCATCGGGTGCGCTGGTAGCTTGTCCCGCCTGCTCACTGAGCCACTTGTCGACAGCCAGCTTGGTCTTGCGAGACTGTCGAACGTAATGCTCACGATATTCCTCCGGAATGTCAATATCCATCTTCTGCATGGGGATGTGCTCTTCGCCTGAGGCTCCAGTATCGACGACAGACGGCGCCATCATAAATGGTGGCCACGTAGGGAGCTCCTTGCGGCCCGAGACCAGCTCCAAAACTTCTCCCCAACTGACGCCCGGATGGGGCTCCGTCATATCTTCATTTTCACACATCAAGCAACTGCACGATTCACATGAGATATCACGGGCAAAGACGGCCTCCAGGCGGTCCAACAAGCGACGAGCGACCGATCGATATCCAGTTGCCACAGCAAGCGACCCATTCTTGGCCATGACATTCTGGTATTCATCCAAGAGGCTGCTAAACGGCTCAAAGATTCTGTGCGCTGCGATGTGCGGTTGGTACGACGGAGGGGGTGCGATATCGGGGTAGTGCGATCCAAGCAGGAGGGTTTTGTGAGTGTGACGATCCAATCCACCGTTCTGAAGCAGATAGTCCACTCTCGGGATGGATGCAGGCACCTCTGGTGGTGGGGGAGGCGGGGGAGGGGCACCAAAGCCGGAATTAGTGGTAGGAGGTCGTCCATGGTCGTATGCAGCATCGGCTGGGGTGCGGTAGCCTGAACTGTTGTGATGACGGTGGTGATAGGGCGACGACGTCGACGACCGATTCTGAGTCCGAGATGGTGGCTTTTCTGGCGTCTTCACTCTCCGAGAACCGCTGGACCTATACTGCGGCCCGATGGTAGCATCCGAGCCGTTGGCGGACCCAGCTGCCGCTGGCGATCGAGGCGGAGATCTAACATCCCTATGAGTAGACGCCCGTTTGGGCAACGTAGTTTCCTCCGTAACCTTAGATCTGGATGGTTTATGACTGGCTGTCCGAGAAGGCGTATCTCTTTCATAGCTGCCGGGCATCTTTGATTTCGGAGTCTCCGGTCGCATCGTTCTGGTTGATTTACCCTCTTCTTCTTTTGAGCGCAGACTCGACGACGATCGATTTGACCCGGTTCGGATACGGATCTTGGCCTTGGGTCTTTCTGTGCCCTCCTCTTTCTTCTCTTGTTTGTCGCCCACGGAGCTTCCCTTTCGCGAGTGCTGATCCAGGCCCGTCAACGGAGGGCTGGGAGGTGCATGATGATTGTTATTGCTGTTGCCGTTCTCCGTGTGATGGCGATCCTCCTTCTGCTGTGTCTCTGTCAAATCGGTCGGATCGGGCGTGGGAGGGTCCGGATTTCCAACGAATTCCTTGCTATGGGCTTTGGAGAAGTTTGGGTACGGCAAACTCGTTCTCGACTCGAGAAACGAGGCCGCTGGATCGTCGACGGCCGGCATCGAGAATCTGCGTGAACTGGTGGAAGAAGTTGGAGAAGTAGACGGAGTAGAGGACTGAGCCGTGGAATATTCCCGTTCTGGATCCTTGGTTGACGAACGGGTGGAACCGTAGGACGAACGGTGTTTGCGATGACGATAGGACGAAGAGGAAGAGGAGGTTCGGTGTTTTCTATGGCGGTTCCTGTCGCGATCACGTTCATTTAGTCTCAATGGTAGCATGATGTGTAGTGGGTTCGACATGATGGGCAACAAGATGGACAACGAAGTGTCCCTGTTTTCCAAAAATCTTCTATCCCACCGTGATCGGTTTGGTGTGTTCCGTCTAGTTACCTCGTATAGATCAAAACAAAAATGAATTGAAATCAACAGAAAAAGAAAAGAAAAGAAAAGAAAAGAAAAGAAAACGCAGATGAGCTTTTTCTCTTCGAAAACCGAAATCGAATACCGAGTAGCAGACTTGCTGAAGACAGATAGAAAGAGTGAATAGAGAAAAAGGTCGGACGAGCACTCAGGTCACACTCTGGCAGACCGATGTGAAGTTTCCTATGCTCAATTATCTTCCGTCTCTTTGTCTTCCACTTTTGTCTCTCTATCTCAGTCGTATCTGGTGCTTAGATGTTTCTGTAGGACACTAGGATGGTATTGAGTCACTTGATCCGGATGCCGCTGCTGCTGAGCTGCGAAGGGTGCGACATCCCGTCGGGGAGAGCAGAATACAGCAGGGATAAAAGAGACAGAATGAGATGAAAATACAAATGAAAAAGAAACGATAGTGACGAAGGTAGAAGGAATGGAAGAAAGAAGAAGTCAGAAAAGAACAGACGCGAGTATCGTGGGATGTTGGCGGTGAGGCGCTTCGACGTCTTTCGCCGCGGCAACTGACGTGGACGTATATAAATATTCCACTGGTTCTCTATAGAAAGTTACTAGTACTATATAAAGAATAGATCTCACAGGTCGAATATTCTCTAGGCATATGAATCATGACAAAACCATACATTGGCGATATGGCGGCCATATTTATGCCCAAGGCATTTACTCTGTGGTTCAGGTATCAAGACATTCAGGCTAACTATTGTACAGGGTATCAATCCAAGGTAAAGGACAAAAAAAAAAGAAACTCCAACGAGATGCAAAATATAGATGCAAGTCATGTCATGTCAGCCCATTAATGACCTTCTTCACCGGTGACATCTCTAATACCCAATTCCCCTCCTCCTCATGCGCCACCCCTCCTCTCCGAGCCGCTCGCATCAACTTCTCACTCGCCCTCGTTCTCTCCCCCGTCTCCCGATCCCAGACCCATCCCTCCTTGAGCCACATCCATGTCAAGTATGCGCGCAATTCCTTGTCGTGGGGTAAAACCGTTTTCCATTCTGGTATAAAGTCCGATGTCTGTGCGCCTGTTCCATTCCAGTCCCGCGCAAGCCCTCGTAGTTCGTCCCGGCAGAATATCCGCCAGCTATCTAAAGAGTAAGCGCCCACGCCGGGAAGGTGTGCAATTTCCCAGGCTACGCGGAAATCATTGTCGTCAATGCACTCGTCCTGGTTAATGTCTCTTCCGTCCAGTTTGCGGGGGTAGTGGAGTTTGCGATATCGTTTTCCTTTAGTGGGGCGACTGGCAAGCCATGTCTGTGCTAGACTGATACATTTCTTTGCACGTTGATTCTGAAAACCCAGGCTATGCATCATAGATACCAGTTCAGATAGCTCTGCCGCGGCCATGGCTTCCACTGTAGGGTACCGACTGAAAACTTGAAAAAGAACCGGGATAGCAACTCCGCCTCTGGTTCGATTCAGGAAAATAGTAGCAATGAGTAGTCGAAAGGGATCATGGGCGAGCTGCTCCTGAATCAGACCAAACGAGGGAGCGTCAATTGGCGGAAAGGGAAGACACGACTCAGGTTCAATAAGAGGGTTCGGGAAATAAGGCGATTTTTTGGGGATTTTGGAGCGCGACATTTTAACAGGCTGAGGCACACCCTTTTTGGTTGGAGTTCTCGGGACAACAGCGGAATGGAAATTGGTCTGCACATCTCCATCAATAGAACTGACATCGCTAGGTACATCACTGAGACACAAATCTGAATCGGAACAGATAAAGTCGGAAGACAGATCGAGCTTTTCCAAAAGAAGGCGTGTTTCCTCTGGCATTGGATTCTTTCGTTTCGGGGGATAACATTCAGGTTGGTTGCAAATGCACGGTTTTCTGACAGTTTTCTTTTTCTGTGAAGTATCAAAATACTTGGACCTCACCTCCTCGCCCGCGATTACACGGTGCGAATCCTCGGTTTCTATAAATCCAAATCCCAATGCGGATCCTCCAAGATGTTTGAATAATCCATTGGATCGTCTTCAGAGTAGTCCGGAATCGGACGGCGGTTCTCAGCATTCTGCTTGGCCTCAGGTTGAGGCTTCTCAAGTTGCCTTCCAGACTGGTATCCAGACTGCCCTTGATTTTTCAACTCTCGCTTTTTTTGCTTTCGCTTCTGACGCTTGCGCCGATTTTTTTCTCTTTCCTTCTCCTCCGCCGACATCACACCGGGCAGAATCGAGGTGACAAGGATCTCGTCGACATCTGGAACCCTTTGTCTCTCCCTTTCTGCTCGCGTCTTTTTCGTCTTTGACTCAAACAGCGCGGGATCAACGACGGCGACCGCTTCATTGCTAAGATCAAACTTGGGGGTAACCTTCTCGGTGACGTTGTGCACATCCGCATGGGACTTTCTTTCATTCTTCTTTGGTTTCGGTGTCGGATTTGGTGGCTTGGGGAAAGCAATAGCTTCCTCATTGGCCCCCGATTTGTCGATATCGTCCACATTATTGTTGTCATCGTCATCGAGAGAAATTGGGTGACCCCGTAGGCCTAGGTCCGATCCGGCAAGATGGTTCTCTTCGTGAAGTTTGCCGTCAACGCGGATTTTCTCGGGGAGGTGTGTCGGTTGAGCTGGTTGAACCGCTGCAGTAGATTTCTGAGCATTTGTTTCAGTGACAGTTCGTGTATCAGGTTCGTTCTCGACCTCGTCACCAAAAGGAATCGGGCCCGCTTCTGATCCCAGATCAGAATATCTGCCCTCGCTGGGACTGCTGTGAGTCGACGAAGCAGGAGCAGTACTGTCGTGGTTGAGCTCGCATTTTGAGGCAGCATTCTCCTTGGTAGACTCTGGCGACTTGGGTGTAACCATAGCTACCAGATCATTATCCACCTTTACCTGAGGCGCGTGGTTTGGCAAGATGCTCGCTGTATCTTCAATGTTGATTATCTCGGGTTTCTTAGCCTCAGTTTGAGTCGTCCCGTTCTCTGGCCTCGATCGCTTCTCTTTCTTGCTCTTCCTGGGCTTATCTTTGTCCTTTTCTGCGCGTCTTTTCCTCTTCCGGTCCTTCTTGGACAAAGCCTCATCCTCGTCGAACTCCTCTCCAAACTCCGAAAGATCGTCTTCGACACCATGTCCCTCCGCCCAGGTCTCGAGATAGATCCTTCTGATAAACCTCACCAGCTCGTCGATGGCAGACTGATGCAATCCCACCGCACTTGCTTTCCCATGCACATCGCCCACAAACCGTCGCCTGGCGCACCGCCCAACCGGATAACCACGCCCTTTCACGAAAGGATGCGACTCTATGAATTCAAGCAACTCGAATTGTTCATCCGGCCCGAGCAATGCCAATATTCTGTCTTCCGGGAGACCGGCCCCGTCGGCGGGTAGATTGGTGTTAAGCTCGATTCCGGTCTCGGGAGTGTCGTCATTTTGAGGAACAGGATCAGCGTCTAATTCCATTTCGCCATCATGGTCCGCCTTGTCGAAAATCATGGTATCTGTCTCGGGCTCGGGTTCAAGTGCAGGCTCAGGAACAGGTCCAGGTTCGGGTTCAGGTGCAAGTTCTAGCTCTGGCCCCGGTTCTGGCTCCAGCTCAGAGCCAAGCTCATGCGCAGACGTAGGCGCAGGTTCGGGTGCAAGTTGAGGTTCCAGCTCTGGCTCAGGCGCAGGCGCAGGAGCAGTGGCAGCAAAATCCGATTCTACCCCCAACTCAGTTTCACTCTTGCTGTGATCCTCTGTAATCCTTGTATTCGATTTCTGTGCCACAGCCTTAGCCCGTGTAACACACCCCGACGCGAAATAAGGCGATTTCTTCTTCCCCGACGACCGCGCGCGTCCATTCCTTGTATTATTATTGCCCGTTTCCTCAGACGTACTTGTAGACCGCTCATATGTAGGCTCGTCGTCACGCGCCCCGTCTAAACCTTGCATCTGCACTTCTTCTTCTTCTTCTTCTTCGCGTTCGCCAATTCCCATAAAGCTTGATTTGTACTCATCAAAGCTGGTGTTGTAGGTATGTTCGTCTGAGAGGATGTTCTCGACCGTGTTTAGGTAGATCTCGTCGAAGGGTTGGTATGCGTCCGTGTTGACGACAGTTGCCATCTTCCGCTTTTGACTGCGCGTCTGCATTTTTCAGAGATTGGAGAGCCAGTTTTATGTATTTATTCGGTCGATTTGGTTGTTCGACTATGTGGGTTGTTCGCGGTACGAGGTATTCGGCATGGTCAAGTCAAGTCGCGAAGGGTAAGGTGTTGAATCTGCTGGAGCTGAAAAGGCCTAAGGTCAGCGATATCCTCTTTTCAGGAATTTGTATGCCATAGGGGAAATGAAGAAAAACAAACCAGCTTGTAGGCAAAGACCGTTAAAGTGCCACCCAGCTATCCCAACGCCATCCGGGTCTTGCTTGAGCATGCTCAGCGAAGGAACATGCCTGCAGAGATCTAACACATAAATCCTTATAGCACAAGATATTGAGTGAATCTAGGGCTCTCAAATCGAGCTCCAATTGTATTCACCATGCTCAGTGGCTTGTGTTGACTGCCGTCAAATTCGGGGCGTGAATTGGAGAAGGTAAAAATTGTGGAGAATGCACAGGCCAGTTGCCATATCAGGACTGACAGTATGGGTAGTGTTAACATGCTCTACAACCATCCACAAAACATATGCAACAATATCCATTGGTATTTTCATAAGCCATGTCTATTTACATCTGGTCTATATCCAATTCCATAGCAGTCATAATACAACCCTTCAATTAACACGCTCAGAGCTTGCCAACCTTGTCGGGGAATCCAAAGTCAACCCCAAACGGAGGGAAGACGAAACGCTGGAACGCTTGTCTTGCGGCGAGGTCGTCGCTGTACTTGGCGATAGTGGCGATGTCCGAGTCATCCAGGTGGATCAGTTTCCGGTTGTCTTCGATACGAGAGGGGGTGACGGACTTGGCGAGAACGGAGGAGCCACGGGCGACTATAAATCGAAATTGTCAGTATTGCTTACACTTCTGGAATTGTTTGATGAACATTATAATGACTGTACTTACTGTGCCAGCTCAGCAGAACAGTGGCCGGAGTAACACCGCGCTTCTGAGCCACTTCGACAATCGGCGCTGCTGTGAAGAGCGGGCTACCTGTGCTGCCCAGAGGACTGTATGCAGTAATAACGATACCCTTCTTCTTGCAGAAATCGACAATCTCCTGTTGTGGGAGAGAGGGGTGATTCTCGATCTGGTTGACTGCTGGGACAACGGTAGCCTGGGGAAGGAGTTCCTCAAGGTACTTCACACTGTAGTTGGAGACACCGATGGCCTTGACCTTGCCGGTGTCCAGGAGCTTCTCCATGCTCTTCCAGGTGGTGACGTGGGAGTGCGAGTGGTCGATGTCGCGGGAGCCATCTGCGTGCTTGGGAAAGAGGGGGTGGTTGCCTGTCCACCTGTTAAAAATTGCGTAGACATCTCATAAATGTCAAAGCAAGCTCACCATTAGGATTCATAGCCAATGGCCAGTGAACGAGGTACAAATCCAAGTAACTCAAGCCCAGCTTCTTCAGACTCTCATCCAATGCCTCCTCCACGCGAGTGTGGAATGTGCACCAGAGCTTGGTGGTCACAAACAGGTCCTCGCGCTTGACGAGACCGGCGTCAATGGCGTCCTTGATGCCCTTTCCGACCTCCTCTTCGTTCTGGTAGCAGCAGGCGCCATCGATGTGACGGTAGCCAGCCTTGATGGCATGGAAGACGGCTCTTTCGACTTCACCGGGGGCTGATTGCCAAGTTCCTATACAAAGTCAGAGTGAGCAGGAAGCAATGATGTCGGTTATTGCATACCCAGTCCCAAGGCGGGAATCTCAGCTCCAGTGTTAAGCTTGAATCGCACGTCCGCAGCAGCAGTCATTGTGAATATCTAACAGAAAAGTAATATGAGGGAAAGAAGGAAAAATGAGTAGGAGAAGAGAAGAGAAAAGGCGCGCTGAAAAAGACCGTTTATTACCCCTCCATCCCCTCATTACCCTTGTCCCCGCTATTGCGATTCCCCGTGTCTACCAGGGTCTAGTAACAACATGCACCTCTTATTCAGCATCCCGACTGTATAACTATCGGGTACCTTTTCTCCTTCTGGATAGCCGCCCTGAACCTCAGCAATGCTCGCCGAAAGATGTCTTCTTGATTTGAAACCCGAGTCCTGATTGATCCGACCCGTAAGTCTCTGATATCATCCCGTGCGACTTAGATTAAGATTCAAACTGATGCAAGATAGTATAATTTCCCCTTTCGGCCATCCTGCGCCCTCGGAAACCAGAATCCAGGCGAAACCCGCCACCGCAGCCATGGAGAGACTTTCCCTCCGCGGTTCCACTGCGGCGGAATCTTGAATCCGGGGAATGAAAGGGCTGGTCGATCTGGAGAAATGAAGCCTCAAGCGATCTCCGGGCGTGGGATTCGCTACTCTAACGGATTCTGTGGCCTGTGGCGACCCGTTTTGTGTTAAATTCTTGCATGAATCGTGCTTTGGTGGGAGATCTATTGTCATATATATGACCCGGCAGACCCCAAGTTGACTCCATCAACAACATCAACTCTTTTACTAAACACGCTACTTCAAAAGTCTTTCTCATTGCGAACAAATCACAATCACAATGGCACCAGCAGCAGTTGACGCACCCCCGGCCGCTCCCGTTTTCTCTAAGCGGGACGGCCACGCTCTCGAGGACCTGTCCGACGCCATTGACGATGTCAACGTCCTCAAGGACACTCTGAAGAAGCAGCAAGAAGCAGAGAAAGGTCTCTACGAAGAATCTGAGTTCGACCAGAACAAGGACAAGACCCAGTTCCGCCAGTACGAAGACGCCTGTGACCGTGTCAAGAACTTCTACAAGGAGCAGCACACCAAGCAAACAGTGGCCTACAACCTCAAAGCCCGCAACATGTTCCACTCCAAGACCCGCGCCGAAATGACCGTCTGGGAAGCCATGGAGAAGCTCAACACCCTCATCGACGAGTCCGACCCAGACACCAGTCTCTCCCAGATCGAGCACCTTCTCCAGTCCGCAGAAGCCATCCGCCGCGACGGGAAGCCCCGCTGGATGCAACTGACCGGTCTCATCCACGACCTGGGCAAGCTGCTCTACTTCTTCGATGCGCAGGGCCAGTGGGATGTCGTTGGCGACACCTTCCCCGTCGGCCTTGGTTTCGACGACCGCATCATCTACGGCTCCGAGTCCTTCAAGGACAACCCGGACTACTACGACCCCATTTACAGCTCCAAGTTCGGTATCTACACTCCCGGCTGCGGCCTGGACAATGTCATGCTCTCGTGGGGTCACGATGAGTACCTCTACCACGTTGTCAAGGAGCAGTCAACCTTGCCTGCTGAGGCACTCGCCATGATCCGCTACCACTCGTTCTACCCCTGGCACAACGCCGGTGCGTACCACGAGCTCATGGACGACCACGACAAGGAGATGCTCCGCGCTGTCAAGGCATTTAACCCGTATGATTTGTATAGCAAGAGCGATGGCATTCCCAGTGTGGAGGAGCTGAAGCCCTACTACATGGAGCTTATCAACGAGTACTTCCCCACGAAGGTTCTCAGGTGGTAGACGCTTGGTTTGGAAGTGTTTTGTATAGGGATGGTCTTTGTTTTGATTACCGTTACTGTTACGGTTTCTTTTTGCATGATCTAAGCGATGATTTACGAGTTTTCAATGAATGATTTCCAAGATTTGATTGATGCCTCGTACTCCATAGAGTACCCTTGTAGACAGTATATTCATTAAGATTATCTTAAGTTTTTGATCTCGTTATGGCGATCGTGCTATTGTGCGTCTATCTGTGACGGCAACGGCTCTGTTGTGCAGTCGGAATCGGGTTCCCGACGGTGGCACCAAGTTTCCGAGGACCTACAGAGCAGAGATAACTGCAGGATAGCCAATGGTTGATTCTTTATGAGATAGAACGAATATATTGCAGTGAAATATTGCCATGTTCATGCGTAAAATATCGTGATAGTGGTCACACAGTAGAGTAATAATGTAGGATATACTCCATAGTCTATCAACAAGTCTACAGCCTCGACTTATCCAACCGACCCCCGTTCTCATCAAAGAAAATCTTTTGCCCCGTAATCAATGACTCCTGCAGCGCAGCCCCAATGCGAACAGCCTGCACAGCACCCTCCAACTTCAACGGCACAGGCTTATCCTCCAAGCACGACGCCGTGAACTCATTCGCCTCCGTGACAAACGCATACTCGAACCGGTCGTAGTAATGCTGCGGGATCTCCCGGTGCACGCCCCCATTGTCATAAGTGTTGACCAGGTTGATTTGCGGCTGCGCATTGACAGTGACCTTGCCCTTTGTCCCGATGATCTCGGTTGTATCCTCCTGTCCCGCAGCCATCATCCGTGAAGCGTAGAAATACGCCATCTTGCCGTTGTAAAATTCCACCAGGCCGACGGCGTTATCGCGATCGTTGTGCTTGCGCAGGTCTGGTTCGACCGCTGTGATGCCCACCGCGGACACAGACTTGACCTTGCTATCCTGTCCGAAGAACCAGAGTGCCAAATCGATGTCGTGAATCGAGCAGTCGACGAAGATGCCGCCGGAGAACTGGGCGTAGGCGACAAAGAAGCCTGACGGGTCGAGCTTGTCGCATGTTTGGCTGCGCAGGACGGAGGGAGAGCCTAGCGCGCCAGTGATCATTTTGCGGTGGGCGTCGCGGTAGGAGGCGTCGAAGCGGCGGGAGAAACCGCACATTACTTTGAGATGGGGCTTTTTGGCGGCTGCGTCAAGGACTTTTTGCGACTATTATCGTGTACCGTTAGCGGTTGATCGATGTGCTCTGGGGTATGGGTGAGAGCGTACAATCTCAACATTCGTCGAAAGAGGCTTCTCGCAAAGAACATGCTTCTCAGCGTCAATCGCCTTGATAGCCTGTTCAGCGTGGACAGCCGTTGCAGAAGCTACAACCACAGCTTCCAATCCCTCGTGCTTCAGCATGTCATCGTAGTTCTTGTACAACTTGACGCCGTACGGAGCGAGGTGCACCTTGGCCCATTCGATCTCAGTATCGTCAGGCGTACTGGCAGCGACCAGTTCTGCGCGAGGAGTACGTTCAAGGAAGTTCAGGGCATGGCGTTTGCCCATGCGGCCGAGACCAGCGCAGCCGATTCGAAGCTTTGAGACGGACATGATGGGTATTGTTGGTAGAGGGAGGAAGGAAGGATCTTGGGAGACTTGTTTGAGTAACAAGGGAGAACCCTCTCTATTTAAAGTTCGAACATACCGCTTCATCGGAAACCATTGTACAGAGCTTCAGGGATCGTAGACATCCATTGCGACGTTGCCATTGCAATCTACTTCGGAAATGGTAACGGGGCCAGACCGCCAGCTGGTGAATTGCCTCGGAAAAGGGCTTCCACGATGAGAACTACAGAACCAGCTCTCCACGGAGAAGGGTTCAGGTCGGAATTCCCTTGAAGAGTTATCCTGGCTGGTGCTAGACGGTGAATGATTGTCTTCTGGTTGGGGGAGGGTGATCTGCGGACTATGAAATTTGCAGGATCTCGAGCATTGACCAGCTACAGAGAAAATATTTGGAATGTATTCACAGGCAATGAAACAAAAACAATTCAGTAGTGAATTTTAATTTTGATGTTATCGGTAGTTGAATGAATGGATGATTGGGATATTCGCGTAGTTAATATGGTATTAATTTATATAACATTTACTGCGGCCACTTTTCAGTTACTCCTTCCGGCATGGTGTAATGGCAAACATCGCCGTCTTTCACACGGCAGCTCGGGGTTCGATTCCCCGTACCGGAATTTTTTTTTCATTTTTCTTCTCTTTCTTCCAGTGATACTTACAAATATACTTTGCTTTTTTGTAAAACTTGACAATTAAACCCATATAAATCACTGTGAGCAAATACTACGGCTAATTGTCTTTGGATATGTTTTCTCTCTGTTGACCCAAGCAGAAACTAGAAGTGCCATAGTTCAAATGTATATATCTGCTTCAACCTGGAGATTTTGACCCAGCGACACCGGTCTCCCATTTAACCAGAACGTGCCCAATCAAATAAATAGAGCTAACAGTCTAGATTGTTCCATACAAAGCCAGATCCCATGCCATAACTTTTGCTAGTACACTAATAGTCTATGACAGCTCACTGCCGAGGCTTTGCAATCAATCATTCGATTGCAACAACGCCGACAATGTTTTCTATTATATACGACACAACTCTCTGATCCACTTTAGCTATCATTTTTATATCTATAAGCACTGGCTACTCGAGAGGATCTGTATAACCTCTCGGGGGAATCAAGAGCTTTTGCGAAACAGCGATGAGGCTAAACTGATAACCTCGATGGAGACTACAAACCCCCATGTATAATCGCTGTGAGTGCAATTCGCGTCGCATCCTAAACTTCTATACTATTCTATCTTATATCGCGTCTCGTCCTCATCCTCTGATCCGGTATATGCATCCACCAATTTGCGCAATGAGTCTAACCGCTAATACTCGAATAACAGTAACACTAACCATCGACCACTATTTCCCTTCCTCACCTCCTTTTCTCCACAATAGGCCATGCTCGCAAGACCCACGATACTGGAATCAAGCGGCCCTCGCAAACTGCCTTGGCGGATCCGAAGATGAAATCGTGACTGTGAAACGGGGCCTCGTGCAGTTAATGAAATCCATAAGTCATTCAAGACGAAAGCAGCAAAGAATGAGTTGAAAGAGCTCTTGCTGTCGAACCTCGACAAACTCCCAGAGCTCGTCCGGGATGCGCGCGAGAATTGACGCTCGCCTGGAGGGGTTGATGCGTTTAGCATACAAGGTCAACAATTCGCATAAGCAGTATGGGCGCGAGAGGTTGGCTTCGATGGTTACAAATAAACCGCCTGAGGCTAGGAAAAACGATAAAAATGATGGCAATGGTAGGGTGCGCTGGACTCACAGCTACAAGCTAAGCCAGATCAGAATCCAGGTTTTCTCAATGTAAGTGATCCCGTTCTTGTTGTGCTCCTTGTATGGCAATTCCTCACAATGCTTAGCAGGATCGAGACCAGAATCATCACCATCTTCATCTGGATTTGATTCTTAGGACATACCAGCCTGCGCCTAGGCTGAGTCCTACCGTGAAGCGAGAGTACGTGGAAGAACTTTTGGAACAAAGAGCACGGAACAATCGGCGCTAGATGCACCTCTAAATATACCAACCGCTACATAGTTAGATCAATATAAATTAAACCTAGCTTGACAGCCATTGGGCCCGTACTTCTGCTCTCACCGTACTACACCAAATAGGCAATTTCCAGTGCCGGGACTATGCAATCACAGCCAATAGCCCGCTTACTAAGCCCACCCCCGGGATCGGCTCCAGCTACTCACCGCCCGGCAGATTCGGACCAATGCCATGGCGGCAGGACATTTGCAGGACATGAGACGTACGGAGTATCGTTCAGCTGTTTCTTTTCTCGTTGATTCCTGTCGTGTTCTCAGCTCAGCCCATTCTCTGCCTCCTTCCGGTCGGATTTGTCGCATCGAATTCTGTTCCACTGCGTGTTGGGATCCTTGTTTTTGCTGAGCACAAGAGCTTCCGTCCGCCCCCTGTGGGATTCGTGGAAGAGATGCGCAAAGTGCGCCGTAGCCACACCAAGTCCCGGAAGGGTTGTGTGCAGTGCAAGAATGGTCATGTGAAGGTCAGTTATTTTTTATATAGTTTCGTCGTTTTGTTTTGCAGGAATTGCACAGGAATGAGGATGGTCGTGGCTCCTATATATAGGAAGAGCTTCCCGGGCGCGGTTTCGGGCGTCCCGAATACGGCGTATCCCATCCCGTGTACACCCCAGAAATACCCACATCGAGGAATGACAGACGGGCCCGTTCACATTCACATGTCTCTGCTGCATATTAATGGCTACGCGTATTTCGTGAATGCAAAGGACTAACGCTCAGACAGTGCGACGAGGTGATGCCCACTTGTGGCTTGTGCCTGAAACGCAAGCAAGAATGTACCTGGCCGTCTGGCTCCGGAAATGACACCCACAGCCAGGAATCCTCCACTCCCAAAGATGGCAATGATGCACACATTGGGACGAGTGAATCGCCGTCGTCTTTTGCTTCGGACCACTTGCGATGTCTAGAGATGCGCCTGTTCCACCATTATATGGTCGAGACGTACCTCTCGATGCCGGAGGGTAGACTCACTCATCATCACTATCAAGTGGTTATTCCGAAATTCGCGGCCAATCATGCGTTCCTGCTGGATGCCATGCTGGGCCTGTCGGCTATGCATCTTGCCTTTCTTAATTCTAGCGAGACTCGTTACTGGCTGGAGCTCGGGTTGAAGTATCAGACAAGTGCTTGCACTTCACTTAGTCGACTTTTGGCAGTTGACGTAACGCCTGATTATTTCGGACCGGCTTTTCTTAGCTCGGTGTTTATAATGTTGACGGCAACGGCCTATCCCAGTGTCTCGCGGGACAAGATTGCCTTTAATGCGCTTTCTCAGGTGTTAGAGATGCGGCGGTTGCTAACTGGATGCTCACTTCTAATGGAGAGACTGCGAAGTAGCCCCTCACCTGAAATGATGCAGTGGTTCAATGTTCAGGGCTCTGTCCGAAAGGATGATTCTCCAAGAGAAAAGTGAGTTTTCTTTGCATTCTGGTTGATTTGCGGCGCATAACTTAACATATGGACTAGAATAAAAGATCAGAACATGCACCGGATACACGGGTTTGTCTCCTGACTGATTTCGTACAACGTACTCAGCTGACAAATTTTAAGCACCCTCAGCGATTCCCTTCAACAATTGTATCCGCTCATCGAGAGTTGCAGCGCGCCCCAGAGAAGTGCTTACCAAAATACATGGGACTTATTAGGAGATTCCGTTCACAGTTGGCCAATGTATGGTGCCCGGGGTGGTTTTATCGCTTTCCCGATCCATGTCAGCGATGGCTTCCTCACCCTGTTGCAGGAGGACGATTGGATGGCTCGTATTCTATTCCTACACTACGGCGTTGGTCTGCATCTCCTTTCAGACCGGTGGTATGTTGGCGATTGGGGACGACGCCTGGTGGCTTCGATTATTGAATCTCTGGAAAGCGAGATCCCACCCGAATGGGTAAACGTCGTGATGTGGGCGAGAATGACAGTTGGACTAGATGCTGCTATGCCGTGAACCAAGCCAGACCATCGGTACTGACGAACCGATAGATGCTATTATCAAGCTGGCTGTTGAAAACCGGCCAGGTCCAGGTCTGACAAACCTTGATCCGCAGGCACGTGATTGTTGGAACCAAATTTTTTGAGACCGAACAAAATAATCGGGCACCCGCAGATAAGCTCATACCTGCGCGAAGGCACGGGATCATATGCTAGGACGCTCCTCAACCACTCTCAGCTCGAAGATGTCTTGAACACGATGCGGGCGGCATTCCGGTTGGTTGCGAGTTTCCAGCACATGGTGTGCTTATCATTTCGCTGTCACCGTCTTATCATGCTCTTTGTCGTGGAGAGTTGGCATATCCAGAGATGAGCTCTGGGTTCTTCATCCTGTGATTTTTTTTTTCTTTTCTTTTATTTTTCTTCTCAGCCTGTCAAATGGTTAAGCTCTGGTCTGAATTTACGATCAACAACCAGGCATAGCTAACTGGCGGTCGTTGAACCATAACGAGTTACGGCCGGGAATATTGTGGAGAAAAGTCCATATCAACCAGAAGACCATCATCACGTTCGGGATTCAGGAACAATGAACTCACTAGAGAAACATAAGGTAATCAATAATTTCCGATCATTTCAGGTTTTCTTGATCATGATGTTCACATACATAATTCGCGTAGCTCCCGCTGTATTCGGGTCAGCTTCAACCTCAGGTCGACGGCAGACAAAGAGGCGTATCGAAAATGGCAATCCTCAGAGTTGCTACTGCAGCGATTCTATCGCTGGTTCTGCTTATCGTGTATTTGCCGACCGTATGCACTTTGCCTGTCCTTGCACGCGACCGGCACCATTCTGGCGAAGCATCCCGTGAAGTCCAGGCAGGCAAGCTGGGAGCAGTCGCAAGCGAAAGCGCGCTCTGTAGTCGTTATGGTACTAATATGTTAGAGAAAGGTGGGAATGCTGCTGATGCTGTGAGTGACTTGGTCCTGTACGTTGATACGATCTCAGGTGCTAACTGATTGTACAGTTGGTTGCAACATCGGTTTGCGTCGGAACAGTAGCCATGTACCACAGCGGTATTGGTGGCGGCGGTTTCATGCTTGTCAGGGCACCCGATGGCTCATTCGAGTTTATTGATTATCGCGAGACGGCTCCGGCTGCGGCTTTCCAGGACATGTTCGAGAACAACACAGATGCATCCATGAAAGGAGGTCTAGCAAGCGGAGTCCCCGGTGATTTGCGAGGCCTCGAATATCTGCACAAGAGATACGGCACTCTCCCATGGTCAACCGTCCTCCAACCCGCAATCCAAACCGCGCGCGAGGGATTTACTGTCAATGAGGACCTTATCCATTATATAAAATACGCCATCGCAGAAGACAGAAACGAAGATTTTCTCTGCAACGACCCCAGCTGGGCGATCGACTTCTGCCCGAACGGGACCCGCCTTATCCTTGGCGAGACCATGACACGCAAACGCTACGCAGACACCCTCGAAGCGATCGCCAATAATGGCCCAGACGTCTTCTACAGCGGACCCATAGCCGAGGCGACCATTCGAGCTGTGCAATTGGCAAACGGCACGATGACCCTGGATGATCTGCGGGACTATACCGCTGTGACCCGCGAGACGGCGCAGATCAATTACCGAGGTTTTACGGTGACTAGTACGACGGCTCCGACTAGTGGTGTTATTGGGTTGAGTATGTTGAAGATCTTGGAGGGGTATGGGGATTTTTTTGCGCCGGGGAATGTTAATCTTAGTACGCATCGGTTGGACGAGGCTATTCGGTTTGGATATGGAGAGGTTTGTATCCCCATTGGTCCGTCCGTGTTCGTGGGTTGATAGCTGACCTGGTACAGAGAACACTACTTGGCGACCCGTTCTTCGTTAATGGAATGAAAGAATACCAAACAGACATCTTGAACCAATCGACCATCAACGAAATCCGAAGGAAGATACTAGATTATCGAACGCAGAATGTATCCGTGTACGACCCTGAAGGACTCGAGAGTATCGAAACGTAGGTTGCCACGTCGTCGCCGAAGTACGTTTACCTGACAACTCTAGCCCGGGAACCTCACACATCTCCGTAGCCGACCACACCGGCCTCGCGATCTCCACAACAACAACAGTGAACACCCTCTTCGGATCAAAAGTCATGGTCCCCGAAACCGGCATCGTCATGAACAACGAGATGAATGGTACGCCCTCCCCCATTTCCCCACTGTCCATAGGATCTAATCCAACAATGCGATGCGAAGACTTCTCCATCCCCGGCTCCTCCTCCAGCTTCGGCTACATCCCCTCCGAAGCAAACTACATTCGCCCCGGCAAACGCCCCCTCTCCTCCACAACACCCACAATTATAACCCACCAAGCCGACGGAACCCTCTTCTTCATCGCGGGCTCCGCAGGCGGAAGTCGTATCATCACCGCCACAGTGCAGAATATAATCCATGTTATTGATCAAGGTCTTTCAGCTGCTGAGGCGTTAGCGCAGCCACGGTTGCATGACCAGCTTATTCCGAATCAGGTGGCATTTGAGTGGACGTTTGATAATGCGACGGTGAATGACATGCGGAAGAGGGGGCATAATGTGACGTGGATGGAGTTGGGTAAGAGTACGGCGCAGGTTATTAGGGTGTTGGGGGATGGGGGGTTTGAGGCGGCGGGGGAGCCGAGACAGAGGAATTCGGGGGGTGTCATTGTGTAGTATAGTTAACTAGCTGGAATCACATTTTAGAGCTCGATCTAATGTTCAAATGACACCGAAAGAAAAAAAGAGAAGTTCTAATAGGTACACATACATTAGAAAACATGGCACAGGACAGTACAAGCCTATTTCAAACCAACCCACACCCTCTCCAGCAGAACCTTACCATTCTTTCTTGTGACAATCTCACGGTATCCCAACTCCTTTACCTCCTCGTCATCTCCGACACCACCCCCACCATGATCCATCCGCTGCGCTCCCCAGACCCTCAACGCATACAGTCTCCTCGCCTCCCTCTCAATAACGATAGTGCTCGCCTGGTTCTCATTCAACACCTTTCTCTCCACCATAATATCAAACGCCTCTTGCAAGAGTTTGTACGGTAATCCGATCAAAATGGCAGATATGAGAACCACATTAGGGTTGATTTTCTGTTGTTCCTCGACAGAGCCGAAGGATCCGAACTTGACTTCCGCCAGTTTGGGGTTTGAGAGGATACTTCCGGGCACTTTACGGAGGTGCTCGGGGATGCGGTCGGGCATGCCTTTGGATTGCGCAGAGACGTAGAGTTCGAATGACTCCTTTTGCTGCTGGAGGTGTTGTAGGTAAGTGGCTATGAAAATGAGGACGTATGTCCGCAGACGGGGAATCCAAGTGTTCACGAGTTCCTGTTCTGCTAAGAATTGCAACGATAACGGGTCTCCAGGGCAAGTGATAAGAAACTTGGATACAGACAGCGCGAAGTACAGCACCATCTCGATGTTCTCCCAATCCACGGATTCCATCGCCAGATTCATACCCGTTTCCATAATCTCAGAGAGACCTAGAAACGCACCGGAAACGGCGTAGCATATCGCGAAATCAGCTGTGGCAGCGCTCATCCCAAACTTCACGGTTCTATGCACATCCTCGCCGGTATATCCCATTGCCATCATTGTAAAACGCGGCAGGTTTTGCCTGTTGAGCAACGGCAGACCGTAGAGATTGTGTAGCGCAGTCTCGAACGCCTTCAGCATGTAAAAGGTCTCGCCGACGAGGACCTCAATCTCGACCTCGCTTGTGTTCTTACTGTCATTGGAAGGCGAGTGGGCAAGGAATGTAAGGATTGCGGCCAGGCGGGGGCTGCGGGCGAGCAGGGCTTTGTGGGTGTGGAAAGTGAGGTAGAAGCTGTTTCTCGGGGAGTGGAGATTGATGCAGCTGTCGGTGAAGGATTCAGCTTCGAGGAGAGTCAGGGTGTGCGTTCTCAAGCTGGCGTCGCTGGCACTGGTATCCGAGAGGTTGCTTTCTATGACAATGACAGGTTTGCTGACCGTTTCAGGCTTGGGATCCGCTGGAGCAGATGTTTCTGGGTTGACGTTGCCACTGTTCTTATGTTCATCGTCGCCCTCATAAGCCTGCCCCGGAGAAAAAGCACAGTAGCAACAATCGCCAGAATGATGGGCACAGCAACACGACATCGGAAAGGGACAATATTGGCAGTGTCGGGGTTTGTGCACGCAGCATCCAGGAACAAACTGACACAGCATTCGTGTGTGCTCGGGGCAGACATTAGGAAGAGGAGGTTGCTCCGGCACGTTGGAAGGCTGCTGCTGCGGCTGTTCCTGGGGTTGATCCTGCTGGGCTGGTTTGTCGCCATGGTTGCTAGCGGCGCGGACGGTAGCATCAGTTGTCGTGGAGGGAGTCAACTCGGTTACTGATGGACTGTCGCTGTCCTCTGTGTAGAGACGTTGGGAGCTGAGGAATCTCTGGAGGCCATCTTCGTTACTCTTGCCCTGGAGGCGTCAGAACTCATCAATCACGTTGTAAGACGAGGGAGGAGTAAATAAACCTCATCCACTTTATGCCAACTCGCGCTGTTGACGATAAACGGCGCAGGAGTACCCAGCGGCATTGGTTGAATCAACTGAGGCAGACTCTCAGTCTCAGTCTCAACAGTGCTGCCTTCAGTCTGGTCCTGGTCCTGGTCCTGGTCCAGCTTGTCCTTCCCCTTAGCCCGACTTTTGGGCTTCTTCTTCTTGTTCTTTTTCTTCTTTTTCGCTGACGTGGTTTGAGGAGAGTCCTCAGGCTGTTGCTCGTGCTTGTTGTCCTCCGCAGTGGTCGTGTTCGTAGTTGGTTTCGCAGGCGTTGCTGATGCTGATTCTGTCGTCACCGTCATCGTCGGGGTGGAGGGTATGCTTTGAAAAGCCCAGATGGTGGTATCTTTGTCTGGGTCTTCGTATTTGGAGAGCTGGGGATGGAATTGCTCGAAGGAAGGAATGTCGGAGAGGCAGACTGAATGGCGTCTGGGCATGGTTGGTGTGAGGTGTGGATGGAGAAGGAGTGGAGAATAGAAAGAGTAAGGAAAAAGAGAGCTTGTTAACAGAGGAAGAACCTGAGGGTAGAAAATTTTCGAAAAGGGAAAAAGAGATCGCTGAATGAAAAGGTTCATTACAGTAATGGGTTTACTTCAGCAGCATATTCCTGTGAATTTTATATGGTGGTATTCCTCTTAAATAAATGTGAATAATTTTTATTCTTTTCTTCCAGTACATTGGCCTGTGAATAAAGTCTTATTATATAACACTATTCTCTTAGATCTCTTTGTACAAGAGGAAGAAAGGAAGCGTTAGGGCTGTACATTAAATAATGAAATTAATGAGACAATACCACTAACATTACCACAGTCATAGCCATGTCTTGTATTGCATCCTTTTGAGTCTGACTCTTGGTTGCACTTTATAAGATCGAGGTTTTCTGCTGCGCTTTTCACAAAAACAACATAATCTGATACATTGTGCAACTGCACTTCCCTGAGCCATTAGCATCAACCATGGCTCAGGATGTGACTCGAGAAATTAGTCAGGATAGTGCTAGTTAACGTTAACGTTAGTTAACTAGATGAGACGTTGAGTAAGCGAAGCCATTGTACAACCAAGGACTTGATATCTTTTCGGCCCTCTCATGCTTGGGGATGAGCATGTTCACTTCTAGCGTCAGCTTGTCCAGTATCCGCAGGTGTACTAGAGTCGAGATAATAATGCTCGAGGAGTTCACCGCATATCAATGGACCATATTAATTCTCTGCCAAACCATTTGTCTGGTTGAAGCACTCACCTCCTCAATCCAAACCCCCTCAGGACCACCGAATTCCTTAAACAAACCTTCTTCGCACAGAAATCCGACATAGGCCTTTGTCCTACTACCTCCATATCCTCCTTGAATACATAATGATGGTCCAGAACCCGCATCAAACTCCCTGACTGGTATTCCTACGGCTGTGACGGCAATATGTTCCCCTCCTCACTCTTGTAATAACTGGCTTTCTAGGAGGAACTGGAAATCTTCGATTCTGCGTTCTAGAGGAGATTGTGGAAGAGATTGTGGAGGTGGGAGTTTGTCGTATCCTTTGAGTACCGCAGAACCGCTACTGGGGTCGATCGTGTCGGCTCATAGGTGCTTCAATGGCTTGGCGGAATTCCGAGTCACTGAGGCTGGAGGTTGTTAGCTAGACAATTATGATTTATATTTGAATAACTTACTCGGAAGAAAAGGGAGGAGGAGGAATTATCTTTGCCATCGTTGTCAAATGCTCTAGTGTGGAGAAGGAAGTAACTAGAGAAATGATGGGACAATTACGGAATGACAACCATGCCATGCTTACTAACTACATCAACATTACGTTAGTGTTTACATTAATCAATAATTCATGTTTCCTGATCCAATGGTACCCTAATTCAATCGAAGATATTGACCTCGTCACTCTAGTGCCTGACTCAATCCCGCCGTACCATATAAAGATATTGGTCCCATGATAATAATGTTGGCTTTTTGAAGTTTATTAGGCAGATTCAGATCTTGCGACGAAATTCGAAGCTATATTGCCATCAAGCTGGCAGATTGCAATGTACTTGACCAATTCCAAGACCATAGGTCATATTTTTGAATGCTGACACCGTGGTTATGCTGTATTCTTGGCCTGGTTTGCTCGGTTGTCTCGACAAACCCAACAGCATTGACAGCAAGCTCCCCTTCCAGGATTCTCGGCTACTGACGAGATACCCCTCGACTCTGAGAAGATTTCGGGGTATCGGCATCGATCGAGCCCGCTCGTCTGTGCGCATCGATGGCTTGGCGATAATTGGAGTTGCTCCTCAAGTACGTTCAGCAGCGATGACCCAGTGGCATGGTTTCTGCTTGCTTCGGATGAAACTTACTCAGGAGGTAAGGGAGTAGCGGCGTCGGCATCAATTGAGCCGGAACGCCTGTCTGACTCGACAGCTTGGCGATAGACGGAGTTGCTTCTAAAGGGTGCTTAGCAAGGATTATCAGTGACTCCTGCTTCAGATGGCACTTACTCTCGTTCTGACATTGTTTACTAGATGTTCTAATATCTGATAATAATGGATTGAAAGCTGTAGGTTCTCTAGTGGCAAAGATAAGTGACCCTTATAAGAGGAGAGGGACGTAATGTATACGTAGAAGGTGAGGACCCCAATCCCGTAGACCAGTACTCGAACATCAAATCCACAGCTTCGTGCTTGATATCAATTAGAACAACGAACATGGTCTCAGTAACCGCTCGGGTCGGTGCGAATTGACTCTCAATGATGATTTTTCAACAATTTTCGTCGCGACTACTCATCGAGGTTCTGGAGACGTTCTATAGCAGATTCGCCATAGAATCTGGGTAGATGCATGAACCCGCGCACCACGAAGATCTCAAGTTGATTTGGATATATGAACGATATACGTGGGTGGAAGCTGACTGGGAGTTGGATAGAAATCACATTGAATGTCACCCCAATGGAAGCTATTTGAGTGAAGGTAGGATAAATGGAGTTTGAACGAGGCGTCTTCACTTTTAAATTAAACGTAGGCCTCAACCATGACCCTTAGTACCTTGGAAATTCCAAGCTTATTTGCTTCATATGCTCAACAGAGTTGTCTTGCCTGACAAAAGTCTTCCGGTGTTTCATGGGACGGTTATTGTCTCGCAGGTCCAAAAGGATCGCTGAGAGTCGAGCCTGACAAAGGACTCCTTAGGGAAATGTGACACAACCTGAGCAAAATACACTACAAGGACTGACACCCCGCAGGTACGGCATGCTCCCTGATGAGTGGTTATCGACTAAGAGCTAAAAAAAAAAACAGGTCCGAGTAGTGATACATAGCCACCTGGTGGCGTATCCTATAGAGTGCTCATAGTAGAAGGGTTTAACGAACTTAACTAGCAGGATGACTAGTTCAACAGCAAACCTACAGGAGACATGTAGAGCTGAATCGTTGTGGAAATAGAACAGTGAAGAGGTGACCTTAAGCATAACCTTTAATGCACTCTTACACACCAATGACCAATTAACAAAAAACCGTGCACAAATCGCCTCCTAAAACTACGTCAATCTAACCAACGCCTCTAGCCTGCAATTCCACGTATTTCATTTACTCACTCCCTTCAAATACCCTAATAAAACAGCATATTCCATTTCCGGACCCCAACTCCGCAGCCATCTAATCTAAGCGCCCTTTATCAATCCCGCCCTATCAACCTCAAACCCTACTGGGCAACGCCGACCTACTAAGTACAGTATCTTCCCCGACCCCGATACCGCACATCAGTGGACACCATGACATCTTCGTCAAGTGATTGTCGGGGTCCCCTTGCCACTTACATTGGAGACAGCGCCGTTTTTTGTGGAGGCCTGGACCCTGGACCCCCTCTTTTTGGTTGGACCCTGCGGTTGAATCGGACGGTGGACGCGCGTTGGTCGTACTCTGTATATATACCGCATGTGCCCTCCGACAACGCAATTTTTTCTTCACAGACATCACTTCCCTTTTTGTTTTACACTCTACCAGACCATAAGATAGCCAAATAAGGCCGCAGAAAAAGACAAAGAGATAAAAATGGTTCTCCTCCGCGCCATCTACGTCGCCACGGCCACCGTCCTCCTGGGCGCGCAGTCCGTCGCTGCTGCCCCCGTCGCTGCCGCTGCCGCCGCTCCCGACCTTGGCTCGGACATCTCCAGCGGCTTCCAGGAAGCCGGGGACAAGATCAAGAGTGTTTTCGAGCGCTGTATTCCCGACGACCCGACCTCGTGCAGCTCTGGTAACGTCAAGCGTGAAGCTGGTATTTCGGATCTGGGACAGGATATCAAGGGTGGTTTTGAGGATGCTGGTGATAAGATTAAGGATGCCTTCACTAAGCGTGAACCCGAAGCTGGTATCGGCTCCGACATCAAGGGTGGCTTCGAAGACGCTGGCGAGAAGATCAAGGATGCTTTCACTAAGCGTGAACCCGAAGCTGGTATCGGCTCCGACATCAAGGGTGGCTTCGAAGATGCCGGTGAAAAGATCAAGGATGCCTTCACTAAGCGTGAACCCGAAGCCGGTATTGCGTCCGAAATCAAGGGTGGATTTGAAGACGCTGGCGAGAAGATCAAGGACGCCTTCACTTAGCGCTGTGTCGTTGGACGACCCGACTCCCTGCGAATCTGAAATCTCCTAAATTCCCTTGAGTATGGCAATGCAATGCTGTGCTACGCTGCCTACATTATGTTGACACGAATGGATGAGTGGACGTGTTGAGTGTATATATCGAAGGAGGTATTTACTTTGTCTAATGATAATCAATCCATAATCCTGGACAGTATAAGTCATATCGAGACTAAGTCCCATTATCATGTAAATACAGAGTAAAGTAAGGAAAAAGGAAAGACACCATTCCGCCCGCTTAACAAATGCATCTGGTATATAACTGAACATCATCAGATATAAAAGAGAAATAGAAAAGGAACGAATAGGTATCAAGCATCACTAAAACCGAATAAGACAAATGGTATATAACGAATAAAAAAGAAAAAAGTGAAAAGAGGAATTAAAACATTCCCCCCTCCATAGGAACATTAGGCGGAGGGTACGACGGCGGAGGGTACGGCATCGGCGGCGCAGGACCACTCATAACCTCCTGTCTCGCCTTGGCATTCAACGAACCGCCCTCACTAGACGTCTTGCGCAACCGGCTCCGTGAAAGCGGTCGCTCGTCCTCAAACATGCTGCGCTCATCGGGGGCGGGTGTCCCTCGCCCACTGGAGGCGTATTCGCTGGGCGATGATGATTGGGCGTCCTGTTTCTCGCCCTTCAAAGCGCCCAGGATTGTTTGCGTGGTTGTCTGTCGTCGACGGCGGGGGTTCATGGGCGGCACTGGGGGCGTTTCCATGCCATTGCTTAGGCTTGCGCCTGGGGGGAGGCCAATTGTGGGAACGTTGGATGTGCACGAGAGCAGGGTTGGTTCTGAAATTTGCAGCTTGTTGATTGGGCGTTTTTGCAGGCCTGTGTGGCCGGGTGCGCGCTGGGGTACGACGTGGCTTGCGGCGGCCGCAAAGGTTGGTGCTGGTGGGGACGAGGGAGAAGGTGTGAGGTCGAGAGGCGGCGTGGCGTTGGCAGAGTACGGCGCAATTGGAGAAGGTCGGGGCGCGTTTCCAATCATGGCTGGGTTAGGGCCAGGAACCGGAGGCAGGTTGTGCTGTGGTGGCGGTGGCAGGTCGAAGTAGCTTGGGGTTCCTGAATGACTACCACTACGGTAGCGGCCGGAGCTGCGCGATGAGGAATGTTCTTCGCCCTCGACGGAGGGACGAGTGGATGAGGGAACCGAGGTGTTGGCGCGCGGGTCGTACGTGGAATCTGGGAGGTGGGACGTTTCGTGCGAAGCGACCGATCGTTCGTCCACGGTTCCAAGATCGTCGTTTCGCAATCGACTCTTGGATCGGCAGGATGCGTCTGAGCGGGAGCGATCGCGGCGAGCCCGGAGTCCTGTGAACGAATGGGGCGATGCATTACGGCTATGGCTCGACTCGCGAGAAGCGTCCTGGTTACCACGGGTGAAAGCAGCGACTCGCGACCGCACTGATGGTCGGTCACCAGGGATGTGTGGGGTGCTCGAATTCAATTGCTGAGTGCTCAGGCTGGGGAAAGGAAGCTTTTCGTCCTCGCGCCATGGATCATTCTGATCCAAGTTAACCAAAGATTGCGTGGAAGAGTTACCCGACTTCTGGAACAGGTGGTGTTTTCCGGCGCGGCTCTTCAGCAGCGCAAAGGCATTGCCAGGCTTGACTTGGGCAGACGAATCTGGAGTCCCACAGCGGACCGGACTACCTGATCGACTCGCCGATCGACTGGCTGCTCGACTAGGCGCTCGACTGTTCGACCGGCTTTCAATGTCAGCGAAGTTCTGGAGTTTCTCTTGCACTTTTCTCCGTCGCTCAGCCAGTTCGATCTCGAATTCCTCGCGCTCGCGCTGCGTTTCTGTGCTAGCATTACGCCGGTGGCTGCTGTTGCTGCTGTCCCCTGATTCGTCGTCGAGCGAAGAGTCGTTCGAAGTCCTCCCCTGGCTCTCTTCCGGCTGCTCCTCGGGAGTCGTGGATTCTGCGGAAATTGTGCTCTGGGACGACGGCGCATCGGCGGGCGCGGGGGGAGGGGTGGGGGTGGCATCAGCAGCGTCTTCCTTGATCTCGGGAACATCTCTATTGTCGGTCAGCTTGGGTGGAAGTCCCGGCGATGGCAGCTGGATAGATTTGTCGCTCTCCCGTCGCAAGTGTGTACGGACCAACCCACTAAGTCCCAGTCCGGATGGCCCCAAAGTAGGCGAGTCAGGCTCCTGCGGTGCTTGGGCGTTGTTTTGAGAATCAGTGTTCTCCGCGATGTCGTTTTCCGCAATGGGTTTGAGGTCTCCCAGGTCCGAGAATCGTACTTCGGGCAGAGGATGGCGTTCCTGGGGCTCCCCAGTGGGAGTTGACGGCTTCGAGGGGCTGCGGGAGCGGAATGCGGGATGGATGTCCTCCTCATCCTCATCACCAGAGTCACTGGGGCTGGAGTTGCTGAAGAATGTAGTCCGATTCATGCCTTTGGGGCCCTCACTGTAGTGAGACGAGGCGGATCCCGCCCGCGAGCGGTAACTGCTGGCGTTGGAGATAGCACGAGATCGCCCAGCGTGTTCTTGTGGGAGGGTGGTGGGAGCAGGTGCGACAGGGGCGTTGCGTGGAGGTGATGGGGGCCGCCGTAATGGTGGGGTGCTTCGACCCTGATGCATCTGCAGCTGGCGTCGGGTGAACTGCTGCTCGTCGAATGGCGCGCGAGGCTTGTTGAAGAGACCGGACGCAGTGGCTTTTCCATGGTCTTCAGGCTGCAGAGCAGCCGCCAAGGGAACAGGTTGTTCCTCAACTTCGCTGATGGGTGGGCTTAGGGGCGGGACATTGTATCCAGAGGGAGCACCGTAGCCAGACGGAACGGGGTCCTTGGATTCGCTCTCAGCCAATTGAGGTCTCGGCGATGCAGCCGACAAAGGAGGACTCGTGGGACGGGAGGATGGACGAGCAGCGTCAACGAGAGGGAGTCTCTGCAAACGATCGCGCAGGCTTGTTGCGCTCCGAGAGAATGCGCGGTTCATTTGAGGGAATTCGGGTGTCCCTGGACGCTGACGACTAAGGCTTTCAAGTCGATTCAGGGTGAGATTCTGCTGGTTCTGGACCGACTGAGCCAGGCCCTGGCCGTAACGACGAGTGGGTTTGGGCGCACCGCGTTCAGGGAACGGGAATTGCTTGCCAGTCGATCCCTCTATGGATTGCGGCGTAGCGGGCTCTCCATCGACCGAAGTTGCTGCAGTGGAAGCACGACCAAAGGTAGGGGGCGGACCAGAGGCCGTAGACGAATAGGTGGTGCGGTTGGTAGACCCGATACTGGACAAGGCATCTTCGTTGGAAAAGGTAGGCGAATTCATGGCACTATCTTCAGCAGCGGCGCGTTCTTCCTTCTCCTTCAGTCTGAGACGTTGAAAGGCGGATAGGGTCACATCGTGTTCGTAGACAGCGCGGCCCAGGCCCGAGCGACTGCCCTCAGGTGCAGGATTAGGAGACGCGCCTCTAGACCTGGCGGGAACCTTGAAGACCTTTTGACGACCACCAAACAGGTTGTTTCCTACTTCAGCACGGCGGGCCCTGCTCATCATGCTGCTTCCCCCTGTCTGGGAACGATCGTCATCAGTTCCGTAGCCATCATTTGACTCCGTCTGCCCGAAGGCGGAGGGACGACTGCTGTTTATGGACATCTCATCGATATCCGCCAGTTGGTTATGACCAAACAAGTTCAATCGGGATGCGCGCTTCGGGAACAGAACGCTATCATCGCTAGCTTTCCCCAGCAAAGACTCAGGATCATCCTGTTCCTTAAGCATACTGAAACGCGCGGATAGTTTAGGCATGATCAAGCTGGTGCGGAAATCATCGGGGGCCGGGAGGGCATTGGCGAGGTCAAACTCGGAGATCTTGGGAGAAGTCGTCTGCAAGGCGTCATCTTTCTTGCTGGTGGGTTCCTTTTCTTTTTTAGTGGGAGTAATGGAGGAGATGATGGTGGTGGTGGAAGAAGCGGCCTTTTCGGACTGGACCAGCTCGTCCTTGGCAGCCTTTTCCTTTTTATGTCTGCGGAGGCGATTCATGATGGATTGTTTGGCGGACAAAACGAAAGCGGTGATTGAAAAGTCTAGAGAGAGCATCGAGTCAGTTCTGTGAAGAAGGCCATGGAGAATGCAGTTGTCAGGGGGACGCACAGCACAGAAAGAGGAGATTATGGCTGCATGTCTAAAGTGACTGGTCGCGCGCGCGTCTGTTTGTGATCAGTGACAGACAGACGAGTAACGAGTGACAGAGAGGAAGAGATGAATAGACGAAGAAACCGAGAGTAGAGCAGTGAAGAGATGAAAGAAAAGAAATAAAAGGAAATTGCGGAAAAGGATCTGGATCCAATCACTTTTTTTTCGGTTTTGGTTCTTCGGGGCGGATCGACGCTGCTTTTTGGTTCGTTTGATGAATTTCTTTGGATTACATTACTGTATAGAATCGAGTAGTGATAGTCAATTATTCTATATGACTGTAATAGATTTCTATTTTATACCTTGAAAACAGTACAGTAGTATTATCGGTACTCGGGTACTTATAGATATCCATACTGAGTAGGTATTATTTATCTGGACAGTGGTATTGTTGTACTTGTCTGTTTGTACCGGTGTTTGTATGTATTGCTTGTATAATACAGCTAGTAACGGCACCCCTTGCAGACCCCACCATAACCGCCAATAAAAAGTGAATATCCCCACCAAGGCGGTTAGTAATCTCAGGAACCGGTTCCGTACCATGGGACAGGGTCAGCACAGACCGTATTCAATCCTCGAGTAGCTTACTGCATACAGAGTTGGTAACTACATAGAGAAAGAGAGATGGATAGAGAATAGTATCGAGTACAAGTACTTTATGTGACACTGTACTTGCATATAGAGATGTAATACATGAATAGGAGATAGCGCCAGGAAACATGAGACGAACAAACTTTGAGTCTTCGATTCATCAATCTCGACTTGTTTCACCTCTGAATCGTCTCACTTAGGCTGAAGTCCAGAACAGGACCATAATTGGAGTAAGGCTGTCACCGGCAACTAGCACTATCCTTACTGATATTAAGGACTTTCAATGATAACTAACTATCAGGAGTAATACTCCGTCCTCGTATCCCTGGGCAATATATGTTTACTCGGTGAAGCCACGTGACACTTGGCCCCCCCCCTGATCAGGGGGGCCCTATTGATCCTATTGATCCACAGTGATATTCCTTACTTGGTGATCTATATCATTGAGACAAAGCAAAGAGAACGCTCGGAGTCGTGACTGTCTGTCGACTACCGCACAATGCACAAATACACAACAATGTGCTGTGCAAATGACGTGACACCATACATTGGATAATTATTCAGCAGCCCCTCAGCTGAATATACAGACCCCTCATGGTCTTCAAGTAGTTATTCCGTACATCTACCATAACTATAGCTCAATATTAACCAACACAAAATGCATGTCCTTCTTCTCGGTGGCCACGGCAAAGTCGCCCTCCATCTGACTCCCCTCCTCCTCGCCCGCGCTTGGAACGTCACCAGCGTCATCCGCAACCCCGACCATGAATCGGAAATCCGCGCTCTGGGACAGGGCAAGAAGGGCTCTCTCGACGTCCTCCTTTCAAGTCTCGACGATGTGAAGACCGAAAATGATGCCAAGAGTATTATTGACCGTGTTCAGCCGGACTATGTCGTCTGGTCTGCCGGTATGCCCTCACTCATCTTCCCACACTATACGCCCATCTATATATAGGTAGCTGATAGGAAACAGGCGCCGGCGGCAAAGGCGGCCCTGCACGCACCCAAGCCATCGACGAAGTAGCCGCCAAGAACTTCATCTCCGCATCTTTCGCCAACACCAAAATCACCAAATTCCTCCTCGTCTCGCACATTGGCAGCCGCCGCAAGCAACCCTCCTGGCTCTCCGACGACGAATGGGCGCACCTCCAACACGTCACCAACAACGTCCTCCCCGCCTACGCCAAAGCTAAGCTCGAGGCCGACGAGTACATGACCGCGCTCGCGGCGAAGCAGCAGCGGAAGCCGTTCCAGGCGATTAATCTGCGGCCGGGGACGTTGGCGGATACGCCTGCGACGCGGAAGGTGCAGTTGGGGAAGACGGCAGGAAGGGGAACGATTACGAGGGAGGATGTGGCAATTGTGGCGGATAAATTGCTTGCTAGGGATGATACGAATGGGTGGTATGATTTGTTGAATGGGGAGGAGCCGGTCGATGAGGCTGTTGAGAGGGTGGTTAGGGAGAAGGTTGATACGGTTGAGGGGGAGGATGTTGAGGGGATGGTCAAGCGGTTCTCTTAAATATTATGATTGATGAACATATACATACAGAATCTATATACAGATGCAAATGAGGTATGATCACAGTTTGGCCTTGGGCTTAGCAGCCTTGCCCTCATCTTGAACCTGCTTCTTCAGCATCCGGCGGAGAATCTTTCCACTCGGGCTCTTGGGGATTTCATCCACGAAGCGTACACCACCGCGCAGACGCTTGTGGTACGCCACCTTGCTGTCCAACCACTTGACGATGTTGTCTGCCTCTTGCTCAGCGCTCGCGCCACAGGACTTGCTCTTGCCACTCCTGACGATAAACGCAACAGGAACCTCACTGCCATGCGCCTCGCTCTCCACACCAATCACCGCAACATCATCCACGGCCTCATTGTCAACCAAGATACCCTCCAACTCCGCAGGAGCAACCTGGAACCCCTTGTACTTGATAAGCTCCTTAACCCGATCCGTGATGTAGAAATTGCCCTTGGCATCCTGGTACCCCACGTCACCAGTCCGGAACCACCCATCAGCCGACAGACACTCCTCCGTCGCAGTCGGATTCTCATGATAACCCTGGAACACATTATCGCCCCGGAGATATAACTCCCCAACCTCACCAGCGCCGACCTCGCGCGGCTCAGACCCATCCTCTGGCATGGTCATATACTTCGCCTCCATATTCGGCACTAGCTTCCCCACGGACCCAATGCTGCTATGCCACTCACCCCAAGGCTGAGTGTGCGTAACAGGACTTGTCTCGCTGAGACCGTAGCCCTGCTTGATACCGACCTTGATGCGCGCGTAGACCGCTTCGACGAGTTCTTGGGTGAGTGGTGCAGCGCCGCAGTTCATCATGCGCAGGCTGGACAGGTTGTATTTGTCTATGACGGGGTGTTTGCCCAGGAGCAGGACGACGGGGGGAACGACGTAACTGAAGGTGATGCGGTAGTTCTGGACGTGGGCGCACCATTTCTCGATGTCGAATTTCTGCATCACGACGAGCTGGTAGCCGCGGTAGATTGTTTGATGGAGGAGGCAGTTCAGTCCGTAGATGTGGTAGAATGGGAGGAAGGCCAATATCCGGTCCCCCTTTCCATCTTCGCCTCCACTGCAGGATAGGTTTGCTCCGTCTGCAACTTCCATCTGGAGGCTATTGGCCACGATATTCCGGTGCGACAACCGCACTCCCTTGGGCAACCCTGTCGTCCCCGACGAATACACCAGGAACGACAGATCCTTCCTCGGATCAACCTTGGTCTTCCGGAACCTCGTCACGCCAGAAGTATTCCTCACGGAGGTGAAATGCTTGAACTTCGCCTCAGGATGTCTCTCATCTCCAATCAGGATCACCCTCTCCTTCGAAATCCCAACCTGAGCGGCAGCCTTCTCTGCCACACCCAACGCAGACATCTGTGTAACTAATGCTTTCGCACCTGAGTTCTTCAGCTGGAAAGCCAATTCATCAACTGTGTAGGCGGGATTTGCGGGAGAAACAACACCACCAGCCCAGTGGGTGCCCCAGGTGACGACGGGGGTGTCGATGCAGTTGGGAGTGAAGAGGGCAAGGACGTCGCCTTTGCGCCAGTTATAGATGGCCTTCAGGCCTTTACCGAAGGTGACAGCGGCTTCCTTGACGCCGGCGTAGGTGTAGGCGCGTTGTGTGTCGGCATCTTGGTAGATGACTTTTGGTTGTTAGTGTTAGTCTGCTTGCAAGGGCAGAGAAACTTACTTTTGTCATCAGGGAACGGTTTATCCTTCCTCTCAAACAGAAAATCCCAGATATCAACATCCGGTACCTGAACCGGCGCGTATGACGATGTAACAGGCATGGTGTAAGCAGACAATCCTACCAAATAGACCAAGAACTTCGTTCGAAGACAAATGCAAAAGAAAAGAAAGCAGAAACGAGACGAGCTCTTTTGAAAGCTCCCAAACGGATAAACCGGCGCCACCCACACTTTACCCCATCTTGCTTATCTTGCTTTCTCCAACTACTGGTGGCGTCGGTTATGCTGTGACGCGAGCCTCGGTTCAGAGAGGTACGATTACACAAAGCATCGGTTCGGCTATGGATGGACCGGTTGCCGAGCAGAGCACCGGCCTTGTAGTACAAGTACTCCGTAGTACTCGCTAAGTATGTAGATATATGATTCTATCCAGAATAATGCTCAAATTCATGATCCATAGCTCATATATTGATTACAATATATCATCGGTTCACGTACCCCGTATGCCAAGGACTGTAGGCCGGGGTATATCCTGACGTCTTAACGCCTTGACAGATAACCTCGGGACGCATTACCTCGTTGGGAGAGCGGGGATATGTACACCAATTGGATTTAGAATATTCAGGCCAATGACAGATCTCATTGGGATCCATTGCTGACAAGTGTTCGCCAATTTTGCTTTTATTTTATTATTTTTTTTTTTCAGTTTGTGTGGGATTTTGTTTCAACACAATTTCTGGAGTGTTTCAATTGATTATGAGATTGAAATTTTGGTTGTTATTCTGTGACATTTCCATTCAAGACCAGCCTCTCTAATCTATGCCCTGCTTTATGCACACTATTCCTCGCACAGACACAACATGACTAAACCTCTCCCCTCGCCAGCCCAACCAATGAGAGCTCCCAAATCCCGCTGCAAAAAGGCATATAGAGCATTTTAACAATATACCTATTGCCTTCGGGCATTTGGTCAATTTGAAACGATACAGAGAAGATTAGCATGGCCCCTGCACTAAGGATGACACGCTCAATCAAAGAGAAGCTACCAGTTTTTTTTTATTCGTTGCAGGGCGAAATTGAAGGTTTTGCCTAATTGGGCCTAGAAGGCTGCAGTGGAGGAGGTGCGTTCGAGACTCGCGGGGAGCGGTATTTTTTTGTCGGGTCTTGGAACGTTTCTCACGGCAACAACTGCAGCTACAAGGCGCGACGTATAATTGAAGTTCACAGTCAATAGCTTAATTATTACAGAGAATCACTCTATATGCAAATATATACTCTACTTATTCCACCCAGAAATATGTAAACCTACATCAAGCTCGTCCTTCCCCCGACTTCTCTCCCACCCTCACCATTAGGCATCTCTCCGTTCCGTCCCATCACGAACTCCCGATAGATGGCCTGGAACCGTCTCTGCTCAGGCTCACTCAACGAACGCCGTGTATTAGCCAGCGACCGCTCGACATGCTCCCACCGCACGATGACCTCCACGCGCGGCTCCTCCTGAGAAGCGTTGCCGTTGGTCATGGGTGCCGACTGTGCAGCACCAGTAGTACCCTGCTGCTCCAGCTGGCGCTGGCGACGGCGCGTGCTCTTGATCGCTTCGAGCTTAGATGCGACAATTGCCGGAGAAGGCATGGGGACTGATCCAGCCCGTTTCTCGGAGTACAGGAACTGTATGAAGGATTTGCTGCTGACGCTGGTCGACGATGGTTTCGCGCTGCTACGGGTCGGTGCTTTGTCGTTGGTTGCAGTGTGATCGCCCAGGGCATCATGCACGGCTTCCAGATGAGCATTGTACACCACGGCTTGGATATCGGCTCCTGAGAAACCCTCCGTTCTGGCGGCGACCTCGTCCAGACGGCTGACGACTTCTTGGTTCATGTTCAGCTTCTTGCTGACAGCTTCGATGATGTCGATCCGGTCCGAATGCGATGGCATGTCGCAGAGGAGGGACTTGTCCAAACGTCCGGGACGCAACAGGGCTGGGTCGATGAGATCGGGTCGTGAGGTTGCTGCCAGTACGTAGACACCAGAAAGACCTTCCGCACCGTCCATTTGAGTAAGGAGCTGGTTAACAACGCGATCCGTAACACCAGTGGAGTCATGTCCACGTTTCGGTGCAATACTGTCGAACTCGTCAAAAAACAGGATACACGGTCTGGCGGCCTGTGCCCTCTCGAACAAATCTCGAACGCTCTTCTCACTGGCACCGATGTATTTGTTCAAGATCTCGGGTCCCTTGACACTGATAAAGTTCAAGCCGCATTCGCCCGCCACTGCACTAGCGAGCATTGTCTTACCACATCCAGGGTAGCCGTAGAGAAGCAATCCAGACCGCAGACGCAGAGGACACTGCGCAAAAATAGGCGCATACTTAGTGGGATATTGCAGCGTCTCCATAAGAGTTTGTCGAGTCGAGTGCAAGCCACCAATCGCAGAAAAGGTAGTGGTAGACGAGGTGAGTGTGACATTACGTAGAGATGCTGGGGTGAAACCTTTCAGGGCGTTCTCAAAGTCATCAGCCCCAAGAGTGATTGCTTTCGAGGCCGCCGATGGATCTTGCACCGAACGTATCAGAGCCTCGTTCCGAGCACGGGAAATGAGCAGAACAAGGTCCCCTGGCATGTACCCGTCGGTCTTTCCGGCCAGCTCGAGGAAATCAATGTCCCGTGCAAGAACGAAGCCATCATTCTCGGATGAACCAGGTCGACTTCCAGGGTTTGAAGGGTCCAGCCATGAATCATGGGTAGACTCGCTAACGCTCCGTACGTGGCCATTGATGCCGTCAGCGACCTTATCATGGCTTGTGAGCTTCTCCAGAACCTTGCGACGTCCATCTTTATCAGGTGCCCTAAGATGAATAACCTCGCGTGCCACATGCCCGCCAACGATGACGTTGTTCAGGGACTCCTTAGATTGCGCGGTGGCCAGGAGGACAACCGGGGAATTCATCGAGCAATACTCTCGGACCATCGAGCAGATAACTTCACTGTTTTGACGACTGCGGCCGTTGTCTCCTCCAACTTGCAGTTCTGTCTCCGCAGGACACAACTTATCGAGGTCGTCCAGAATGACTACTGATTGCCCACCCAAGCGGGCGCACCAAGCAGCGGACATGAAAAGACGGTTCAAAGTCTCTTTAATGTTTGAAATCCGAGTCTCATCAGTAACCAGTTTCCGGCAAGAAAAGTATTTCACGTTAAACAGATGGTCTTTCTGAACCCGGTGCGCAAGGAGGTGAGTAAGAGCTGTTTTTCCAGCCCCGAGACCACCTGTCAACAGGATAGAAGTTGATTTGGTCAGGCCGTCAAGAGACTGCGAGATGATAGACTCAATTCCCACCAGTTCGGGAGCAACTTCTGGGATTGGATCATCGGTGGGTAGTGCAGACAAGGCTTCCAACAGTCTAGGTATTTCGGATTGCACCTCTAGAGACAGCTTCGACTCTGACCCCAAGAGCCACCCAAATGAAGATTTAGAGGCATCATTGCCCTTCAACGGAGGTTCAAAGCGAACAATCGCACCATCGAATGCAGACACCGATCCCGGGTTTTCTACCCTTGGCAATACCATTCCGTCTGTCAAAGCGCCTGATAATAAACCGATGTCAGACCCCGGGGCCCCATGGATCACCTTAATCCGCTCGAGCAGCGCATCCTTCGCAGCTATAGTATCAGCGCCGAACTTCAATCCATCTCTTTTCTTCGACGGATCGGACATGAATGGATATATTTTAAGCGACTTCACTGTCGACCGTTGCATTTGCGGAGGCGCTGCTTCAACACGAACAATCCCACCAACTATACCGTCTGCGCTCAGCGCGCTGCACAACAAGGTGGAAATGGCAATGTGCTGCGTATCTGGCGCATCCACCCATGGCACCAGCTTAGCAACGAGCTTCGTCGCAGGAGAGCCGGCCTCGCTTGACTTTTGTTGCTCCACCTGGTTGATTTGCTGTTGAGGGTCGGGAGTCGATTTGAGGCCAGCAGGTTGGACAACGGAGATGCACACCCAGCCAGCACCTCGAAGCTCGTTTGTGGCGAGTAGGTCGGGGTCAACCCACACACGGAAGCCTTCGTTATTGTCATCGTGGCATTCCGCATCAAACCACCGGTCAGCAGACTTGCGATCGACGCCTCTCAAGTAGAGCCCGCTTCTGTTTGCAGAGTCAGACCTACTCTTGGGTCGTGCAGTGCCGCTGCTACTCCTCCCACTGGCACTCTTCCTGCTGGTAACGCTGCGACTGTCTGCTCGAGATCCTGCTGCGTTTTTCGGACGGACCTTGGGCGCGACTATAACTTCCGCATCTGGAGCTATTTTTGCAAATGCCGACGTGTCTGACGGGGCGGGTGTAAGTGAGGTGATGACGATATTCGCGGTAGATGTCGGAGAAAGATGCAAAGCCAAAGGGTGCATGTGCTCGAGTTGTCCTGCATTATTATATCCTGGATTCGGGAGCGCGCGAATTTGCGATAGAAGATTAAGCTCCAAGAAGTTGGCGTGAAGTTCAATAACTATAGAGACGACCGTCAGCAAATGTACTTCTGACCACCGTGGCAACGAATAGAACATACTCTCCCAATCTTCTGGAGTCATGGGCTCAATATTAATGGTGTGTGCCACCGGAGGATCAAGATGTATATATATCGCAACCTGACACGTTGTTAGAAACCCCAAACTCGTTCGGCAAATGAATTGTTCTGTCTCACCGGTTGTCCTTCCGTAAGGCCCAGGACTCTCCCGAATGTGGTATCCAATTCCACCGTCGATGCCTCTTGTTCTCTGGCGGACCCTCTATTGATGCCATCTCTTCCCACGACTGGCGCCAGCTTCCGTTTGCTGGGCATTCCCGTCCATCCTAGGTATAGCGACCGTTGCGACGGGCTTCCGTTGGCCCTCCCGGCAGAAGGTCGATATTGCAGCTCAACAATGACATTTTGCGCGGTCTAAGAGAATGGTTGATTAGCTTCCTCCGTCTTAACGACAATATTCGAGTTTCATTTCGAAAGCGACCAAATTGAAGCGTGCGCGAGAGGACATACGGCATTCGCGTTCACCAGAAGCGCGGTCAGTGATGGCGGCAAGTTGACCAAGCAGTTCTTCAGAGGCACGAGGGCAACTTCTGCCGTCGAGGAGGGCTTTCTGGACGCCATTTTCGGGCGCTATGGAACAATGAGACAGGGTGAGATCTTTAAAATAAAAGAAAGAAGAAGCTTAGAAGTCAGCATCTCCCCCGGACCTCAGCTTGTTGACTCCGCAATCAGAGGCCATCGTTCACTTTCCCCGAATGCTCTTCGCCGAGCCGGCCCGCCGTAGGTCCCCGGACCGAGGGTTGTTCCCCTCCGTATCACGTGGTATCACACTATTCCATATTAGGACTAGCAACAGCCACAGCATGCAGACGCGTCTCTTTTTTGGCGTCGCGACGCGTTTCGGCGTCAAAGCTGCTAAACGCCGCCCGACACCTGAATCGCTTTAGTCTCCTTCCTTTTTCCTCTCACTGAGGGGAACTGTCAACCACCACCGAAACACAGCCGACGGTTAATCAGAACGGGCTCTTCATTGTCGTCGCATCATGGCTTTGCTTCAGTACCCCGCGCCTGTCGACTACGCGGCCCAATTGGATGCCTTCAAGGACTTTCTCCAGCACTTCAAAACTTTCGAGTCCGCCTCCGAATCGGCTGCGACAGAGGCACTTGAAGACTTGCACATCGACGGCGACCGGACTAGCGATGAATACGATTTTATGGATGATGCCGAGGAAGGGGTGGGCGCGCAGAGACCAGGAGCTGGTCGCACACGCCGGGAACCGAAGTTGAAATATATGCAAATGTTGCAAGATGTTGCGAACCGGGAACGCATGAATGTCGTTATTGAATTGGACGATTTGAACACCGTATGAATCCGAGCCTATCATGTCGACTTCTTGACAATTTCTGATGCGGATGTAGTTTGAGAAATCGCTTCCAGAGGAGACGGACCTGAAGCTTGTCGAGTCTGTTCAGAAAAACACGCATCGTTATATCGAGATCCTTTCGCAGGCAGTTGATGCTATCATGCCTAGGGAAACCAGAGAAGTCACGTATGTATTTACTGGGGACTTTGGAGGAATCAAGAGACTGGTGGCTAACATGCGAACAGTTTCAAAGATGATGTGCTTGATGTTATTATGTCCCAACGTGAAAAGCGCAACGAGAACCTTGCCATGGCCATGGAAGCAGACATGGATACCGCAGCAACTCCTTCGATGTTCCCGCCTGAGCTGACTCGCCGATACACTCTCAATTTCAAGCCGCTTACTCCTTCTGGCTCCAGCACCGAACGTGATTCGAAAGCATTGGCAGTCAGGAACGTGCGCGGAGAGCATCTTGGTAGTCTCATTACAGTCCGGGGTATAACTACTCGTGTGTCCGATGTCAAGCCCGCTGTCCAGATCAACGCCTACACCTGTGACCGATGCGGTTGTGAAGTCTTCCAGCCCGTCACAACGAAACAGTTCCTTCCCATGACGGAGTGTATGTCGGATGAGTGCACACAGAACAACTCCAAGGGTCAACTGTTTCTCTCCACCCGTGCTTCGAAGTTCGTTCCGTTCCAAGAAGTGAAGATCCAAGAGATGGCCGATCAGGTTCCCGTCGGTCACATCCCGCGAACATTAACCATCCACTGCCACGGAAGCTTGACCCGCCAGCTGAACCCCGGTGACATTGTCGATGTGGCAGGCATTTTCCTTCCCACTCCTTACACAGGCTTCAGAGCCATCCGCGCTGGTCTTCTGACTGATACCTACTTGGAGGCCCAGTACATCACCCAACATAAGGAATCCTACAATGAGCTGCAAATGGACAGCCGAACGCTTCGCAAGATTGAAAAGTACCAGAACTCTGGCAACATGTACGAGTACCTCGCTCGATCCATTGCCCCTGAGATTTATGGTCACATCGATGTGAAAAAGGCCCTGCTTTTGCTCCTTATTGGTGGTGTTACCAAGGAAATGGGTGACGGCATGCACATCCGTGGAGACATAAATATCTGTCTTATGGGTGATCCTGGTGTTGCTAAATCTCAGTTGATGAAGTACATTGCCAAGGTTGCTCCTCGCGGCGTATACACAACCGGTCGCGGAAGCAGCGGTGTCGGTCTCACGGCAGCAGTCATGAGAGATCCTGTGACTGACGAGATGGTTCTGGAAGGAGGTGCTCTGGTTTTGGCTGACAACGGCATTTGCTGTATTGATGAATTCGACAAGATGGAAGACGCAGACCGGACCGCCATTCACGAAGTCATGGAACAGCAAACCATCTCCATCTCCAAGGCAGGAATTACAACCACCCTAAACGCACGAACATCTATCCTGGCGGCCGCCAACCCTCTGTACGGCCGGTACAATCCCCGCGTCTCTCCCGTCGAGAACATCAACCTCCCCGCCGCCCTCTTGTCTCGTTTCGATGTCATGTTCCTCATCCTCGACACTCCCTCGCGCGACGCAGATGAAGAACTGGCCCACCACGTCACCTATGTCCACATGCACAACAAGCACCCCGAGACCGACGACCAGGCTGTTGTGTTCACTCCCCACGAGGTCCGCCAGTACATCGCCAAGGCACGCACCTACAGACCCGTCGTTCCTCAGTCCGTCTCGGATTACATGGTCGGTGCCTACGTGCGGATGCGAAAGGACCAGAAGCGCGACGAAGCCACCAAGAAGCAGTTCTCCCACGTCACCCCTCGTACACTGCTCGGTGTCGTCCGTCTGTCTCAGGCCCTGGCGCGTCTTCGCTTCAGCGAGATTGTTGCCCCGGAGGATGTCGATGAAGCTCTTCGCCTTATTGAGGTCAGCAAAGCCTCGCTATCCAACGACGGACAGATGGGTGTGGACCAGAGCCCTACCAGCAAGATCTACACTCTCATCCGCAGCATGTGGGAGAGTGGTGCTGCGGCGGTTGGAGACGATGAGAGCGGCGCTCTCAGCATGAGACGTATCCGCGAGCGGGTGTTGGCCAAGGGCTTCACAGAAGACCAACTCACTATGGCGATTGATGAATACGCCAACGTTGATGTAAGTCCTACATTACGCCTCATTATTTATGCACCCGTACTAACATATCTCTCTAGGTCTGGCAAGTTATTGCCAACGGCACTCGTCTTGTCTTTATCGGAGCTGAAGATGATGATATTATGGAAGATATGTAATAGATGTCTTATGGTATATCATAACTTATCGATGTTTCATGCTGCTGCTGTTGTTCTATACCTGAAAGAGGTGTGCATTGGGATTTATGTGAGAATTCTTGGGGATTTGGCAAAGCCTGGAATAGGTGTTATGGTGTAATTGTTTCTATCATGGGTCATGCAGGATATAATACAATGTCTCTACAGAAGTCGAGTGCACTGATTCAAGTAAACGGTTTATTTTATATGCATGGTCATAGATGGAATGTTTTGCAATCCGTTCAACCTAAGTCTACAGACTAGACTTTTCAGGCGTATCAGGCTCACCAATCAGCTCCAAAAAGCTTGGATAGACCTCATCCGTAAGATCACCAGCCTGCATACTCCTTCCCTTAGCCTTGAATGCCTTTCTCGAGCACTCTCGGGTCAAGCTACTGCCAGCCCAAGCGGCAAGAAGTAATGTCGTCGTTGGCGACATTCTCTTGCCCTCCGTCTCAAGCTCAGCCTTAACGTCCTGTCTGCTCTCAGCTTGCTTGTCGTTTTCCTTCTCCCCAGAGTCCCACAGTCTATTATGGTAGGCTGCTCTCCAGGCAAGCAGTGTGCCGAGCGATCCAGTAAGCGTGTCTCCTTGTCCTCCACTTCGCTTCAACCCTCCAGTAACGTCGGAGACGAGGGTGGTAACTCCATTTGAGATGATATCGTGCGGTCCCTTCTGGATAATTGTCACGCCCCCAAGCGCATTTGACAGCCGCTCACAGGCTTCCGATTCTTTGCTCGTCTTGTCACCGCCGTCTCCCTTGATCTGTGCTTGGCTCTGAACCTCAATCTTCAATGCCTTCGCGAGACGGCCAAATTCATTGACGTTGGGTGTGAGAATACACTCCTTATACCCCCTGACGAGTTCCGGGTCTTCCGTGACCAGGAGAAGACCATCTGCATCTAGGACAAACGGGATCGATTGTAATTGTGCCTCTTTGATCACTTCTCTGACAACCTTGAGCGTAACACCGTCGCGACCAAGTCCTGGACCAATCACTAGCGCGTGAAGTCGGGAGAGCATAGAGATTATGGGACTGGCGAGAGCTGGGGCGTCGATTGAGTTGGGGTCTGAAACGGACTCGCTGCTTGGAAGCAGTGGGTGTACCATCAGGCTTGGAGAGTAGGATTTGATGACCTTGGTGAATTAGCTCGTAAACCAAGCATACACTAGCCAATTGACAGACAAGAAGACATACCGATGCGGCAGACCTTTCGCAGATTACATGGCTCTGTGGCAGTTAGCTTCGAGGGACCTGAATCCGTATCGTCCGAGATATCCTCACCATGTCACAACCTGCGATACAATGTCAGCCAATGGAACGACTAGTAGACATTCACTTGACATACCCAACTTTGCAGATGCCATCGATGAGAAATATGGAGCTCCTGTGTAGCTTAACCCAGTCTGTTAGAGTGCGATTCATCTGGGTAGTTTGTTGAAGAACACGACGTACTCAAGGCTGCCTCCAATGACAGCAACCCGACCTTGTTGTCCTATGCACCACTCTTAATTACCAATTTTAACGACAGTCAACATCGCATCCGGGAACGAACCTTTGTGAAATCTCTCGAGCAGAGGAGGTACGATCCGGCGCACTTTATTGAAGAGCGCCTTTGACGAGGTAGACACATGTACCGGCTCCATGGTGATTGTTCTATATACTAAGATGGACTTTCTTGACAGTATGAGTCCCTGAGTACAATGTAGAGCGGATTGAGGGAAGAAGAAATAGAAAAACACAGCCGTGAGAGAGCAGGACTGGAAGTGTGAGCGTTACAAGCTGTGATGTCACTGCCTACATGTGGGGCCTGAAGGATGTGGCAACAACAAGAGCAGTTGTAACGTAACCGGTAAGCGAGCGCCGCACCTATCTATGCCCTACTATTTTAAATGCATTTTTAACCACCCAAACACCATTATATTAAAAAGGTTATCTCTGAGGGAAATGGCCTGATCTATGCCCTCCCCGTCCACATTTATTACACTTTGGCAACTTTCGTCTGACTGGCGGAGGTGGTAAAATAGGCCTTGTGGGTGGGTCTGGCCAAGGGTGATCTAGGTGGTTTAACTGCCTCAACTGGGGATTGTATAGCCTCCTGGCACTCCTGGACAGCCATTCCTCCTTTATTTGGTATTCTTCTATTTTATCGAGTGCGTTTCTGCTTCTGCTTTTCATTTGCAGCGCGTAATTGGCCATTTTGATGGGCTAGAAATATAGCGCTATTCAGCGATTTCACAGCCTTTTAACAAGCTGGTTGAGCGCTTAGTTGGTCGGACTCGGTGTGCTTTTTGACCTGCGCTTTAAAAAGGTTTTAATTGAGGATGCCTGCCGTTGTAGTTGAATGAAGTTTTGAGGTGTTTTTGGGGGTGAAATGGCTGGTTTGACTTGATCAGCTTCCAGGGCGGCTCCCGGGGGGTGTAGGTGTTTTAAGCCGAATATCTAGCTTATCTAGCACTTTTTGAGGGTTGTATGGTGCTAAACCAGCAGCTGCAAAGCTACTTTGAATGTTCTGGGGCTTGAAAGCTTCCACACGAGCGTTTGGATATGCTGCAAGAAAATCAAGTTTATCAATGTGGTTTATTCGGGCACGCATTTGGTCTTCAACTAGTCGACCATAAGTCCGCTTTAAGACAGCAAAACACCCGATATCGAGGGGCTGTAAAAGACGTGACGAATGTGGTGGCATACAGATTGGAATAATTGAACTTTCAGTGCATACTTGATCGAATTGGGGAGTTAAATGACTCCCATGGCCATCAAGGACTAAAAGTCGATATGTTCCTTGTGTACGGCTTGTTGTCATTGGAAAAAAGTGTTTTTGAAACCACCGAAGACCGATTTATCTGTATTCCACCCATTTTGACTAACTTCAAAGCGCCAGTCCCCTGGAAGATCATCGAACCATCCTTGGATGAGGTTTTGCTTTGAAGATAATGCATGGTAAAAGCTCCATCCAGATGCATTGATTGACTCAATGGTAGTCACCCACTCCCGATTTCGAGGTTGTAAAACTGATCGCCGACCATAATACTCTGATCGAGTAGCAATTTTCTGAGTTGATGTAAGGCCCATCGCAAAGCCTGTCTCATCAAAGTTGTAGGTATCTTCAGGTAGGAAGGATACCATACTGAATAATAGTCTGTTGAACACAGTCAAACCACTGATGAACCACCTTGAGACCTTCACATTTTGCCCGTTGATAATCATATCTTCGTGAGAAACGTTTCTTGAGCTCTGGTTGTCGATTAATGAAGCTATAAACCTACTTTTCACCGACTGTTTGGATTGATGATTCCCCACGCTTTGCAAGTAGAAGATTTGCCATATCTCGTACATGCCCTGGCCTAGGCGCTGCTCCACGACGATCCATAAAGTATCCATTGTAGAAGCGATTCCTCTTTATTCTGTGTCAATTTATGATTATTAGCACGCGTGCTTTGACGTTGAGGTCGTCCGGCTAGACGGCGTCGGAGTGTTCGATCTGCTATATTGAATCGACGTGCTGCTTCGCGTATAGAGGTGATTTCTTGTTTTTTTTTTTTTTTTTTTTAAGAAAAAAAAAGCCTCAATCGCAGGTAGGACCCTACCCTCTTGCTCGATTGAATCTCGCTTCAATTGAGTGCGTTTTGGTGGCATGATAGGTGGCTGAAGGGAGTAGAGTGCGACGCGGCCAAGGCGAACACGTTAGGTGCGGCGCTCGCTTAACAATTACCGGTTACGTTAACTAATCTACAAGAAAATTAACTATATGGGATTGTACTATATTTTGAATGTCTGCTAATTGTTCAAGGTAAAGATATAAACAAGACGCCCGCTCATAATGATGAAACTAGTATGTAAATGAACGAGCCCATATCTATTGACACCTAAAGAAAAAACTCCAGCTTAAGAAAGCGAAATCAAAGAACGAGTAGAATATAGATGACTGATAAAATGCACCCCGAAAGGACCCCTCGCTGATGCTCCGTAACCAAAGAAGAGGAATTAACAAAGGAAAATAAAGACTTGCCGGAAGGGATATTAAAAAAAAAAAAAAGAGAAATAAAAGTATAAAAAGTGTTCATCTGCCCCTTGAGGCCAACGAAGTGAGTTTCTTTTTCCGCTCCATTTTCTCTCTCTTGGCTGCGAGTTCGGCCTGCCATTCTTCCTCGTCCTCTCGTCTGGCAGCTTTGAGAGCAGCTTGTTCTTCCGATTCCACATTGTCGAAGCCAGCTTCCATATCTGATGATGCGTCCGAGTAGTAGTCGTCATAGTCGTCCGCATATTCACCTTCGTCTTCCTCATCTGTAGCAAGATACTCATCCATCCGTGATCGTTTGCCGGCTCTAGATTGTTGTCTTTCAGCGGGATCACGCTTGGCTGGTAGACCAGCTGTTCCTCGGTATTCAGGCGTCTGCGTTGGTCTGGCAGTGCCTTTGTAGGTCGGCTCATCAGGATCTCGTTTCCTCGGCGGTTTTCCATCGCCAGGTTTGGCACCCGCCGGGGTTCCAGCGGTGGCACCACCTTTCTTTGCCAGTCGTGGATCTTTCTCCTTGGCCTGTGCTTCTCGTTTCTTGCGTTCCATTTTGCTGAGCCTTTCTTTGGGCCCTTTTTTGTTTTGGTGTTTGAACATTCCTACTTGTGTTGGCGCATTTTGCTGAAGAGCCTTTGCCTTCATCATGAGATCGGCGTACGATCCTGGAGGAGGAGGTTTGGACGAAGCAGGTGCGGCTTTCGGGGCTGAAGAAGCATTGCTGCTTGACACAGACTTTGCCGCATTTGGAGCCGGATTCGGACGAAGTTTCGATGCCGTAGATGTAGTGGTAGGCCTCGTAGGCGCTGTTTTACCAGGTGCCCGATTATCCGGTTTGGATGGACGCTGCAGCTGCTCTTCGGCTTTGCGCTTCATCCCTGCTGCGGCAACCTTTTTCTCTGAAAAAGCATCACGGGATGGCGTGCCAGGCGTGCTAGGTTTGCGGACTTCAGACTTAGCTGTGGAGGATGAGACAGGAGGTTCCGGGCGGCGAGATGTTGCCGGTGGGATCGCAGACGGTTTGCCCGTCTCGATGGACGTAAGCACAGAGTCGAGGAACTAAGAAAACGAGAGTCAGAAAAGCCTGAAACACTCAAAGACGGACAGGAGACATGTACTCACGCTCATATTGTCACTCCAAATTCAAAAAGAAAATAAAAAGCAGGATGATATTTCCGTTGAAGAAGCAGAGCAAGTCAAAAGCGAAGTTCACCGTCGGTGGTTAGAACGACGAGGTAACCTCATCACGATGCTAGTGCTATCGAACCCCAAGTTCGATGCGCGAAATGAGGTAGCCTGCACGTTCCAGCGGGGCAGAAAACGGCGGAGTCAAAGGAATCAGCTCCAGTAGTATTAGCGAGATGAGACAGGGCGATAGGGACGAAAGAAAGCGGGGAGAAAAGAGAGTGAAGCCAGAAGCGCCATCCTGTCCTTCTGGGTAGAAGTCTCGAGAATGTCACGTGCCTATCAGCGGCTGATTTGGCAAATCCGACATGCGCCACAGCCTCTCGCTTAGGGGCCCGCCGAAATACACTAGCCACAGCCGCCAGCCGCACCGCACTTTTTCTCGCCGATAATTCCATCCTGAACTTTTCCTTTCCACATCGCTCAACCACCACCCAGCGAACTCGACGTTTCAGTCTCCGCCCAACTTGCGGTTAAATCGATTGATTCTCGTGTTCATAAATCTAACAGGTATGTATTTTCTGCGATATCAATCACAGCAAAAGTTTTGACGCCGACTGATTCTGACGAGAATCCTTTGAATATAGAAGTCTATTCAAAATGAAGCACCTCGCAGCTTACCTCCTGATCGCCCTCGCTGGCAACGAGTCCCCCTCTGCCGACGATGTCAAGGGTGTCCTCTCCTCTGTCGGTATCGACGCCGATGAGGAGCGTCTCCAGAAGCTCATCTCTGAGCTCCAGGGCAAGGACATCAACGAGGTTGGTTTCACTTGCGAAAAAGATTTTATTGAAGAAAATGTATACTGACGAGTTACTCCAAAACAGCTGATCGCTCAGGGTACTGAGAAGCTCGCTTCCGTTCCCTCTGGCGGTGCCGCCGCTGCCGCCGCCCCCGCCGCCGGTGGTGCTGGTGAGGCCGCTCCCGCTGAGGAGAAGAAGGAGGAGGCCGCTGAGGAGTCCGACGAGGACATGGGCTTGGGTCTCTTCGACTAAGCACATTCGCCCGGAGAGTAAAAAAAGTTGCTACGAATTGTGGAGGAACAGGATCGGACAGTTATTTTCAGCCTGGGGAGTAATCTCGCCCACTGGTCTTGTCAAGCCTGGATGGTTCGGGTTGTTCTGATGCTGTTATGAATTACGCATATATGAGCTGGAAACAGCTTTTAGTCAATACAGATCTGACCTCCACAAGTTGTTCACTGAGTAATTCGTAGACACCGATTTGTTTTGCACTGGGATTTACCCGCATATTCATCTTCGCGGACTCTTGGTAGGATCTTACCCCGTATTATTCAAGTTGAATCAGTAACCTGTAAATCTACTGCTTTACTTCAATAGACCTATCTTCGCGCTCTGATTGGCCAAATTAGAATGATAAGATACCAGGGTTCGAAGTGGATAGCCCTAGGTCCCATTGTACCAGAAACGGAATAGACCTAGGGCTTGACCCCGGCGGGTCGCTTAGGCGAGCCCTCCAGCCCACCTCCAAACTCGAAGCGCAAAGCCCACGCTAAGCCCGACGACCGTCCTTTCAGCGACAGACACGACCCGACAACCCATATTCCCTTCGCTTTTCGAGAGTACGATCGAAAAGCGACCTAGAGGAAAAACCGCAAAAATGGCTGACACCGAATACGTGAGTTTTCATCTGCGATAGTTATTTTATTCATGGAAGAAGACTAATTGTTGATCTCTTTTCAGAACGCCGAGGAAGCTGCCGGTACGTTAACACTGAAAACCTTTTCCTACTCTTGACCACGAACGATGAGTGATGGACGATATTTGATGGAATTCGGAATGGAAGGATTATATGTGGCGATGGGGATGCGATGGAAGAATGGATCGATATCGAAGGGACAACACAACAATGGAAGAACGAAGTCGCTGACTGAACTTGTCGCCGAACAGAGCTCAAGAAGAGAAGACAATTCCGGAAGTTTACCTACCGTGGTATTGACCTCGACCAGTACGTTCGCATTTCCTCTCGCATGCTCTGAACCATCCGACATCCGACTCCGAAAGAACGACACCGTCCAACACTTACCAACACGATCGGATTGTCACCTTTGGAGTCGGATGTTGGAACGGAGGATAGCATAGCACAGTTGGGAAGGACTTTATCTGACATGAACAACTTCCAGGCTCCTCGACCTTTCCTCGGAACAGCTCCGTGATGTCGTCCACGCCCGTGCCCGCAGAAGGTTCAACCGCGGTCTGAAGCGCAAGCCCATGGGTCTTATCAAAAAGCTGCGCAAGGCGAAGCAGGAGGCCCGCCCCAACGAGAAGCCCGACCTCGTCAAGACCCACCTCCGTGACATGATCATTGTCCCCGAGATGATCGGCTCCGTCATCGGTATCTACTCCGGTAAGGAGTTTAACCAGATCGAAGTTAAGCCCGAAATGGTTGGCCACTACCTTGCCGAGTTCTCCATCTCATAGTACGTTTTCCCTCTGAAACCCGAATCTGGTATGGAATCTTGTGTGTACGGATGGCTAACAACTACACAGCAAGCCCGTCAAGCACGGTCGTCCCGGTATTGGTGCCACTCACTCTTCCCGTTTCATTCCCCTCAAGTAAACATGTCGCTTTTGGAGTGTTGCGTGGGAGATTCGTTCGGCGTACGGATGTTGGGAAAGGAAAAAACCAAAATGGGTGGAATCCATTTTCATATACCTGGGTTCTTCTACTTGTATGTCAAGTGCGGGTCAGCTGTTTCCATCTCAATATAAAAAAAGATTCTTGTCGGCCATGAAGGATCTTTGACAACTCTGATGACGAAAGACAAACTCTTTTTGGTCGCCCTGGCTTGTGTGATCCTGCATATACGCCAGGGGGACAAAAAGTTCACCTTTTCCTGTTGTTTTCTAGGTTAGGTAGGGATGGGTGTTTTAATTTTACGAATGAAGTTCATCTTATGGCGCTTTGTGATTCTTGGTTTATCAGGGTGACTTGTAGATATCATAACTCATATTTTTCATGTCCCCCAACAAGAACTACAGTAATAGTTAGCGTTTGAAAATTCCATGTCCGATGCCTACTGCGTCTATTGTCATCACCTTAGGGCTCCCTTGTCGGCTTTAGAGAACACAAATCATACAAGGTGATTATGGCGGACGAGTGGTTACATTTTATTACATAACGCGAAGGATTCTTCCCAGTCGACCCTTACCTATTCTATTCCTAAAGTATCCAGTACGATGGGCACGCATTTCCTAAAATGAGAACCAAAAGTAAGAATATGACCACAACTAAGACCGATCGATGTCTTTCACGCCTTTCAATCTCATCTAAACGGATCGGATTGGCCCCTGGGACGCAGTCATAGTTTCCATGGAGCACACACTGTCTGGGCCGAACGAACAGGCTCAAATCGAACTCGCCCAGCTCAATCCCACAATTCCTTTCTCAAAAGGGGTGCAGGATCGTAAACGCCTAGTGGGCTCGTCCTTCAAATCACCGGGTGGAATCTCGTCCCTGTCGTGGTTTCAAGACTGCCTGTTTGCCGAAGCCTGTCTGTTCTGTGACCCCATAGTGTAATCCTCCTCTATGCTCTGGATGACGCCCATACTACTTACGTGGTTCGCCAACGGAGATCGACTTCTGCTTCTATCTCCTGAAACGCTCGTGTCGACACTCCTCGGTGGGGTGGGCGGACCCATAGGGGGAATGGGAGAGACGGTTTCTTTCCAGTTCTCAACTCTCCCGGCTATGAGCAGGTATTGATCAAAGTAATACATCTTGCCGGCTTGTTGGGCTTCGACCAAGTCATCCAACCAAGGGCCACCTTTGCCACTGCCTGGATCGCTATTACGTCGTTTGATGCAAACGCGCTCAGCTAGTATTGCACTTCCGTCACTCGGAAAGCCAGGACTGTGGTTGCCTCGCAAGTCTGGTTGTCCGGGTGGATGTAACCAATCCCAGGGGTTGGCCCGGCCCTTCATGTCCAAGGGGTTCCGCAATTCCTCCGCAATATCGGTATAAAGGGCCAGATTGAGAGCGAGCTCATTGCGATCTTTCATCCATAAGCGGTTATCGGGTAGTAGGCGGCTCACCTCCACCATTTCCTCCCATTTGTAGCTTATATCATGCGTTGCAAGGACGAGAATGAGAAGAACAAGTGGGTCCTGCTTGCTCAGATATTGGGAGACAAAGGTGGGGGGAAGAGTCGATCCCCGTCGAGGATAAGGAGATGGTGCAAACATTGGCTGCGGTCGTGAAAACGGCCAGTGTGGGTGTGGAGGGCGGTGCAAAGGATGGTATTGGAATGGCGCGAATTGCAATAGATGTGCCATTTTGACAGCCTCAAGTCGTGGCCAACGACTCGCGGGGACTGTCGAATGGGCAGTGTAGAAAGAGAGAAGATTGTTAAGCCTGATGTATCTGCTAAAGCTATGACTATTGTCGAAGACTGCCCGCGAAATAAAGAACGGTAGTATCAAAAAAGCGAAGTTCGTGATATCACAGAATATAACGATGTTGAAGTAAATAACGGTTCTTTTCATGTATCCGACTCCTGGCAATGCGCAGTGCTAAGTAGATTCGTTTGGGTATTTCAGATATTTGGAGGACTCTAGATGTCTCAAAGAGGAAGGAAGCGGCACGCATACAGTTGAGACGAAGTAGGAAACCGCGACTCATTTTCATAAATGGAAGTCTCGATCACAAAACTTTTCTCATTCTTACCATTGTTGCCATCACTTTCTCTTCAATGTAGCAGAAACAACTCCTTCCATCTTCTCCCACTCCCTTTTAATTGCATCCCCCATGTTAGAAGGATCCAACCCATTCGCAACAAACTCTTTATGCACCTCATAGAACGCCAACCGCACCATCCTCTTAAAACTAGGCACAGTGCAGCTCTTTGACTCCTTATTGACCAGCTCATTTAAAAGCGACCAGATAATGAGACTAAAGTTCAACTCGAAGCGTTCAAGCGCAACGTCGTCGTCCGAATTCGTATTCATCCCCTGGGACAGGTGGATAGCAAGCTTTGCCAGCGCCCATGCATGCACTTGGCGGATGGGATGGGAGTTGTAGGGGTAGACTTTTGGATCAACGCGGAGATAGCGAATTGCGGCCTGCACAAACGCTGTTTTGAAATGTCCGCTGGAGAGTAAGGATGCGATTAACTCGTCCCGTAACGAGACATAGGGTTGTCTAGTGATGGGCCATTCGGAGGTTTGGTCCAGGACCTGCATGGCTGATTCCAGTTTGCGGACGGCATTTGTTGGCCCGCAGTTGGGAGCAGAAGCAGATTCTATGAAGGCTTGTACCTTTGTTTCTGTCGATGCCAATACAGCACTGGCATGCGTTGTTCTCAAGAACATGTCTTCCGGTGTATCTATGCCCTCAAAGCACTTAGAGCATCGGCAGTCAAAATAGTATCGCTCTGACAGCTCCTTGCGACGAACGTCGTACGGACTAGTAGCGTCAATATATGAGATGAAGATCTGCTCGTCCTTCTTGATTGGTCGAACAGATTTGACGAAGAGTTCATCCCCATCGAATCCAACAGTCGAATTATAATCACAACTATGGTTAATAAGAGCTGCGTAAGGGTGCAAGTACAGCCCAATCCGGTCATACAACGGATTTGTAAGGTTGAACGCATTAAGATCAAGCTAACAAAGTCAACATCCGCAACACAAGCCGTGTTTAAATCCAGAGAAACATACCTTCGCACCAAAAGCCGAAATTATCTCTTCTTTCATGTCAATCCCAGAATACATCTTCACAGCCTTCGCAGACAGCGAAATCCGGTCCCACTGCGCCATATTCCGCTCTCTAATCTCCTTGATATGCGTCTTCAGCTGGACGAAGAGATCAATCTCTTGATTGCTATATCTCTTCTTCGCACTGCGCAGTATCATCCGGAGCATTGCCCTGGCGTTGTTAGGGAGAACCCGAGGAGAGAGTTCTTTGAAGATCCGGCATTCATGAGAGTGAGCAAACTTCCAGTCTTTGGCTTGACATGACTAGGAATAGTTAGATTTATAATGTCACAGTGAATAAAAAGAGATAAACATACCCTATCACAATACTTCACCACCTGACACCCAGTACACGCCCTCAAATCCAGATCCGCGCCTGCATTCAACTGCCTCTTTCCAAAACATCCGGAGCACATATCGCTTAACCTTGGCGTATCAAGCACTGCCACAAAGGGGGTGCTAATCCTTAGGACGTCTTCTCCAGTATGGATATCTTCTGATGCGAAAAGACCTGTCCCCAGGCCATTGGGTGCAAGGCCGGGTGTTGTTCTTGTATGGACTGAAGGGAGGAGAGTTTCAGCAGACATGCTGGTGCTCTATCGTTTGGAATAGCTTAAGAGCTATGTTTCGGATGATTGTACGCTTCCCTTAGTTGCACGGGACTGACCTTCTGTGATGGATTGATATATTTGCTGCCAGACGAAGGTGTGTATAATGCATTTTGATTGGCCAATTGAGATTAGTCATCTATAAGATTTTGTTCGATGAATTGGAAGGCTTCCGACAAACAAAAGGAGACATGGAGGATTTTATTGGATTGAAGCGATAGGATAAGATAAGAATAGAGCTACATGTGTTCAAAAACGTCCGATAGTACAGAGTACAGCTAAAAACCGAAATGGAAAGTTGAGATTGGATCTGGATATATCAACACAAAACATGCCAAAAAAAAAAAAAATACACGAAAGTTGAAAGAAAGTTCTTTTGTCGCTCAAACACGTAACCTCATCTTACTAGAGTATAAAAACAGAAATCAAAACCAATTTTTGCAGTCAAGCTGCATTGAATGCCAGAAGCCCCAAAAGAAACGTATAATAATCTATAGACATGAATCCTTATCCGTTACGCCGAACAAGGGCGACTTTTTCGACCGTCACACGAAATCGTGTGAAAAATTAGACCAAATGACAAGAATATAGGAAAGTTTTTGCTTTAACGGCTCATACACCGTTGATTTTTTTTACAGAACCTTGGTGCCAACGAATTCGGACCAGCTGCGGACTTCAGAGGGGATACCCTCAGCACGCGGCAGCTTAGCATTCATGGCAGTGGCGAAGAGGAGGGCAGTCTAGAAAGAGACGTCAGTGAATGACTAAATATCAATGTAAAGCGGTTACATACCTTAGGCTCCATGAAGAGAGGGACACCGAAGTCGACGGCATTCCGTCTCATGACGTAGTCCTCGTCGAGTTGAGTCTTACCACGGGTCTTGGCAAGGTTGAAGGCACCACGGATCTCGTACTTCTCGAAGACTTCACGGAGAGCACGCTTGTCATTCTTGGGGAACTCAATCACCTGGACGGAGACGTCGCCCTTGGTGGCGGATTCGAGGTGGTCTTTAACCTCGGGGCTGGCGGCGTAGAGCTTGTAGCCGAGAGGGTTGACAAGGTCCACGATCTGGGAAAGGATGGGGCTGTTGATGTCACCACCAAACAGCAGACCCTCACCAGGCTCAGGCATGCGGAAATTCATCATGGACTGCATCGAGGCCCAGTAGGCGTCAACCAGGTCCTTACCGAAGCAAGCCATCTCACCAGTGCTGGACATCTCGACACCGAGGAAGGGGTCAGCACCGGCCAAACGGGTCCAACTGAACTGGGGAACCTTAGTGGCGAGGTAGTCACGCTTGGTCTTCATGAGGTCGACGGGCTCAGGGACGTCACGGCCAACAAGGGCCTTGGTAGCAACATCAATGAAGTTGGTACCCAAGACCTTGCTGACGAAGGGGAACGAACGAGAAGCACGGAGGTTGCACTCAATGACCTTCAGCTGGGGTTCAGCGCCCTCCTGGTCGGCCTTGATGATCTGCATGTTGAAGGGTCCAGTGATGTTCCAGGCCTCGGCGACCTTCTGAGCAATCACCTTGACGCGGTCCATGACCGACTCCTCAAGGGCAGTGGGAGGAAGGACGAGAGTGGCGTCACCAGAGTGGACACCAGCGGGCTCAACGTGCTCACTAATGGCGTGCACCAAGAGCTTACCACCAGAGGCAACAGCGTCGACGTCAATCTCCTGGGCACCCTCAATGAATTTGGTAATGACCACAGGGTGGTCGGGGGAGACGGCACTGGCGTTCAGGAGCTTCTCCTTGAGCTCACCAGCGCTATAGATGACGTTCATGGCAGCACCAGACAGGACGTAACTGGGGCGGACCAGGACGGGGTATCCCACGGACTCGGCGAACTGCTCGGCTTCAGCAACGGAGGTGAGTTCCTTCCAGGCGGGTTGGTCGACACCAATGCTGTCAAGGGTCTGAGAGAACTTGTGACGGTCTTCGGCACGGTCAATGTCCTGAGGGTTAGTACCGAGGACGTGAGCGCCACCAGTCTCCTGCAGACGGAGAGCAATGTTCTGAGGCAGCTGACCACCGACAGAGACAACGACACCGCTGGCACTCTCGAGCTCGTAGATATCCATGACACGCTCGTAGCTGAGTTCCTCGAAGTAGAGCCTGTCAGCAGTATCGAAGTCAGTGGAGTAGGTCTCAGGGTTGTAGTTGATCATAACAGTCTTCTTGCCCATCTCACGCAGGGAGAGGGTTGCGTTGACAGCACACCAGTCGAACTCAACGGAGCTTCCAATACGGTAAACACCGCTTCCAAGGATGAGAGTGCCGTGGTCATCAAAGGAGACATCGTGGGAGGTGGCATTGTAGGTGGTGTAAAGGTAGTTGGTGTCAGCGGGGAACTCAGCAGCCAACGTATCGATACGCTTCACCCAGGGTCTGATACCGAATCCCGTCCTGCGGGCGCGGACTTCGTCCTCGGTAGATCCGACAAGGAGGGCGATCTGCTTGTCAGAGAAACCAAGCTTCTTGGTGCGGAGCATCATCTCCTCCTGGATGCCAAAGAGGCTACCAATCTCCTTGAGCTCGTTCTGGCAGTCGACAATGTTCTGGAGCTTGTACAAGAACCACTTGTCGATCTTGGTCAGCTCGTGGACCTTCTCAACTGAGTAGTTCTCGTGGAGCATGGCCTGACCAACGGCCAACCAGCGGCGGTCAGTGGGATTCTTGAGGACTTCATCCAAGTTCTCGAACGTGTCACCCTGGAAGCCAAGATATCTGGGGTCGACCTGGCGGATAGCCTTCTGGAAGGATTCCTCGAAGGTACGACCAATGGCCATAACTTCACCGACAGACTTCATGGCACTTCCGATGTCACGGTTGACATGCTGGAACTTGCTCAAGTCCCAACGGGGGATCTTGGTGACGATATAGTCCAAACTGGGCTCGAAGTTGGCGGTGGTGGTCTTGGTAACAGCGTTGGGGAGCTCAGGGAGGGTGTGGCCCAAACCGATCTTAGCAGCAGTGTAGGCCAGAGGATAACCGGTAGCCTTGGAGGCCAGAGCAGACGAACGAGACAGACGGGCGTTGACCTCAATGACACGGTAGTCAAGACCATCGGGTTGCAGAGCATACTGGACGTTACATTCACCAACGACACCCAAGTGACGAATGATCTTGATGGCGGCAGTACGGAGCATGTGGTACTCCTCATCCGAGAGGGTCTGACTGGGGGCGACGACGATACTGTCACCGGTGTGGATACCAAGAGGGTCGAAGTTCTCCATGTTGCAGACAGTAATGCAGTTGTTGGACGCATCCCGGACAACTTCATACTCGACTTCCTTCCACCCCTTGAGCGACTTCTCAACCAGAATCTGCGGGGCAAGGGTCAAGGAGCGGGAAGCCAAGTCCTTGAGTTCTTGCGGGTTGTTGGCGAAACCGGAACCCAGACCACCCAGGGCATACGCCGAACGGACAATGATGGGGTATCCAACGGATTCAGCAGCCTTCAAGGCTTCGTCGACAGTACCAACAGCGATGGACTCGGCAATGGGGATGTCAATCTCCTTCAAGGCCTGGGCGAAAAGGTCGCGGTCTTCACTGGTCTCGAGGGTTTGGATGCTCGTTCCCAGAACCTTGACGCCGTAGCGGTCAAAGGTACCCATGCGGTTCATCTGCACACCCAAGTTCAGAGCAGTCTGACCACCGAAGGCAAGCATGATGCCATCCGGCTGTTCCCTCTCAATGACATGGGTGACATATTCCGGTGTGACGGGGAGGTAGTAGACTTCGTCTGCGAGCTTGTGGTCGGTCTGAATGGTAGCGATGTTGGGGTTGATAAGGACGGACTGGATGCCGGCTTCCTTGAGAGCCTTCAGGGCCTGGGAACCTGTTTTCGTAAGACATCCGAGTTAGTCATAGATTCCTTCTCTCAGTTTTGCTGTCCCTGTGTCCTTCCAAAAATGATGTACCAATCCTCCCCTACCAACTCCATTAGATATGTCAGAGTTGACTTACCGGAATAGTCGAACTCTCCAGCCTGTCCAATGCTGATACCACCACTACCAATAACCAAGACCTTCTTGACATCGACTAAATTGCTACCGGGTTTCACAGCCCCGCTATTGAGGTAAGAGGCGGCGGAGGGAGGGTTCGAGGCCTCCGAGGCCAACCGGCGGAGGGTGCTCGAGAAGTTCCTCAGCTGCTGGGACCGCAATGTCGAAGCAGTCTTCTGTTGCGAACGCAAAGTCGATGCCGTCGAACGAACCGTAGGGGTCTGAGAGGTGAAGGCGCGCAATGCGCGAGAGGAGGGACGGGTTTCAGCAAAACATCGCTGACGCAGAAGGGCGGACGAAGCCTGCCCACAACGAGCAGCGAGAACCATTGCGCACTGCGCTGCCGGTCAGATGACAAGAGGGTAATAAACAAAAGAGGGGATAGAAGGACGACGACGACTCGAGTCAATTGATTGAGACGGTGACTCTTTTGTCTCTGCCCTCCCTGATATATAATGACAGGCAAAAAAGGGTGATATCGCAGAGGTGGGTGGGTGGTGATTTTTTTGGGAATCTTTTTTTCCCGCCAGTCAGGTGACCTGGAATTTTTCTCGGAAGATCTTTGATTCCCTGGTGTTTCCGCTCCGTTGTTACACACCCAAGAAAAATCCGGGGAAGGATGGAGGAATTAAGAAAAATTGATTCACCTGGAGAATTGGAAAGAGAAAATCAGATAGATTAGAAGAAGAAGAAGAAAAGAAGAGAAATAGAAAAATTAGCAAAAAATTATAGCGACCTGCTATGAGTCAATGCCCGGGAATGAGGCCGGTATGGATCTGTGCTGATATGTATTGGTATGGTATTTTGATACACAGGTACACTAGAATACAGCAGAAAAAGCAGTTGAAGCTCCGGTGCACGGAGGGGTTTTCTACCGCCCAATCCTTCCGCCAATTATATTATGACTTTGTCGCTGCAGACCTGATAAGTCTGCAATAAAAATCGACAATGATTGGTCCGTGGTAGCACCCTAATTCTCCAGTCAGTCGATCATGGCTGGATTGAGCTAATGATAACAACCTTTTGTTGAGCTTTTTTTTTCTTCTTTTCCCCCTGCATCATTCAGCCACATGATTTTTCCGGCTCACCTGATACCATTGCTCTCCAATGCGACAGCGGGGTGAGGCTTGAGAAATGGACTGCCCAGATGCCCAGACCTGAGAAAATAAAAAGTCCCCGGGAAATACCCTCTGGGCACCGTTCCTGGAGGTCCCGTGGATACTCCATAGTCCTCTGTAATATATTTACGGTAAAATACGGGACAGAAACTGCGACACCGGAGAGTCCCCACAGTCTGATAGGCGCTCGGTTGTCCACGGCCAATCGCTCAGCGTTGATGTTGCAACTTTATTTGCAACAAGATCTCCTTCAACTACAGAAACAATGATCAAGAACAACGTCAGTCGTGTAATATTGTGTAGCAAAACCGTTGTTGAATGTGACGGACAAGAACAGACGTTGCATTGGCCTATTCTGCAACTCCCACTTGACCATTCAGCCCACTCCAAGGTCCGGTCTGTTTCTCAATGGGACTCGACTTCGACCGTGAACTAGAATCCTGTGCATCTTCAAAAACATTCTTCAAGTCTTGGCTCAACATGTCGCAAATCTCCTCCAATGTCTGCAGTGCCTCGTGCGCAGTTTCTCCACCTTCCACAATCTTTTGCGCCACGTACTCCTGTTCATGTTCTCGCGCAGCCCCAGAAGCAAAAGCCCATGCTTCTGCCAATGAAGTAATCTCGTCTGGGGGAGTGAGTTCCCGAGGAGTCAGGGAACTCCGAGAACCTGCTGTGGCATGCTTGAAACGGGGTTGACGAGAGAGAAGAGGGTATTCAGGAAGAAGATGGCTCTCATCACCTAGGCGATTGAGGATGCGAAGGGTGGTAGTTTTCTCTTTGGAAAGCATGCCCGACAGATAGGACTTTTGTAGAGATAATCCTCGTTGACATTTGGAGAGTGGAAGGAGACGTTCACTTGCAAAGGACATGGCATCCATAGGCTCGAGGGGTAGAGGTTCCTCAGCTGTAGGCTTGTCGTTGTTGTCAGACGGTTCTCGGGGTTTAGCAGGGCCTGGGGCGACAGGTTGGCAAGCTTTGGCAGCGGTTTCCAGAAGAGCTCGACGAGTCTCTACATAAGCCGTATACTGTTGCATTACCTGAGTCCTGCGTTCCTCAAGTAAGTTGGCCGCATCCTCAATTTCCTCGGGAGACACCTCCTCTATTGGGCCCTCATCATTGTTGCCAACACTCATCAGCTTCTCTTCGACCCATTGCACCAGTGCGTCTCGTGTCCGCTGTAAAGCCTGAATCTTGTTTGCCGATGAAATATCACCATTGCCGGTGTTTTTCCTATCATCATGTTGTGCCTTGAGCTCTTCAAATAACTTCTTCTCCCTCTCCAATTGTGCCCTTGCACGGATGACTGCCCTCTCGAGTTTATGAACTAACCCTTCGACACCCTCTTCTTCGGAGCCTCCCTGCCTCCCATCTTCATATTCACCGATCCGTTGGAGGTGTTGATTTTGGTCCTCGGTTTTGTCAAATTGTTCTAGTTCCGCCGTCCGCCGTTCCTTCAATTCTTGCAAATAGTGCTGAAAGACCTGGAGCTTCGCATTTTGACGACGGTCTCGAAGGAGTACAAGGTATGTTTGTAGTTCAGAGTTGGGAGTCGGTGTTATCGTTGTCTCTGTTCTGGCTTTCCTCTGCAGCGTTTTCGAGGCGAGGTTCTCGGAAACAGATTGGTATTCCTGTCTTGCAGCCACGTTCGCCCGAAGCGCCTCGAGATATTCTTTCCTCAGCCCAGTCAGCTCCAGAGGAGCTCGCTTCACATCAACGACGGTATCTTGAGGGGCACAAAGGACGAGGTGGGATTCCGCACGGGGATTCGGTCGTTCGGGGTCCTCTTCGGCGAATGTAATTTGCGAGCGGAGGTATGAGGTCAAAACTTGTCGGATACGTAGCGCTTCTTGACGGCTCTTGATGTAAGGGGCCAATTGTCTCGCAAAAGGGGGAATGTGGCTAGTTGTCGCAGAGTCAGTCGTAGGAGGTTCATTGGCCATGGGGAGGGAGTCCTCGAGGAATTTGTTTTAAGGGGATGAATTATTGACGTCAGGATCTGAAACAAAGTGGAATGTGGAAATATGTCAATTCATAAACAAAACTAATGTTTGCTCGCCAATACTAGTAGCGATTGTTTACGGATTTCTCCGCCTGGAATGACTTCACAAGTGTTCGCGAACACGTGACTGAGCAGCGGCAGCGCATTGTCAAATGAACGACTTTGAGACTAGTGGTGTTCAGATCTTAAGCAAGGGAGATGTTCCTTCGTAGTTCTGATACAAAATTTGTCACCAAAATGAATCTGAGCCGTCAATAATGCCTCGCCCCAAAAGCCTAAGGCGCAGCGGTTATCTCCGGGCTACCTGTGTGCCTTTGTGCCTGAGGCATAAATTAAGCTAGCGCTGTTATTGGCATGGATATAGTAACATCGCATGAATCCATTATGTTGACAGCTCAGCCTTGGACTTTTCTTCTCTGGTTTATCCTACAAATACCATCGCAATTTTATCTGCATTCAAGCACTGGGATTTCAACAGATACTTCGTTACGCATGTCCCATGGCAACCGTGAGTGACCGTTGTTGACATTTTATATTACCAGCGTTACTCTTGTCCATGTTTGCTATGTTCTGAAACTCCCTGCATTCTTGACCAAGGGGGTTTGCTTTGCTTTTTCAGCCTGACGAAAATTTCATTCGTTTTTAAATTAAAGCTCGTTGCCTGAACAGGCAGAGAGCAGTTGTCCAGTCATCAGTTTGATCACCTGCTTCTCTGCCTACTATAACCTCCAGTCGTGAACTTCCAACATACTCTTTCCATCACACTACTCTCTTCCTTCAATCATCTTTCAGCATCCATCCAACGATAATGGCACCGGAATCAAATCCCTCTTTCACACCATGCCCAAGACGACGGCCTCGTGCTGCAACAACTATGCACCCAACTACTCCACTGGGCCCTCCTGCCGTCTCTCTACACCAGAGTCCAGCTGGTGATTATAGTGTAACAGCCTCGGGTCCGCTGCGTCACCCAAAGCCCTTAACACCATCCGACCTTCACTCCATGGTTGAGCAGGAACAGGAAGCAATGGTATGTACTAGAAGCCTGCGGAATATATAGCAACATTCCTGAAGTTAACGCGATGCCTCCAATAGGTGAACCGTCTATCAAGAGAGCTTTCCCTTCTTCGCCAGCAAACAGCCTCCGTGACATCAACAACATCATCCACCTCGACGACATTCAACGACTCAATAGACACCCTTCATTCGTCGCCTTATCTTGGTACACGACACCGGTCTTCGTCCAGTCTGAGTTCCTCTTATATTCCCGCCGTCCAAGAATCAAGAGCCGGGAATATTGGCATTGCTGCCGCACGCGAGAATGGTTTGTCATTTCCGCGACCGGGTCGGAGTCGGCAGCAGTCATTCAACTCTGTTCAACCCTCCGGATCGGCATCACCATCATTGTCATCATCGCTGCAGCAGGTCGATAATTTTCCGCGCCGGGGGTCAGTCTCTCACACTCATGTTACTTCACCAACTGCCATGTCCCGACTAGAGGAGACTGCCCAGTATCGCGGAGAATTTGAATCGATCAAGCGTGAAAATGAGGCATTGCGTCAACGAGTGCGTGATCTGGAGCTGGCTCTCAAAAAATCTCAGGGAGGTGGACCGACGTCTCCAAAGGCGAGCTAAAGGAGACGTTCACTGCAGGCAGTGATTGACATGAAACGATCTTTTCCATTCTGTTTATTTTTATCTCATTAGTCTAGCGGGTTTTGGGTTATACATACAATAGCGAGAATCAACAACCATGGTCTGCGACCAAATTAACTTGAATACAAGCCTTGATCACATGCTTAGTACCCACTATGGCGGTGCAGGAGGCCCCTCAATACGTCATTTGTGGCGCAGTTATCGCCAGGCGGAACAATTACGGTAAATAAAAGACCAGCTAACCCTGATCCTTTCTCTTTCCATAATCCCTCTGATACCCTTCTCGATTTCTTTCCATCAAATTTTCTTACACGATTCTCCTGAATTTAATCCATAGTCACCATGTCGGAGCGCTCTACTGTTCACGTCTCGGGCATTTCGGCCGGTACCACTGAGAAGGAGGTCCAGGACTTCTTCAGCTTCTGGTATGCCCACCAAGGCCCCATTCGAAGACAAGTTGCTAAATGGCTGTTTATAGTGGAAAGATTACTGCTCTCTCTTTGACCCCTGTCTCTGGTGACGCCAACGCCCCCAAGTCTGCGTCCGTGACTTTCGAAAAGGAAGCGTGAGTTGTCACCATACCCCGCATCCATTACCTCTGATTAATCTGAAACACTAAACTGACAATCAATAACAGCGCTGCTAAGACCGCTCTCCTCCTCGACCAGACCCAATTGGGTGCCTCCTCCGTCCACGTCCAGGCCGCCCAGACATTCGACGACATCGCCGGTGGCCAAATCGCCCAAGCAGCGGAGGCAATGGACGAAAACCACCACGAACTCGAACAAGAAGACAAGCCTCGCTCCCGCATTGTTGCCGAATACCTTGCCCACGGCTATTCGCTGAGCGACAACGCGATTCAGAAGGCCATCGCCCTTGACTCGAAACATGGTTTCTCCTCTCGCTTCACCTCGGTGCTCGGCAACTTCGACAAGAAGTACCAGGCGACTGACCGTGCTCGTGGTCTGGACCAGAACTATAAGCTCAGCGACAAAGCCGCTACTGGATGGCGTGGATTGAACTCGTACTTCGAGAAGGCTCTGGGTACCCCGTCCGGCCGCAAGCTGCGGGACTTCTATCTTCAGACTGACAAGCAAGTGCGGGAGGTTCACAATGAGGCCCGGAGACTTGCAGACTTGAAGGCTGGCAAAGGAGAGTCTGAGTCGGAGGGTGTTCCTGCTGCTGCATCCGGTGCTAATGTTACTCCTGGAACGGCGGCTCCTGCTCCGCCGGCCTATACTGCCGCCCCTTCGGAGAAGGCTTAGATGATGGACTGGGATAATTATGATTCTTCGTGTATAGTTGCTTCTTCATGATACGCAGTATATGTTTTTCATTCATGAGACGACTTTGCTTCTGGATAAGCATCCTTTCAGTTCAAGTGTATAGCTTTCAATTAAATGTTGATACATGGCTATCAAATAAAGATATCACAAACCCAAACCGAACACCATCATATGCAGACGTTATTTCGCATACTTCTTCGCCTCAATCTCTTCCAGTCGATGCACGGGGTTGCTCTCAAGCTTCGTGTTCTTGGTTTCCTCAGACTCGACCTGCGAGTGACGAGGCTCACCACGAAGTTCCGGGAGCGTCTTTCCTGCCGAGACGGGGTCTCGTTGCTGGGCGCCACTCTGGCGCTCGGGGTCGGGTGATTGGCGGCCGGGGTTGGGGGCGGACATTTTCGTTTATATTCAGAGAATTAGATATAGATTTTAGGTATGTGAGTAGGATATCTGGTGGAATTCTTTGTTAGGTTGTCTAGAAATAGGGTTAAGCGGAGTTTCTCGTACCTTGAGTTTGGCTCTCAAGAATAACACAGGATATAGCAGAGGTAGACTTGTCTGATTGAGAAATAGAGAAACGAAAAGAAAGGTCTTTTAAGTAGCATCCAGAAAATGAGAACATCACGGCCAAACCGGGTATTCCATTCAGTCCATCATCATGACGTTGAGAGGTCCCACCCTGGCACTGTGGCTGGTGGGGTGGCGGGTGGTTACCGGATTGGGAATATTGTATTCTTCGTCACACTCCAGCTACCTCAACTCAACATTGGCACCGAGACTAAGGGGAACAAAGGGGTAATAACTTACTTGCTCATCTGCATAGCACGCTCATAATAAGGAAACGCCCACTTAACCATCCACACTGACTTCAAGATATCAGTAGATAATCTCTTCTTCGGCTCGTACAAAAACACCCGCCTCATGGAATCCAGAAAAGTGACCTTTACTCATCCCCTAAGGCCTCATATACACGACTATGTCTGAAATCTTGCGATATCTCAAGCCCTGGTCTATCGAAGGCCACACCCGCCTCTTCTTGGGCCAACCCTCATCATCAAAGAACTCCTCCCCCCGGGGGTTCTCCCAGCGCACCCACCACGACGCAGGCAAGGGCCCTAGCACGTCAGCGTGGATATTTATCATCTCATCGTGGTCAGGCCTACAATAACTGAATGTGCGTTTCTTGCTAAGAAGCTGCCAGATGGCATAACCCAGGCTCCAGATGTCCGCTGAATATGAAAGCGGGGCTTGGAGTTCGAAGAACATTTCTGAGGGGAGTGGTGTATGGGCGTCTTCTCCGCGACGAAGCTCCTGTGCTGATGCGAATGCTTCGCCAAAGTTGGGAATATGTGTGCGTCAGAGAGGTTGAATTCTTTTGCGCGTTTTCCATGATAGGCCGGGATTACTGCCTCTGGTGGGACGTTTGGGGGGAGGGGTTCTCCGTTCCGTTTCTCGACAGGGCTTGTATAAAGCTCGTATTTCTCTGTATATTGGTCGATTGAAAGGCCCTGCAGATCGGACGGATTTGACGGGATGTTGACTAGAATATTGCGGAGACAGATATCTAGAATAGAACATTAGCAGCTGACTTCAAATCGTAGAAGGATATGGACAAACAGACCTCCATGGACAAAGCCTTGCGAATGCGTATACGAAACAGCAAGCACAAGCTCCACTGAAAGTGCCCGCGCAACATTAAGAGGAAAAAAGCCTGTGGAAGCGGTATCATTCAGACTATCTCCCGCAGGAGCCATAGTATAGCACCTATAAACACCTTTAAGACCATGCAGCTCGAACTCATCCAGCAGGACAGGAACCGCCCTGCGCCCTAGATGTTGCCTAGCTGAAGACGATTCTGGCAGCGGTGCAGAAAGGGCTCGTAGAACTTCGGTCTCCTTTCGTAGCGATGAATCTTCTTCTGCTACCCCGACTCTAACGGCAACGTAATTCTCGGTTTGAGAGTCCCGTACGAGCCAGACAGTTGAATAGCCTTTATAGCCCAGTTTGTTGACAATGTGATATCGTTTGTTGAGTATATCCCCAATCATGATAGGATGGAAGCACCCGGGCTCGTATAGTCCAATTTCCTCTGCGCCATCTATTGGAAAGTACTCGGGTGAGGCCATTTTGAATGAGGGCATATTGAGTTCCATTGGGAGAAGAGACAGAGGGATTCTGATATCATGACGTACTATCTGTAGGCATACATCCGATTGTACTCCCTATACAGAACGTTCTAAATAGATGCTCTATAAATATGGCCATGTCGCCCACCTGTATTCTAGCTTCTTTTTACGTACATCAATTGGGTGGCGCCTGGCATCATTCTTTCATACACCCCGTCTTTCTTCTACACTATTAGGGTTATTGGGTATATTTCTATGGCTCACGTGGAGCTATACTATGTTTTCTCTCTTCTCTCTTCTCTCTTCTCTCTTCTCTAAAAACTTGAGATGCAATTTAATAAACCAAAGATTTAATTTTGAAATCATGACATGACACAACATACATAACACTCACGTTCAATGACATGATTAATGGCAGGGGAATCTGTGCAGTGCAAAAGTTGAAATTGAATGAAAAAAAAAAAAAGATTCATGAACATCGACTTTTGGGGAAGAAACAGGGGAGAAGATATAGATGGCGACAAGGAACTGGAGGAAAAGAATATGGTAAACCAAAAAGGGGAACATGATCTAGATGACATTGAATAAGGAATATGGGCATACATCGCGTTATGGTCGAATCCAGCCGTCCGCTGAAACCAAACGAGACGAGCGGGAGGACTGCTGGATACCGGCCGGTGTTTTTTTGTTTCCTATGCCCAAAGAAATATGTCCAAGATTGGGCATAGGACGGAATTTCAAATGGCATGTCTTTTTTATGTTATGTCATTCAACTGGTACCGTCAACCGAAGCGCCCCGGTGGCTAGCTGACAGTACCCCGCTTTTTTCTTTCTTTTTTGTTCGTCTCTATATCTATTGGCCGTTAGTCGTCATGCCTGCAGCAGCCGCAGCAGCTTGGGCGTTAGCGGCTTCCAAGGCCTTCTGGTCTGCCTGATGGAAGACAGCCTGGAGCACCTGCTGCTCTTCCACATTCAGAATCTTTGTCAGATTCTCATAAAGCTGAGGCTGCTCTTGTTGGAGGCCTGCCAATGTGGTTAGCAATGTGCTGTATATAGTATATCATGAGTTATACATACCAAGCAAGACATTCTTGAACAAGCTGTAAGGTTCAACCTTGTCCAAAGGTGTCTCGAGGAGGCTCTCTTCATCAAGTTCATCTTCATCGTCGTCGCCGCCGTAAGACCCGAATTTCTGAGCCTGAATTATGTCTGTTAGCCATGATTGCGGACTTAGAAGGGACTTGTGCCACTACCTCTTGGTTCAAGAAATCGATATAAGCAGCACTCTCGTCGGGAACATCTCCTTCAAGTGCTCCCTCAACTTCCTCCTCGGCCCACTCAATCTCGCCATCCCAGTCGTTGCCCTCTTCGTCTTCTTCGCCTTCGTCCTCGTAGGCGAAGTCGGATTCCCTGGTCGACTCTTCGCGATCTATATAGTACGTTAGCACAACAATATTCTCAATCGGGTGGGTTTAAAAGAAACATACTCCTAATCGCTGCGGGCAGGGTTTGGAAAAGTCTGGTGATACCCTGAAGTAATCGGGGCCAGCCCTGCTGCACACTAGCGGGAACGTCGTTACCCTTCAGGGTCAGAAGCGAGCTGATAGCCGCAATCGACAACTTCTTGTCGTGCACCCGTTTGAAGCTGTCGATGCTAGAGAACCAGGTGCTGAAAAACTTGTTCGTCCAGCCATGGGATTCGAGAACCTGAAGACTGAGGACTGGGTTGTAGTAGATGGCATTGATGACCATCTCCATGAGATGAATCTTGTAGGACTTGGTCCTTGTCTCACCGGCGTCAATGACGCGCATTGCCAACTCAATAAAGAGGGGAATGTATTGGTCAATGCATCCCCGGAGGTTCAACATGATCGTCTCTGCCAGTTTGCATCCGCATATCCGATCGACACCACCAACCTTCTCATCCCGGAAGATGTCCTCGACCATGCCAACGACGGCTGCAAGGTATGCTGGATTCTGGACAATCATCTGGGATCCATAGGTGACATAGTTGTCGAGTGCAGGAAGCATGTCCTCCAAATACAACTCAGCACCAGACTTGAAGGTCTTGTGGATCAATTCGAAAGCCTGCCACATGGTGGGAGAGATCGACTTGGATGCAAATGTGCAGCTGTCAATGATCTCAAAGATCTCGTTGTAGAGATCATAGAGTTTGTTCTCAAGCGTGATGCTAATGACAGGCATGAGAATAGTCTCGAGGTGCAAGAGCACGTCTGGCGTGCTCTCGAGGGTGAGAATAAGGGTTCCGATGGTTTGCAAAACACCAAGAGCAGTAATGCTCTTGTCATCCAGGAAATCACCAAATCCATCATCGTCACCCTTGGCGGCGTTTCTCTCCAGAAGCTCACCGACGATACGCATGTAAGTATCGCGTAGCTGCTCACTCAGCGCCACGGCGAAAGGTGTAAGTTCGGCAGAGAAGACCTCAACAAAGTCCTCCATAACGTTGGCGAGAGCGTCGACATCAACTTCGTTGGCAAGCTTAAGAAGCTGTTGCATGATTTGTGGGATGTTCTGCTGCATCGAGGTTCTGATAATGTCGTGTCGGATGAGAGGTTGCAAGGCAAGAGAAGCCTCAACCCTAACAGGCAAGTCCGGGTCAGTCATGGATTCGAGGATGTTCCTGTAGATAATCATGAGGTTGTTGGGGTCCTGGAAATCGAGCTGTTCAAACTTCTCCAGGGTGTCGCAGGCACGAGCCCTGAGGAAGCCGTGGGGGCTGCGGAACTCGGGGAAGACGTGACGGACGAAGAAGTATTCCACTTGGTCAGCAATAGGGCTCTTCTTGCCCAGGATGACAGAAGACAGGGAACCGATCATGCGCAAGGCGCCCTCCTTCTCCCTTGGCAGCTTCTGTTCATCGGGCGCAGATTCGTATTTGCTGACCACGCCGTTGACAAAGTGGAGGATGGAGAACGTCTGCTTCTTTCGGTTCTTTGTAAGCGCAACCAAGAAATTCGTGGCTGCGACGTCTGGAGCGGACACCTCCTCGTAGTAGTTCAACTTCCGGTGAAGATACTCGGATGGGTCTGTCTGAAAGAGTTCAATGTCTTCATCGGACTGGCACATAATCGGGAAGATGAAGTGAGCGATGAGGTTGTCCATGTGCGCCTTAAGGTGGTCCCACATCACCTTAGGCTTGACACATTCTTCCAAGTAAATCAGGGTGTAGGAAAGTGCCGGGCTGCTGAGCCATTGACCGTTGACCCACTTGTCGATCTGCTGCAGGTATCCTTTAAGAATCTCCGGGGCGAAGGTGGTGATGAAAGTCTTAGCGAAAGGAGTGTAATCGGGGGTGCTAGTCTTGCTCATAGTGGATGGGTTTCCGTATCTGATGGAGCGAAGCATGTATTAGTATTGTGTCTGGCAAAGCATGTGCGCAAACAAATACAAAGGAAGTACCTAATGAAAAGACGGTTCAGGTTGGCATAAGACCACTTCTTGCACTTCCACCAATGGTTGAGTTCTCTCTCTTCCTTCTCTTCCATCATGGAATTGGCAGGAGGGTCCTTGGCGACGACTCGCAGGAATAGTGTACACCAGTCGACAGTTGCCTGGTGAGTCTGGAGGGCAGGCGAGAGTTCGAACTAAACGACAACCGTCAGTAACCGCCCTCTGTATTCGTCCGATTCTCGCGGGGTTTGCCGTACGTAGATCGCATGTTTATACGATTTAACAACAATGCGGAGCATCTCTGCCGCCTCCAAGCTCTCTTCGTCGACAAGTCGCAATCCGATATTCAGCAGCTGAGGGAAAGTGTGCTCGACAATCTTGTCGAATTCTTCCCTCTTGTCCCCACCCTTGAAACGATACACACGGCAGATGGCCATCAAACACTGCAGGCCTGCGTACACCGAGTTTGCGTCATTGGCACTCAGCAGCTGAATCGTGATATCCAGGAACCCGGGCCAGTGTTCGGGGAAGTCATTTTGGAGGATTTTCTGCAGAAGAGGAACGAACTGGGCGCGAACATTCGGGGGGGTCGATGCCAGAGCCGGAATCAACCGTTCTCTAAATCCTGGCTTCTCCTCCTCGCGGATTGGTGTGCGCAGTGGGTTATCTTCGAGGGGTGCCCAACCCCGGTTGATGCGGTTCTTCAGGTAAACGCCGGCTGTGATAAAATTATACACCGATTAGACTCACGCCATGAACTCCCGTGTTATCGATAAGGGAAAAAGTAAGGGGGCGGAGGGGTCCTCAAAATTTTTTGGGTCCCCAGCGGGGTTCGGGGGTTAAAGAAAATAGAGAGAAAAAAAAAAAACCTACCCGAAAGTTGAACGGCGTTGACCTGCTCCGCCTGCAAAATATCCAAAAGCGCATTTATAAACCCAGGCTGCGTCTCGGCCTAAAAATTTCCCAAGAAAATTTCGAAATCAGTATGGCCTCCCGAAAGCCCCTTCGTACCACCACCACGTACATATTTTAGATCCAATTCAGCCTGACGTCGAATATCTGCATTTGGGTCGAGCGTAGATTGTATGCGGTCTCGGAGGGCGGCGACGTCCATTTCGTACCAATATCAGGCCTCCAGCGCCAGTAATCCAACTCCAGGAAAGGAAAAAAGAAGAAAGAAGAAGAATAGGGGAAACGGGGAGGGAGCGCGGAGATGAGAGAGAAAAGAAAAGAATAAAAACCCCCGATATGCCGTGGAGAGGCGGGCGATGAAGGAGGGACGAGGAGCAGAGAGGATCGAAAAAGATAAGTTCAGTAGTATAGACGATTAGCCGGTGGTGCAAAAGAGGAACGGAGAAACATGGCACGTGCTGGCTGACTCAGCGGGGTAGGGCAGCCTTCCTCTTTGGGTTATCAGTCGATGTCGTAATATTTCAACAGGACTATTGCTATTGAATACGAGAATTGAACGCAATATGTAATTGCTCAGGATGTATATTATGGTCGATTGTAAGGCAATTGCCTCCGGAATATCTCAGGAATCATTTTATTCACATTTTTTCTCAATTCGAATGTTGCTTTGTCTATCGCCTTGCCCCCCCCCCGAGGACCTCAGACACACCCACCATGACTGCACAGGTGCCTACCTTACCTGACTTCTCTACAATGCAATTAAGAGCTCATGCAAACATTCGAAAGAGCACACCAGGAAAACCTAGCAGCCGATTTGCTGTCTCTTATTCCTGATTCCTACCGTCGAAAGCACCAGACCGCTCATCTCCAGAGCTTCAAGACAGACACAGCTAAACTAAACCAAAGGATTCTTTGTAAACTCCAAGCTTATCTTCGAAGAGACCCGGAAACCAATTTGCTCTCAGTTTTCCCAGCAAAATATGCTCGCCGTTTCCATATTGCAGCCCAGATTACCGAGAAACAGACAAAGCCTAAAGTCGAAGCAAGCTGCTGCCCCTTCCAAACTTGCACGAACGTCTTCATGTTTCAGACATGGCTGCGATAGTGTTTCCATTATCCAATGGCGTGGAAGCCATGTTGTCGCACTTTTCGCGATTTTGTGGTGACGCAAAGAATGCAGACCCAAGCTTGACACTCTTCTCATCATTGAAAGAGATGCTCTGGAGTAGCCCAGAATTGTGGGAAATTCCATAAAAGGAATTATCGTCAAATGCAATGACAATCTTGCTGCGAAAGTTCTCAGGTTGAGCAACTAAACAGAGTATGTACTATGAAATATCTTGCAGAGACAGCGAGTGAAATCCCTGCTCCTAGACCTCATGGCTTGATTCAATTCGGGTCATCCTGTATCATGTTCATGGCATACATTCTATCCATGACACCGGAAGAGACCTGGCCAAGTCTATCCCACAAAGCCAAGTTGTCTGTGCATCATCAGCTGGACAACATCTTTAATCGCTTGAGATGCCTTCCAAAAGAGGACTGTATTTATACCCGAAATTGTGATAACAACGAAGTGACTGGAGGCCACTCTCATACTACGATACCTGTCGTCACTACTCTCAAATTGAATGGGAACAATATCACAGTGACACTGGATGAGGACAATGCATGCACCGTGACTGGTATCATCGATTGGGAAGATAGCGGGTTATATCCGGAATACTATGAATGCATTCAATTGACGGGGACCTTGAGTTTGACGGAAGATGATTGGTATCTTTATCCGCTACCATGCATCGCGCCGACACAACTCCCGAAACGTTGGCTTGTCAATCGACTTTGGGACATCTTTATCAAAACAACTTGAACACTATGTCTTCAGTGTAGATAGAAACCAAGGAAATAATGATATTCACATCTGGTTTGTACTGAGTCGGTGGGAGGGTATAATCACACGTTCCACTGATGTTTGTCCAATGATACCATATGCAATATTTTCAATTATAATCAGTATAGAGAGGACAGCCCTATATACACTGTAGCCATGCAAAGTTGAGGGAGAGATAAGAACCCCCATACACAACCTCGAAAAGCCAATGAGAAAAAAAAAAAGAAAAAGAAAAAATATTGGACGGCATAGCTTCTACATATACAACGACGCTGCAAAAATGACATCCCGCTTGATCTGCTCCTGCGCCTGCTGCATCTTTGTATACAGCGACGGGTCACCAACCAACTTCGCCGCGTTCTTCACCTCGCGACAAGTCTCATCCAACCGCGAGATCGTCCGCACAATAGTTCCTTCCATGACATCGGTAAGGTCCGTGATACGATTGAACGACATGCCTCTCGCCCATTCGTAGACAACTTCGGCCAATCCGAAGCGCGGCTGGCTGGCGAAGTCGTTACTGTCTTCGCTGGATTGAATGACTTGGTGCTGGATTTGGAAGTCGTTGACTTTCTCAGAGATGCGGACAATAGCTTCTTTGCCCTTCTCCAGGCGAGGGGTTAAGGTGGGAACGTGTTCGGTCTTTTCTTGAAAAACGAATGCGGAGAGGAGGGCGACGATTTCTTCTGGTTCGTAATCTGCGAGGACGTTTTCCAGGATAAGTTCGGTCAAGACGAGTTCGTCGGCGGAATGGATCTGGTTGATAAGGTTAGCATTTTGAATTAGACATACTCGCTCCGGTCACAAATACGTACCTCGCATGCCACCTTGCCCTTCAGCTGTACGCGAGATTGCTCGTCAATGAACTCCAAATCCTTCAACACTTGAATGCGCTGTTCGTAGTCTGGTAGCAGTTGCAGGTTCTGATCCGACATCAACTGCTTCAACTGCGTGATATTCTCCTTGACCTGCCATTCATCATGTTGCATCTCAAACTGTTGAGTGTTAGAATCCAGACAATTACACCCAGGCAATACAACTGAAACTTACGTGCTTCAGGAAATCCGGGCATTCTCGACATCGACAAGTCTGCGAAATGGTTGCTTGTTCCTGTCGCTTCTCGAGAATATCCCTCACTTGAAGCTCCTTGATCCGTGTCCAGTCTAATTCATCCCAGACGGGGTTAGTCCAAGATGAGCAATGCTTAGATAGCTCCTTGTCCGCGAACTTAATTGCCTCTGCAAAATTCATAAGTTAAATAAACGTTTAACGGTAAGATGTTGTATCATGCTACCTTTCTTGATGTTCAGGTACCAGATCGGTCCTCCTGTCTTCACCATAGTGTTGGTAAGGCATTCAACGTCCGTAAGCGGGATCTTGCAGGTTTTCAGCGTCATCTGAGCCGCGCGCTGCGGGAGACTCTGCAGCAAGTGTCGGAAGCCAGGAAGGAAAGGAAGAATGTCGCTCGGGTGACGCTTGGTGCTGATTGTTCCGATTTCTAGAACCTGTACACTGGGCGCGGCACCTCCACTAACGCCTTCGCGGACTATGACACCAGCAGTTCGAATTCCGTCCTGTAGGTTCATCAGTAATCTAAGTATTGAGTCGAGCGGTTCAAATTACATACCTTTCGATACACGATCAGCCGCTTGAGCATAAAGAGGCGCTTCCCAACGGGCGATGCGAGAAGTCCAACGTGAAGCTCGTCAGTCAATTTCTCGTATTCCATCGCTGCACGATGACAAGCTTCCAGGTCGATGTCGCAAATGTCACATGGTTCTCGCTTGATCTTCGCCAAACTAGCTTCTGACAGCTGAACTTGTTTTTCATGCTCAGGGAGCAGAGCCTGCGTGGCATTTTCGCTGAAACTTCGCTTGATCATCTCCTCGATCTTCAGGGCCTCAACACGTAACAGGTTCAATATCATGTTATACGTAAGCCTGAACTGGGAGCGAAGTTTGGTCGGATCACCAAGAATCATCTTCCTCAGGGCACCAGCAGGGGGCGCCTCGTCTCTGCCAGCGTTCACAATAATCACATAACCGACGGTGTCGAGACCTCTACGACCGGCACGTCCAGCCATCTGAGTGTATTCACCGGGCAGTAAGTCTCTGAAGCCCTTTCCATCATGCTTGCGGAATCCGGAGAAGACAACTGTACGAGTGGGCAGATTGAGACCCATAGCGAACGTCTCGGTAGCAAAAAGGATCTTGACCAACGACCTCGCGAACAGAATCTCAACAATCTCCTTCATGATTGGCAAGAGACCTCCGTGGTGCACTGCGATACCCCTACTCAACAATTCACGAAGCCGCAGAATCTGAGGAAGCGACCTATCCTCTGGCTTAAGCCGAGTAAGTGACTTCTCAATGAACATATGAATAAGGCTTTTCTCCGAAGCATTGCAGAAGTCCTGGTTCGACAATGAGTCCGCGTTCTCCTCGCATCTCTTCTTGGAAAAGACGAAAATGCAGCCTGGCAACAAGTTCTCTTTGCGAAGATGCGAAACAAGGTGAACCCAGATATTCTTGTCCTGCGCAGCACTGGTACGGCCCCCTCCTCGTCCCGTACGGGCGATATTGCCAGTACCTCTAGCTGCGGGTTGCCCTCTGCCACGTTGCTGTCCGCCTCCACGTTGGGGAACACCTCCGCGTCCGTTTCCTCGAGGGGCGCCTCGGCCTTGCTGCTGCCCACGCCCTCTACCCTGAGCCCCTCCTCGCTGGGCCTGTGACTGTGCTTGCGCTTCAGCAGCCTTCTGGGCCTTGAGTTTGTCCCTTCCGGATAAGATTTCGTCGGCCCCCTTCCAGCCGTTCTCGAGGAATCGCTTGTTGGAGTCGACGATCTTGTGTTTGTCTTTACCTGCCCAGAGATAATGCTCGAGGGGAACAGGTCGCTTTGCTGTAGAGATGACATAGATGTCCTTCTTCTTTGTACGGCCTACCCATGAGGCAAACTCTTGGGTGTTCGGAACAGTGGCTGACAACAGGATCAGCGTGACATGCTCTGGCAACATGATAATGACTTCTTCCCAAACAACACCACGTTCCAAGTCATTAACATAATGCACTTCGTCGAAAATGACAAACTCAACGTCTCGAATCAAATCTGCTCCTCTATAGAGCATACTTCGTAGAATCTCAGTGGTCATGATTAGACAGCTAGCCTCCGGATTGATCTGAACGTCACCCGTCAAGATACCAACATCCTCGAACTCGTTTCTGAAGTCTCTAAACTTCTGGTTACTCAAAGCCTTGATGGGAGATGTGTAAATCGCCTTCGTCATATGTTTCGCAGCCAAAGAGATAGCATATTCGGCCACGACAGTCTTTCCTGCTGATGTATGTGCTGCGACAAACACCGAATCGCCAGTTTCGAGGTGATAAACAGCTTCCTTCTGGAAGGTATCCAACTCGAAGGGCCATTCCCTAGCCATATCCGGAACGAGTTCACTGAAATTCGGAATATCCTTGTTGACGTCCACAACGTGTGCCCATTCTCTACCCACTTTCTTTTGAGCGCCTGCCAGCAGGGGAGCACGGGGTTCCAAAGCCGGAAACTCAACGGGTAGAAGAGAATCAATATCCTCCTCTTCTTCAAGTTCTTCCTCGTCCTCAACTTTCACTCCACCCTCATCCTCTGAAAATTCTTCCTCCTTTGGCTCGACGTGCAAGTTGCTTTCCTCCTGTAGAAGCGCGTGCTCGACTTCCTGGTCGCCCTCAGCAGTCTCTTTTGTCTTCGCCTCGTCGAATTTCAATCCACGCGAAAATCCCGGCGCAATTTCCAAAAGACCACCTTCGGCCCCAAAGTTGATGATCCGGTCCAGTCCTGATTGTTTTCCCCCAGCCCGTGACTGCTCTGCATTCTGCGCTTCGGTCTCGTACTCCGCAATAGCTTCAACACCGTCGAGTCCACCTGGTGCGAATGGGAAGAATCCTGCCGCACCTCTGACGAAATCAACACGGCCAGCTGGTCGACGGAGTAGTGATGTGGAGTTTTTCGCGTTCGCGCTTGTGGCAGGGACGGTGACCTCATGGTAGCCAGTCACACGACCTTCGAGGCCTTCGCGATCGAAACGAGTTATGGTACGAGTTTGGGTGGGGGCGATCTCGAATAAGTCCGTGTAGTCTGTCGGGACATCCCATCTCCTGTAATTTGATAGACAAACATCAGCCATCACTCTTCCTCGCTCATAATAAGACAATGCCATAGGTGACCTAAGCAACCAACCTCTGCAAATGATTAAGCCATTCCGTACTAAACCTCGAAGACGGCGTCAAAAATTCGGCCTCCAACAACGCCTTCAGATCTTCCGCAGTCTGCTTCGTTCTCTTCCGCGGCCTATGATTCTCATATGTATCATTCTCCTCCTCAGCAAGCCGGGCGTCGAACGCTGACCCACTCAACTGTTGAGCGCTCAGGTTCAGTTTCGCCAAAGTCGAAGCCAAAGAATCCGCCATTCCGTCGATCGTCACGGCGACTTATTCGCTCCGGGAGATAGCCAATGGAGGCCGCACGTCGATTTGCAGCTTCTGGTCGTGTAGTTGGAACGTTGGGACGAGTAAGTGGGCTGCAGTTGTTGGCGGCGATGGGCGGCAGTATGGATGCTGGTGAACCTGCTGCCCGCACACACATTTTCGCTGACGTCGTGGGTGTGGGGCGGCATCGAAGGTCCTATACTTAGAGCAATTGTTCCTCTATATGAGCACATTAGGTTTTACTGATAACCAAGTAATGTGTCAAAAGAGCAGCTGTTCTCCTCTACCATAACTTTTATTGCATGAAGTTATATACTTTTGATTTGTGTCCTCCGGCATAATCATCAAGAAGCGAGGTAAAGAAGCTATCCGAAATGCAACCACCAGAACACCATAAGGAAGATGCAGGAGGGCATCATGCGAAGATTAAACACATTATGCGAAACACCTGAAAAGCACGAAAAGAAAATTGCAATAATTATGGCGAAATAGAAAGGTATCGAAAACCTTGCAAGAGAATAAAATGGTATCACCAAACCCCGAATCCCCCAACCTGTATCCAAATTGAAACCCCATTTTAAAATAAGTTGAGGCAAAATAACGTAAAGCATCAAGAAAAAGGAAGAAGAGAAGAAACACCAGGTAAAAGCCCTATGTGGTTCTGATGTTCCTTTATCGGAAGGAGACGATAGGGAATGTTTTTCGATCGTGGACATTGACGTGAAATTCGAATATGCCATCCACAGTGGCGACGTACCTATGTTTAGTTAGTTTTGCTCAATGGAACGAAAAAGAAAAGAGGCTCCTACAGTGTCCTTCCATCTGCCCCCCATCCAAGTCCAGCTGTGCCACCGGGATCTTGGTCCCTATGCACATGGTAGTTCCTGTCGGGGAGCTCGTTTAAGATATTCCGAATCCACCTAGGAGAGGGCTCAAACCCCAAGAGATGCGGACGATGCCGCTGGTCTCGTAAACTGTTTCGGTTATGCGCTTCGTTGATCAACTGACGTTGTCGTCGAAGGCGCTCGGCTGCCACGTTAGCCCGCAATTCGGAGTTCAACAGACGTGGTGATTCATGCCGCTCAGCGCGCCTTGGAGTTGAGGTTGAATGCTGGGTCCCACCAGGGTCGCCTGTACTCGGGTCAGACGTGCGCGACGAATTGTCCAATGTTGCTGGCTGGATTTCTGCAGGTGAAGCAGTCCAGCTAACTGTGATACTGGGTTGCGTTTCCGTATTCTCTGTATTATTGGGACCCTGACGCCTCGTGCTTAAACGGCGATGATCAGCATTGTGGCCCACATAACTATCCCGCAATAGGTCATGAAGGGGATCATTAGGACGAAGAGGCGAAGTAGGGCGAGGCGGACGGATACCGCTAGAGCGAGGATGTGGGTGTAAGCTGTGTCTCCCTTCTCGGTCTGCCAGGCCCTCTTCCACTCTTGAAGTCCATCGCGCTGTGTTCAGAAATTCGACTATCAGTCTTTCTCTTTCCGTGAGGTCGTACATCAAGCTCTCCCGCAATGATGAGCGACCAGGCCCGTCTTCTCGTTGTTCATTTGAGGAACCCTCGATCGAATCCAGCATCGCACGCCGGACCGCATCCATCTCATCGCGCGACTCGGGAATTGCCTGGTTGAAGGCAAACCCTAGTCCCTCTGAGTCATCCAGGATGGGTTCTGTACGGACTTCCTGCAAGCTAGGTTCCTTCGAGTCTAAATCTAGTATCTGTCGGCGTGTAAAGTCATGGCGGACATCCGCAATCCCTGCTCGACCATTGTCTTCGATCCACACCAGGAGATCCCAAGGCATGGGCGAAAAGTTCATGCTCCGCACAGCACCGCCATCAGAGTGAGACCGAGAAGAATGGAAATGGCATATTATCGAACTCTTGTCATAAAGGCCAAGCGAACTTTCCCAAACCATCTGGACATTGAATATTGTAATCACTCCCGATTGCGACCCTATGGCGCACAAGTGACTAGACGGAGAAAACGCGATGGTAAAACAAGAGCCAGTGTCAAACCGAGTACCGATATCCATATCCACGTGACGAATGAGGTTCCATTCCCACCCAGTGAGCTTGTCGCCATTTTCCGTGAGCACGGCAGTACCCAGGTCGCGAGACACCTCGTAAAAATATGCGCTACTTTCATCACCGACGGCAGCAAGCAAAGATGAATCTGGTGACATGATCGCATAATTCATGCATGACTGATGGTGGAGGACCTTGAGAACCTTAGCACGGATTAAGGAGTAGATGGTCACGGTCTTATCGTTATTGCTGCAAGAGTATGTCAGAATGGTGTGGTGAAAATGTGGCCTTCATATCAATATGACCGTACCTGACAATTATCACAACTTCGTCTGCTAAGCCCTTCCCATCACCAGGTAAGCGATGGAAGGCGACGGAATTGACAATGCTACCTCCAAACTTGTGGAGTTGGACCTCCGGAAGCAGTCTTGAATTTGAACGAGCCGAATTTGTTTCCTCTCCAGTGGGCCAGGGAGACGAGGCCCTGCTTGGAGGATCGAGATCAATGGGAAGCGCGCTATCCACTTCTGAAGGATGTGAAACCGGCACATCATCGTCTTGAACACGCACTCTCTGATCAGCAATTCGAATGAAAGCGCATTCTCCATTATCCGAACCTCCCACAGAAATCCATCCATATCCAGCAGCGAGACATTTCGGTTCGAAAGGTATGACGGCTATGCTCTCTCGCTTGCGGGACTCAATGTGAATCGCATATACAACTTTGTCGACGACAACGTAAATCCTGTCGGGGTCGGCGGTGCTGATATAGTTACGAAGTTGATAATGACTATAAATAGCCGTTAGTCTTTTCGTTCAGCTTGCGACAGGTAATGGGACCTGGTATACGGACAAATTAGGTATTTTAAAAGGGAAGAATCGCCGCTTGGAAGGAAGGATCAAAGACTCGGTCGGGCGTTCTCTATAGTAAACGCGCGGTTCAGGTCAGAATTGATCCACTTGAAATAGGGTAGGTGACTAACAGAAGCGCATTCTCCGAAGTCATGGTGAGCGCTCAAAGCCGTCGTGACATTGTTAGGTAGTAAAAGATAAGACAGTGCACGGCTGAAGGTGTGTCGCTTGACAAATGTCCAGATACGGAAAACACGCGGTGAGCAAGTCCCCTGCTGTGTTGACGATAGCAGCAGCCAGGACAACGAAGCAAAGCAGAGTGTATAGTATAGATAATGTATTCAACTTTCCCTCGCTGGTGACTGAGTGCTAGTAACGTAGTAGTATTGCTATGTTTCTGGATTTGAGAGTGGTTACGGCATTCGGAGACCCAGCCGGGGGCGACGGATGATGTAATACTTGATACAAACGGCCAATCCGGGGAATGCAGCCGGTTGGTGTGCAATTCCTTCGATAAATACGCCGTAATTGCTGTCAGAATTTGGCTCCAGACTGGAAGGATCTTTACTGCTTACTCTGGAAACGGGTTGGTCAAGATATGCCCGAGTATTACCGGTCTTAAACATGTCTATCTTGCGAATCAAGCCCGGTAGGGCTACTGCTCGTTAGTACTCTGTACAGCGAACAGTTTTGATTACTTGGCTGACACCTTTTTCTTTCCTTTCCTTTACTTTTTTTTTTTTTTTTTTGGTGTTTGCCATTTCCTTTATTTACTGTGCTGTGTTGTCCTTGTATCTAGATGGACTTCATGCTAACTAGATATTGATCCAACGTAGTGAGTGTGCTCTGGTGTTGTCGCCCTAGATCAAATATATCGCCGAAATCTATGGAGTATGGCACATAAAGTAGAGGAGCCCTATACCTCGTAGATCCTATTAGTTAGCCCAAAAAGGAAAGAAACTGAAACTGCTTAGCTGAGCCGTTGATGGGTCCGACTCCAGTTCCACAGGGTCTAGTGCGGAATCTTCTAGATCAATCGATGGGTTGGATGTTGTCTCAATTGTTCTACCTACAGAGTATGCCCGTAAATATGAAGATATTCATGCATGGGACGCTGGACAGAGTACTATGGGGCCCAGAAATTTAGCTATAAACAGAGGACTAACAGCGTTTAATCTGAGTCTAAGCCTAAATCTATTATCCTCTTTATTCCCACTATCTTGAAGTTGAGAACCGCCATAGTCAAATTAGTGCACCATGAGACAGTTGCGAAGGTCGGTGCTGGATGGTTCGGAATACTTTGCCACGGATGGCAACAGGCACTCTGTAGCTATGCTTTTGTCCTTCCCACAGATTAGAACTGCATACCCCGTAGATGTTTCCATGCACTCTGTATACTATACTCTCTTCCTACCTATTCTATACTCCTTCCAATGTACCCTATGTACCCATTCCGTATACCATCCCATTCCCCGAAAACAGCCCGGACGAATCTCGGATGATTGGATGACGCAGTTACTCGGCTACCTCCAAAGGCGGTCTCGGCTATGATTGGTTCGTTCGCCGCTCTTCTACCAAGTTCGACAGCCCGGGCCGACACTCTCCGGGCAATTTCTACGCTGCACTTGGTCCGTTCTCCCATTCTTTTTTCCTCTCGCCTTTTCCCTCGAAAAATTTCATCGTCTTCCTCTTTCACCCTCCACTTCCCCCTCTTCTCCTCTTATATCATACTCTTAGCTCCCCTCGATTGAATCGACTGGAGTACCTATCTATTTTCATTTTTTTTTCTTGTATTAATTACGTTTAATGACGATGCTTTCTTCCCGCTTCTGCCGCGCGGTAAGTTCGATGCTTCATCTGTGGGCAACCAGACAGTCACACTAACAGTTTCGATTCTAGCTCCCCCGCGCTACCTCTTTCGCCCGTGCTCCCGCCTTCAGAGTCCCCGCTGCTGTGCCCCGGAGATGGAACTCGACAGAGGGTGGTGAGGAGAAGGTTAAGGGCCAGGTCATTGGTATTGACCTTGGTATGTATTGCATTCCGCGGGGTCACAACCGAGGAGCTTTAGCTAACTCAATCGTTCACAGGTACCACTAACTCGGCTGTTGCTGTGATGGAGGGCAAGGCTCCCAAGATCATCGAAAACACTGAGGGTGCCAGAACAACACCGTCCGTTGTCGCTTTCGCTCAGGATGGCGAGCGTCTGGTCGGTATCGCTGCTAAGCGTCAGGCCGTTGTCAACCCCGAGAACACTCTTTTCGCCACTAAGCGTCTCATTGGTCGCAAGTTCACCGACGCTGAGGTCCAGCGTGATTTGAAGGAGGTTCCCTACAAGATCGTTCAGCACACCAACGGCGACGCCTGGGTTGAGGCTCGTGGCCAGAAGTACTCTCCCTCGCAGATTGGTGGTTTCACCCTCCAGAAGATGAAGGAGACCGCCGAGAACTACCTCAGCAAGCCTGTCAAGAACGCTGTCGTTACCGTCCCCGCTTACTTCAACGACTCTCAGCGTCAGGCCACCAAAGATGCCGGTCAGATTGCCGGTCTCAACGTCCTCCGTGTTGTTAACGAGCCTACTGCCGCAGCTCTTGCCTATGGCTTGGAGAAGGAGGCTGACCGTGTCGTCGCCGTCTACGATCTTGGTGGTGGTACCTTCGATATCTCCGTTCTGGAGATCCAGAACGGTGTGTTCGAGGTGAAGTCCACCAACGGTGACACCCACCTTGGTGGTGAGGATTTCGATATCAATCTTGTTCGCCACATTGTGCAGACCTTCAAGAAGGACTCTGGTCTTGACCTCTCCAGTGACCGCATGGCTATCCAGCGTATCCGTGAGGCTGCTGAGAAGGCCAAGATTGAGTTGTCCTCTTCTCTCCAGACTGAGATCAACCTTCCTTTCATCACTGCCGACGCCAGCGGTGCTAAGCACATCAACCTGAAGATGACCCGTAGCCAGCTTGAGGGTCTCGTTGAGCCTTTGATCAGCCGCACTGTCGAGCCTGTCCGCAAGGCCCTTAAGGACGCCAACCTCCAGTCCAGCGAGATCCAGGACATCATCCTCGTTGGTGGTATGACCCGTATGCCCAAGGTTACCGAGTCTGTCAAGTCGATGTTCGGCCGTGAGCCCGCCAAGTCGGTCAACCCTGACGAGGCTGTCGCCATTGGTGCTGCTGTCCAGGGTGCTGTCCTGTCTGGTGAGGTTACCGACATTCTCCTGCTCGACGTCACCCCTCTGTCTCTCGGTATCGAGACTCTCGGTGGTGTCTTCACCCGTCTGATCAGCCGCAACACCACCATCCCCACCAAGAAGTCCCAGACCTTCTCCACCGCCGCTGACTTCCAGACCGCTGTCGAGATCAAGGTCTTCCAGGGTGAGCGTGAGCTTGTCAAGGACAACAAGTTGCTTGGTAACTTCCAGCTTGTCGGCATTCCTCCTGCCCACCGTGGTGTTCCTCAAGTCGAGGTCACCTTTGACATTGACGCCGACTCCATCGTCCACGTCCACGCCAAGGACAAGTCCACCAACAAGGACCAGTCCATCACCATTGCCTCTGGCTCTGGTCTTTCTGATGCTGAGATCCAGTCGATGGTCCAGGACGCTGAGAAGTACGGCGCTCAGGATCAGGAGCGCAAGGCTGCCATTGAAGCTGCCAACCGTGCCGACAGTGTCCTGAACGACACCGAGAAGGCTCTCAAGGAGTTCGAGGACCGTCTCGACAAGGCTGAGGCTGACCAGATCCGCGAGAAGATTGCCTCTCTGCGCGAGTTCGTCGCCAAGAACCAGTCTGGTGAGGGTACCGCCACAGCTGAGGAGCTCAAGCAGAAGACCGACGAGCTCCAGACTGCCAGCTTGACCCTCTTCGACAAGATGCACAAGGCCCAGTCTGAGCAGCAGCAGCAGCAGCAGCAGTCTCAGGGTGGTGAGGGTGAGAACAAGGCTTAAATGTACCAACGTTGATGAACCTGTACTTTTTCCTTACCCAAAAACCTTGTATAATTTCTTCTCTTCCTCGTGATGTTTGCATTATGTCTCCTATACAGCCTTCTCACTTTCTCCCCTCGAACTCTCCTACTACTCTCATGATATGTACACATAGTTGATTTTGATTTTGCTACCATGGTGTATCGGTGTTTTTTTTTCTGTTTCATGTGCAATGGTTTACTCTCCGCTTGCTTTTTTCTTCTTTGATGTCGGGATTTGATTCAGCATAACGTTGAACTACTTTTTTTTTCTCTTTTTGTGTTGTTCTGGGCGGATATCCGTTGGGAAAACACTTGTAACTTTATGAGTTTACGGCAGGGGACGGGCCCCAAAAAGGCGAAAGGAAAAGTGGTGGGTTTTACGGAGCATGGGATGATAGAATCAGAAAAGTCTCCTCTCGATTCAAATCTTTCCAAAGTATCGTAGTTCTGTTGATCCCGGATGGTGATACATAGAGTACAGAGTCAACATGGACAGGATAAGCCTTGCGTTGTTTTGTTTTTATTTACTCCGGGATATGATAGAGAGAGTCATGAAAATGGTTCGGAGTGTGTCGCAAAACACCCAAACTAAGTTGTCCTTCTGTCACAGATATGCAGTCAACGTTTAGGGATGTTTCTGGTGGACTTCCTCTGCATCCACTGTACAAAAAGGACAAATCAGATGGATACACAACACTCGTCGAGAACTTTGCTTGAGCGGGCAGCTTGGAGCAAACCGGATCAGTGCAGTCTGTGCAGAAACGATAGCTTTTTAGTACATGTGAAGAGATTGTTGTCTCTCCCCTGGCAGAACCAATGGGATTGCCTCCCTGAATATTTCCAAGGAATGCAGAGATTATTGATTGAGATTCTCCACTAGTGATTGGAGGCGATTTTCTGGATGCAATTTTGGGTTCCAGAGTTGGTGTTTCTTTTTTTTTTTTTGACGGAGTACAGTACGGAGTACATCCTCTGTTCCTGAACCGATCCTCTTTGTGGGATCCCCTTAATTTAAATGATTGACTGGATGTGTTTCATAGTAATTTATCGATTCATGCTTGCATCTTGCTGTACATACATACTAGTACTCCGTAACTCCGTACTAGTACTAGTAGTAGAGTCTTCTATGATCTTCCATGGCCAATCTCTGGGGACATGTCACATGATCGCACAGGGCAGACGTTGATTGGCTGCGTATAAATAATCAACCTTGTTTTATTTGGATCAGGAGTCGGTCATAGTTGAGAATACACATACACAATAGATTGAACTTGAGAGTACACAATAGCATCTATCAAGTAGCACTAGCAGTAGAGCTTTTACACAATACTACAGAGTATGTACAAGGAGAAGTACTACCTACTGACAAAGTACACAGTGCTACTACACAGTAATCAATACTCGTGAGAACTATTAATATGAATTACACTAGTTCCATGGTCTGGTTTGTTGTCCCTCCACTTTTTTGATTAGTCGGGCGATTATTGTTGACACTAGTTCAACAAGGAACAGAAAAAGAATCCCGTGTCTGTCTTTCGTTCGTTTCGATTTGCTGTTGATCCCTTGCTCTTTCGCTCTTTTCGTTCGCTCTCTAATTTTCTGCCGGAGATTTGTCGAGATTTGACTCCCCAAAAACGGGCGAGGTGCAGACGCTTTGCAGTGTATCTTTTTTTAATTTTAGTTCATTATTTATTTTTTTTTTAATTGTCATTATTATGGTGACTATTGTTATTATACTACCCGCATTTCTTCTTTCTTTTCTTTAGTTCCTGACTGGTGGCTACTCGAATCTAGTCCCCCTCCAAAACAGTCCAAGTGCAGGTAAGTCCAGTTTGGGATCTAACCCCCCCCTCTTCACTCTCTATTCTTTATCCCTCTTCTTGCTTTCTTTCTAATCTGACATCCCTCCTCTGCAGTCTATGATTGCAATCTCAACACTCTCTGAATCCAATCCAGACTGTATCTACAGTCACCATGACGGTTGCTGCACCACCAGTCCCTCCCACCACTCTGCATGAGAATGGTCCCGTCCATGCTCACGGCCCCGTCAATCCCATGACGCTGCCTCGCTTCCATCCTATCGCTATGAATCCCAATCAGCATATGCCTCCTGATCCCGCCATACAACATCACTTCCGTCCGTACCCTCCTCCCCCGCCGCCGCAGCAAAATCCGCATCCCCCTCCTCATCCGGCGCAGGAGTCCGGTCTGCATCCATCTCACATAGAGCATATTGAAGCCCGCTTGAGACAATTGGAAAATGAAGAAGCGGCACGTATGGCTGCGAGGAGTCAGCTGCTTGCGATTCGAAAGCGGGAGGATGAGGATTTTCGTCGGATGACGGAGAATGCAGAGGCTGAGGAAGAGGTATTCACTTATTCAATTTAGACCCAAAAGTAAAGAAGACTAACAGTTTTAGGAACTCCGGAGACAACGGAAACGACTCAAGAGAGAATCCATGGGTATTGGGGTTAATGGATCATCCATGGACTCGCCGCCTCTGCGGCCAACACCGCCGCGTCGATTGTCCGAAACGAATGCCGCGACGACTCTGGCCTTCTTCAAGCAGCAGACGCCTCCCGACCCTCGTCCACTTCCTACTCCTCCGTCTCAAGCTCCGCCGCACTCTCATTCTCATTCTCATCCTCATGCACACCCAGCACATCCGCATCAACATCAGCACCAGCATCAGCCGCAACCTCATCCTCACCCTCACGCACATCCGCACCCCCATGCTCATTCGCACCATGTTCAAGTCCATCCTGCTGTTCCACAGGCTGCACCTTTACCGCCTCAGCCCCATCATCCGGCCCCCTTTGATCCATCAAGTGGCTCCATCCGTAAGAAGCAGAAGTATACGATCAAAAATGTCGAAGCCTGGGGCGAACGTCACGGACGGCCTGCAGCTCATGACCCATCTGGCCGTGCACTGTGGAAACGTCCCTCGGACGGAAACCTAGTCTATCTGACGTGCCCTATCCCCGGATGCGGGAAAGCGGACTTTGTTACACTGCATGGATTCATGTGTCACCTGACCAAGAAGCACAAAGACCGTACTTTGGGAAGCCAGTCGCGAGCATTGGAAGTTTGCGGTGTAGTCTATGACCCGAACGCTCCCCTGCCCCCTGTCCGGACAGTGCAGCGGGCGTCTACAGAAGAGAGCCGGTTGGAATCCAACCAGGCAGACGGGGACGGGTACCCACAGGAAATGGAATATTCGACAGCATCTGATGAAGAAGAGGATCAGGACACGTATGTGGTTAAATCAGAAGCCACAGAAAATACGGAACAGCAGACACGGATAGAAGAATCTACCCCCGCATTCCCCCCTGCAGCACAATCTAATACGAACGGGTCGACCAAGCAGTCGATTTCGTCTATTATTGATAATCCTGAATCGACGGCACCACCGCCGCCATTTAGCGAGACGCCAGCATCTGCTTCCCAGGAGCAGACAACCCCAGTCAAGGAGAAGGTTGAAGCGACCGAGCCTTCTTCAGACCGAGAACCGAGTGAAACCAAAGAAGCCGAGGTAAAAACCGAGGTAAAATAATAATGTCTTGTCTTGTCTTGGATATATGCCGCATTGCAGCTTTATAATACCCGGTTTTGTACATTTGGGTGGATATTTGTATGTTTAATATTAATGTCTCAATGAGCTTGTTGATAGACGGAGGCAGTTTGTTCTGTTTTGCATATTTTGCCATCTACTTGCACATTCAGATCTAAATATCTATGAATCGAGTTGTCTAGAACAAGACAAAGCTATGCAGCATCCCTTAGAACCAGTAAATGGAGCACATACCCCGTACCACCTTTTAGTCCCTCCGGGAGATGTTCATCACTCAACCTATAGACCCAGAATACTTTGAGCGTCTCTTCCAACCACGCCTCGAACACATCTGGAGCGCGCTGTTGCTGGGCGATTATGCAGATCGTAGGATTCTTTCCCCTATCGTCAGCAGCCTTCTCAGGATGATATGCAGGCCGCAAACGACAAATATCCGCGCATGTCCGAACAAACGGCGCCACGAGGGCTTCGTTGTAGATGCAATCACAGGAAAGAAGGAGGTCGAAGCCATTGTCCTCATATCCATCGTTGTCGGATGTTATTCCAACGCTCCTCTTCAGCAGCTCCGGCGCATCCTGTTCCCAATCAAGCGAAGTAAAGGAGATATTCGACTCCTCAGACTGTACCTGCTTCGACCCTCCCTTCTTCTTCTCACCCTTCCACTTCCGCCCCGCAGACTTCTGCTTATACGCAACACCCTTATTCTCATCAAGATTCTCCCTCAACAACCGATGCACATACTCCTGATCCGTAGCAACATAATGCTGTACCCAAGGTCCCAAAGACAGCGCCACAAGCCCCGCTATCCCACATCCAAGTTCAACAACCGTCTTCCCCGCAGGCGGCTGTAACGGTGAATCAGGATGCGTCCAGAGCGGATTCGACCTAAGCCCCGAAATCCATTCTGCAAATAAAGGCGTTATCTTCCACAGCACCGCACCTGTAGTCCCACCAGCTCTGGACGACGAAAGTACCGAGGGCGACTGCTGGATTGTATATTCATTCCCGCGGATGGTGACCTCGAGGGAGTGTGCACGGGAGTCGACGAAGCCTAGATTGTTGGCTGGGAATTCTTGGGCGAATAGGAGGAAGGATTCTATTGTGGAATTTTTTTTTCTTTCATCAGACTTGCATCTAGTGGAAAGCTAGGAGGCGTTGTGGTGTGTTGTCTTTGTTTGTTCTGCATACGCTAATTACGGGTTATGTACGTACCCTCTTCTGTGTCCTCAACCGGATGGCTGAGGGATGAGAGAAATCCATCCATGCCGGTGTTTTTTTATGGCTTAGGGTTTTATTGAATAGCCTTGTTATACTTGCTAAAGTGTTACTCTCCATAGAGGTGAAAATTGATAAACTACAGATGCTCTGATTGGCTGGATATAGTGAATCACATGACTACACGTGACCCCCACCATACTTGGTCCAAAACGGACTGAAACGATGCGGAACAGTGTGGAATGAGTTATCAGGATGCATCTTGACTCTATCCATAACCCAGTCAATGTATCTGCTCGGCTATGCGACTGCGCTGTAGAGTAGAGCATGTGTGTACAAGGTTGTTGGGCGAAAATCCCAACAAAACGTTAGTTCAGGACAGCCGCGCTGAGGTTACCGCATGCGTTCTGTGCCTGAGTTCTTTGTTTGGATGCAGTATCCAGCTGCGTAGGAATATGGTGAGAATAAAGAGAGTATACATAGAGATATATGAAAAGCACTTCTATTTGGAATATAAGTACAGAGTACATGTCAATACCAATTGCAGGTATCCGTCGCTACAAATATCGAGCTTCAGTTTCTTAATTAAAGAGCTCGGCAAATTGCGTCAGTGGTCAATTCTGTACGGCAGCCCAGCCACCGGCACTGACCTCATTGCGCTGACAGTCCAGCTTCCGGCGGCGCATCGCTCAGTTCAGTTCTTCTCCCCTCTTGATCTGCCAACTCTATTCCTTTTCTTTATATTGCTCCGCTATTCTCCTCTTTTCCCCCTTCTGTTCTTATAAACAGAATTATACCACGGCGGTCCATTTTTGTTGTTTTTTTTTTTTTGCTGGGCCGCGGAATTGATCTGAGGTACGACGACTCTGACTTCATACATAGCCAGTTATTCTGCGCTGGCACCACTCGCCATTTACTTGATTTTGTCCGTTTTGTCTGGTGTCTGGACGTTTGCTGACCATCTTCTTGTCTCTTCAGTTCCTAAGATACCCCTCTAATCATTCGCCCAAACCGCCACAATGTCCAAAACGGAAATCAACCTCCAACCCAAGATGGCCAAAAAGCCTCCTTTCACCGTCGAGGTCCCCGGCGCTGAACCCGTTGAAGGCGAGACCAAGCCCCGCCGTCACCTCCGCTCCAAAGACAGCCTGATCCTGCGTCCTGCCGAAGATGTCGGCACCACCTACGACGTCTTCAGACGGTCCGCGCGGCTGTTCGGAAACGCGAAGGCCGTGGGTAGCCGGAAGCTGATCAAGACGCACATCGAGAACAAGAAGGTGAGGAAGGTGATTGACGGGGTTGAGAAGGAAGTGGATAAGAAGTGGACATATTTCGAGATGAGCGGGTACTCGTACAAGAGCTTTGTGGAATATGAGCAGTTGGCATTGCAGTTGGGTGCTGGGTTACGGAAGTTGGGGTTGGAGAAGGATAGTAAGATTCATCTCTATGGTGCTACCAGGTGAGTTTGAACTCATTATACGCCCCCCCAACATGTAAAGAGAGGGAGCTAATTTAGTAGTGCAAACTGGTTGGCCATGTCTCACGGTGCTGCGTCGCAGTCAGTTACGATTGTCACCGCTTATGATACCCTGGGTGAAGAAGGATTGAAGCATTCTCTCAAGCAAACCTCCAGTGTCGCCATCTTCCTCGATCCCGCTCTGATCCCCTCGCTTCACAACGTCCTCAACGATGTCAAGTCGATCAAGCATGTTATCTACAATACCGACCAAGAGCCCAAGCAGGAGGATTTGGACAAGCTCAAGTCCGATTTCGACTACCTCAACATTATCAGCATTGAGGACTTGCGGAAATCTGGTGAAGAGAACTTGGTTGACCCTGTCCCGCCGGCGCCGGAGGACCTTTGCTGTATCATGTACACCTCTGGATCGACCGGTCCGCCAAAGGGCGTTCCTTTGACGCATGCCAACGTCATTGCTGCCAGTAAGTTCCTATACTTCCTCCTGATTTCACTAAAGAATGCTAACGATGATAGCCGCCGGTGTCAACGAGATTGTCGGTGATTACATCGGCCCATCCGACGCTTTGCTCACATACCTCCCGCAAGCCCACATCCTCGAGTTCATGTTCGAGAACCTGTGTCTGTTCTGGGGTGGTACCATGGGATACGGTAACCCGCGCACGCTGTCCGAAGGCTCGATGCGCAACTGCAAGGGCGATATCAAGGAGTTCAAGCCCACGATTCTTGTTGGTGTTCCAGCTGTGTGGGAAACTGTGAAGAAGGGTGTGTTGGGCCAGTTGAATAAGAACAGCATTTTGGTCAAGAGTCTTTTCTGGGGTGCTATGTCGGCCAAGAACTTTTTGCTGTCGACTGGAATCCCTGGATCCGGTTTAGGAACATGGTTTTTGGACAACATGATCTTCAAGAAACTCAAGGAAGCTACTGGTGGTCGTCTGCGGATTGTCATGAACGGTGGTGGTCCGATCTCGAAGGACACTCAGCAGTTCCTGTCCATGGCCATTGCGCCTATGATCAGCGGATACGGTCTGACGGAAACGGCTGCCATGGGTGCCCTTAATGACCCAATGGCCTGGAACCCCAACGCTCTCGGCGAAATCCCCGCGTCGGTGGAGGTTAAGCTGGTCGATTTCCCTGACGCTGGGTACCTCACCAAGAACAACCCGCCGCAAGGAGAGATCTTCATTCGCGGAGGCAGTGTGACATCGCACTACTGGGAGAACGAAGAAGAAACTAAGTCTGCATTTGCCGAAGGCGGCTGGTTCATGACCGGCGACATTGGTGAGTTCGACAAGTACGGCCATCTGCGGATCATCGACAGAAAGAAGAACCTGGTCAAAACGCTGAACGGCGAATACATCGCCCTCGAGAAGCTCGAGTCCGTGTACCGTTCGTCGCCCATTGTTGGCAACATATGCGTCTACGCTGCCGAGGACCAGGCGCAACCTGTCGCCATCATCGTGCCTGTCGAAGCTGCCTTGAAGAAGGTGGCTGGCGAGACCAAGGTCAGCGGTGAGACTTTGGAGTCGCTTGTTCACAACGAGGACCTCAAGTCGGCTGTGTTGAAGCAGTTGCAGAACACCGGTCGAACCCTTGGTCTTAAGGGTATTGAGATTATCAGTGGTGTTGTGTTGTCGGATGAAGAATGGACACCTCAGAACGTAAGTTCCCCTTGCACCATATTCTGTCCGTCATTTATCTTGAATGCTGACTGACGTCCGTAGGGCTACATGACTGCTGCCCAGAAGTTGCAGCGCAAGAAGATCGTCAACCGTCACAAGGATGACATTAACAAAGCATACGGCAAGAAATAACGAGTAGTCAGATGCTTACGCTTACGCTTAACTGTTTGCTTTTGTTTGTTAGTTAGTACCCTGTCAGTATACCAGTTAGTTCAGTCATGCAGTTTTGATCGAATTGGCTTGTCTTTATATACTCCGTACTAGAAAAGTAAGCGCACTAACCCAATTAGTAAACTCCGCCAAGCCCATCTTAACTATCGCATCGCATCCATCTCCAAATCTCCATCTCCGCTCCCTCCGAACTTCTTTAAATACATCAAAATGTCTCTCTGGCAGTACGTCCCTCCCTCCTTGCTCTATCCTCCAATTACCTAAATCAACAACTAACAATTCCCGAAAAACAGATCATACCGCTCCTTAACCCCCCGCACACGCGCGCTCTTCGGGATAGGCATGGTCGCCTGGGCCTCGGTGGGACTCTGGACGACGCCGCAGGTCGAGGGGGCGCTCGGGATGGTGGCTAGTGAGAAGGAGAAGCAGGAGTTGGAGAGAAAGATGGCGGTTCGGGTGGAGAGGGTTGAGAGGGGGTAGTATTGGGGACTGGGGGTGGGGGATATTGATGGATGTATGATACCCAGGTACGGAGGTGATATGGATGGATGGGATAAGCAGGAAAGGAAATAGGGGTGAGTGGTCAATTGAACTAATTGACTGATTGGGTTGAAATTGTTATCACGGCGCTGATGCTGATTGTCGGTTTGGGTTGTCGATAAGCAGTCCGTGCAGAGTACGGACGGAGTACTCTATTCTATTTGGATCAGATTCATGATGATATTGAAGCACAATATCTGATAAAATCTAAACTATCGCTAATAGTAGCATAGATATATAAATTCAAAATGGACCATAACAAACCCCGATGCATCCTAAACCCGAGGCCGAGATCTGGGCTGCGGCTGAACGGCCCAAAAATGCTATGATGTACAATACATTATACATGGTACATAATGCACTTATCAGCTACATATGCACATAATACGAGTAGCTTGATTTACTTGCTTTTGCCTGCTTTGCTTGCTGTCGTGTTACGTTGGCATCGTCATATTCAGATTACGGGTGGCAGATTCAGATTTCCGACTCCGATTCCGGATTTAGTCAGGCCATGTGTGACTGTACCGTACCGGCTGCGTGGCTGGGATCCAGGGATAAAGGCAGGGGTAGGGATCGGGTGAGAAAGGGACTGAGTACTTTGGTATTAATTTTTCTGCATGCTGCAATTGTACATACATATAGTGCAGGGTATGAATGGAAACAAGTATTGATTCAAGGCAGATAGAAAAAGCAAGCTTCTCTCTTCATTTGTTGCTTCTAGCGATTGTCGAATCACAATAGATCCAGGGTGTCATCCTCATTTGAAGGCGTACGTCTACGTACAGACTGTTTTTTTTTTTTTTTTTTCTTTTTAATCAAATGCATGCTGTGAAATTGAAGTTAGACTGATCCCCCGTCCATCAGCTTCTCAAAATTATGCAGTCTTGGAGGCTGGCTGGTAGATCATCGTCAAATTAAAGCATGAAAAAAGCAAGCAAGCTTGCCTTGCTGAACGACAAAGCAAGTATATCCACCGTGTAGCCTGTGTCGGTCGATAGAGGATCGGGTTTGTCACGCACGCCTTGTAGTTACAGTAAGCCAACCCTGATCTAAAGATACCAATTGTCCATTCTTCGTATGAGGTAGTATCAAGAGACATGTCAGTATATTTAACAACGAGCATATCGTTTTATGTTGATATTCTTTTCCCTTGTCCAAGATTTGGTTCGTTTCGAAGTATCTCCTCAAGAGACCAGATGGCCGTCTTAGGCTGGACAGAGTCCTTTGCTTTGATGATTAGGGTCAGGTGAGCCACTGCTGGTGCAGAGTTGATAAGAGCCGTGGACTAAGCCTGCTTGCCAGGCATATTACGTGGTAGTTTGTTGGAAAACCTCAATGCTTAGCATTCTTATATTTCAACGTCGCCAACATACCCAAGGTTCCTCCTTGCACCGTGCCTTGTGGTGTCGTGAACTGGCAAATGTACAAGCCACCAGTCTGTGGTATGTAGCCGTAGCTGGCGTGTTTTCAAAGGATGGATGCTATCGAGAGCTGTCTCCTATTGTATCCATTTGAACGTGAATTAGTCGAATTTTGGTTGGATGTTCTATTTCTTCCAGAATAACAAAGGGAAAAGCCTCCTTGATACTACGGATGTAAACGGTGGGCTTTCCAAATAGCGGATTCAAAATTGTAGCGACGTCCAGTGGGAGTGATTGAGATAGAGAATTCGCATGAAAGCTGACCAAATGGGTTATGGCAGCGTTCTTGTACAGCTCGAAAATCGACACTGTAGGGACTTGCTAACCAGAAAGCAGCTTGCTCGACATGTCTTCTTGGATAATGTGCAGGTCGAGGTAGCTGCTCGTAAAGTATAGGTCGTTGGTGTTTATTCATCTTGAGATGGATCGTCTTGGCGCACCTTGTTTATGTACGCCCATCTCGATAGACTTGGATGAAATAGGACTTTAGAGAGTGGGTCAATTGTTGTTCCTCAGGGTATTGCATTGTACTTTGCATCTGTGCTTGCATTAAGAGGATTGCATTATCCAGGTTGAACTGGCATTTGCCTTAAACAATTCGTAGAAGCTCGAACCAAAACCATCAGTCCTATAACTGGACCAAAGAAAAGATCCACAAACACAACCTAGGCATCTCTGATAGTGGCTTATTATTATCAACACACCTGTTCAATGGGTCTCATGCCGCCGATTGTATGGCTATGTAGTTTATGATCGAGCATGCACTTTTTCTAGAGCGGCAGTGAAGGTACTCAGCTCTCCGGATGTGTTGAGCCCATTTGCACATACTTTCCTCGTCCAATTAGTGGTCGAGTTTGGTCACCATGTATTGCACCATGTATTGTTGATGTAGTTATGTCATGATGGTCTTAAATCAAGTCCAATATTGGAAATGTGCTGAGATGTCTTGTTTTCTGTTCAGATTGATGCTGGGCGATGATATTTGCCCCAGACCTATCTTCCCTGTTGCAGGTAGGTATTGGCTAGGTCTCGCAGGCCCATCAGAGTGGATTGAGATTGGTATGATGAGAATGGAAGAAGATGGAAGTGAGGCGAGGGATTAAGGAGAAGGTAGTTTAAAAATGGATAGGTTCACTCACATTCACATACGCTTATTCACTATTCAGTGTGAAAAGAAATAGACATTAAACAATCATAGACATTCTGCATATAAAAATAGTACTATACAATCATCATGACACGGGGGGAATAAAAACAGAACGACAAGGTGCCACCGAGCGAAAGAAAAGAATCATAAACATTGAAGTGCAAGAGACACTAAGTGCACAGCTCTTGTGACCCATGCACCGAGTCAAATCGTCCAAACGAGCTATCAGCAAACGAATTAAACCCGCCACCGTTACTACTACCCACAGCCGGCTGCGAGGGAACCCGTGGCGGATTCCGAATAAACGAACCCTCGTTCGTCTCGTTCGGCATCATCGCGACCATCGACGCAACGCTATCCGGAAAGCTGCCGGGGCTCGCTACGCCTACGTCTTCCTCTTTGGTAAGTGTGTCGTATTCGAACGAGGGTAGTGGGTTGCGGAAGCCAAGCGTTGCTTCATTATCTCCTTCCTCAGTACCTGGAATGTGCATAGCAGGTTTCCGGTCCTGTGGCATGTCGACCATGACGAATGAATTGTCGTAGGAGTCCATACTCGATGTGGCTTTGATGTCCATGGGGTCCATGGTGTCGTTGAGAATGCCCATGTCGAGGGTGCATGTCGATGAGGACGATGAGCCGTGTGGGCTATGGTCACTTAGAGGGGACTGCTCAGGTTTGATATGCTGGTGGTAATCCGTCCGACCATAGCGTCCTGACGAGGCAGGCTCGTAACCCATCATTGGAAAACGCCCTGGAAAGCCGGGGGGTAGCATGCCGCCGTTCTCACCCGTGCCGCCAGCACCCCCGTCCGGGTCCATGCTGCTCTGGCTATCCCTCCGATGTTCTCGATAGTGGCCAGGGGACCGGCCGCGGACCACCATTGGGTGGGACAACCGTCGGGCAATTTTGATCCACTCGTCGCCGGGCTTGCCGCCAATTGGGCGATCAATTTCGGCATAGAGATCCACGACCAGGTTGTAGAACTGCTGGGTTGCCCGGCGTTTGCCGTTGTTCGCCGTGGCTTTGGCGAACTGGATCCGTTCAAACGTGCATTGCGTAGGGGGATTTCCTGAATGTGAACCACTGACATAAGACGACGAACCATAGTCATACAGCCCTGCTGATTGCGATGCCATTCCGTAACCATGTTGGCTGCCGTTTGCACCAGCAGGACCATGGCCGTAGCTCAACGGTGGAGGACAAGGCTGCACTGGGAGTATTCCGGGAGGCCGCTCAGACTGCTTATCTCGCTTCGGGCTGTGCTGCACAAGCTCGCGAGACTCCTCGGGTTTCGAGTCGACAGTGGCAGAGAGTGACATGGCGAAGCTGCGTATTTGCTGGACACCATTGTTCTCGGTTTTCACCCAAAAGGGACCTGAACTGCACGGGTGTAATGAAAATGAGCACGTAACGGATAGATAGTTACGTCGATAGCATGTCCATTTCTCGCCGTCAAGAAAAAACTTCTTGCTGGGAATATTTGCCCGGATCTCCGGCTTGATCGTCTGCCCACTCTTCAAGTTACCGACCCATACGTGATGGAGAATGTTTGTTTCGGAGTTCCATGGAGGCGATTCGACGTCCCTGTATCGATGCATTGAGTCTAGGTATAGGTTTGGCTGGGCCATGAACGCATTATCGTAGCCTCGTGGAGAGCTGGTGAACCCTGGTAGTGATGGGAGCTGGCCACGTTGGAGGCCGTAGGGCCCGGGGAAGTTATCTGTTCTCCAATTTCCGGGTACGTTCGGATTAATCTGGGCGGCTGGAGGTTGGCTAACACTGATTTCAATGGTTAGTGGTCAGTTGTTCAAGGCCGGAACCAAGAGTCTTACAGAGAAGGCATTCGGTGGGTACCGATGTTTGACATTCTGTCGTATGATAGAGCTGGAGAGGGAGAATAGATGGAGTTGGGTGTTGGAGAATAAGACGTTGAAGAGAAAGCTTCTGCAAACCGTTAGCATGAGCGGCGATCAAAGCAAAAAACGAGACTACCGACCTGAGCAGGTATCGCCAGGGCTCATCAGCATGGAAGGAGAGGTTGCAAATCTGTCCCATCCTGTCAGCGACTCACAGGTGAAAGGCAACTAAAAGCGGTATGGGCGGTCCAGCTTCTTTCTTTTCTTTCTGTTTTTTTTTTTTTTTTTTTTCAGGGTTGGTGCTTCATATGGACCATGCACGCACTAGTGATTTCAAGATCTGACACCGGGGCCGTCGAATCGCATGGGAACAAAGACACTAGGATAGTCCAAATCAAAAGGGGACAGACTTACGAGACATCTTGCATGGAAGCAGTGGCTTGTGCGTTGTATCGCAAGCCGTTAGAGACCGGGATGGAGACGGGTTGAGCCAGGGGATGACCCAACGTGTTGATCCTGCGATTGTGGTCGTCCTCGTCCATAGAGAACCCGGACGTGAAAGACCGGTGGGGCGAATAGTCACTGTCGGTGGTGACAGGGTATTCCAACGGGAAGGGATTCGGCTGTAGAAGGGCTGCTAGTATGAGTGAGAGATTGGTTAGCATCCGACGCTAATTTTCTTTGAAGCGCTGCGAATGAAAGACAAGGATACGGGGACGAGGCTTGAAAGAGCAAACAAACAAAAGGACTCTCCAGGCCAACATCCTTGTCCGAAAACAATCAACACTGCATGGTGGAATGGCCGGAAGGCCGAGAGGCAAGGCAAACATCGAGAAAAAGAAAAGAAAGAAGGAAAATAGAAAAAGAAATGAAGGACCGACGTCAGATTCAGAGGCCGAGATCAGTTGTCGGTGTTCAAGGAAAACACACAACAAGGCAGAAATGCAAGGAGTGGCAGAATAACGGTCTACTTACAATGATTCATTGCAAATGCTGGCTTCTTTTCTTTTTCTTATTAAGAAAGGGTTCAGACGAGTGACGCTGATTCTTCGGGCAAGTGCTTTCGCGAAGGGCCGGAAATACCACAACAATTTTTGTTCAACCGGTTAATTGATTATTCGTTATTATTGGTCTGAATAGTCGACGGATTCAACGGCTCGAGCGACGATAAGTGGAAGCAGGCACGAAACACTGGATCGACTGAGAGAGGTCAGTTAGGGTCAGAGCAAGTGAGGAGCAAAGTATAGTATAAACGACCAAGGCCTGGCAGAGAAAGAGAAAAAAGGAGAGAAGATAAAGGACATGACAGCATATTAGCAAACGAGCAAGTGACGGTCTAAAGGTTAAGTATGGCCAGAGCGTGCGCGAGGTCTGATATCACGCCGGAGCGAGTTGTCATGCGTCGGAATCTTCGAAACACGCACGAATTGTCCATTGAGACAAAGGAAACAAAAACGGAGATGGACGACGAGAGAAAGGACAGCATCACTTACACTCAGACCCAGCGCTGGCTGCTGGAATGGACAGCGGATCTTGCAGCGCAGTAGCGGAGGAGGTGCTTTTCTGCAAGCTTGACTAGGGAATTTCGATGACCTTCTGAGCCTTCTTATAATACACGGGTCATTGATAGAGAAGAAGTAGTAGAAGATAGACACGATCGATAGTTGTCTTCATCTTTATAAAATAGAAGGAAATCCCTTAATGCAAAATAAAAATATCCATCCCATGGAAAATAGAAATTCGGAAACGAAAATAAAATAAAATAGGATATAATAATAAAAAATAAAAGTAAAAAAAAAAAAAAAAAAACAATCCCAGCAACAGATCCATGCTCTTTTCTGCAGCCGATCTCTCTGGCTCATCATCATCTCCAGTTGCCGCATCGGGACCGGAGTCCATCATGGCTCTTCCCTCCTTCTCTCTGCCTCTGCCTCTTGTTCTCTCTCTGCTAGTATAATTCCAAAACCAACCAAAGATGACCCGTGGAAAGGGTGGTAGTAATGGTAGCCTGCACCAATCATGGTCCGTATTGTCTCTTTTGTCTCCTCTTCTCTTGCTCCTTTCTCCGCTGCTATCCCTCAATATCGATTACTCCTTAGCAAGGTCAGCTCTGGCAACTCAACGGGCGAATGCAGCGACATGAGGGCGCTAAGGCAGGCGATCCGGTTCATTCTGCTGTATTTAATACGATACATACATGGCCGGGTATACTCACCGCAGCCTTTTCTATACAGTATCTTACAGCTTCCAGAAAAGAATAGGAGCTGAATGGAAGAGAGAAAAAGGGAAAAGGATCGGCCGAGCGCAGCCAGGCTGTCCGTACATACTAGTTGGGCCAGATACATATTCAATGCTCAATGTGACTGCTGATTGGTGACTTTTTCCTTCCCCCTCCTTCTGGGTGCCCGGGATCAGATGTCGTGCATTGCAAATCCTGACGGCGAAAGAAGTAACCTTGGACCAAGATAGTAGTAGAGAGACGTTGATGCTGTTGTTGTCAGTTGCGGATCGGCCGAACAGGGATCGAAGAAGTTAATTCGGGTGGATACAGGGCACGTGCATAGCATCATGGCAGCCTCATTACTATCAGTATGTGTATGTGTGTATACTGTTGTGTATGTGTACTAGTGGTGGTGGTGTATGCACTTTAGATTAGAATCTACATCGTGCTCTAGTGCTAATAGACTAGTATGTCCCTGAGCGTTGATAGTCCGGAACAGTCTTTATACAATAAACTTTGCAGAATAAAGAAGCTCCACTCTGCGATTGCCTTTTCAGGATGCTTATTGTCTACTCTGGAGTACTCAAAAATTTTTATGGTGTATACACTCGACTCTGTAGATCAGTGTGCTCATGATTCACGTGTCTACTCCTTGTCACGATGAAATCTGCACTCGGCCGTCGGCCTCACCACCTCAGAGCCATAACCTACCATGCAAAATGCAATGAATAAATAGGATTCCAATCCTGACCAGTGGGAAAGCTCCTGCCCGAAATCTAGGAACTAAATGATCCGCACCGGCACGCAGGCAGACTCATTCTAATCCTTGTCATACATAATTTATTACTGGTCCCATATGCATTGCATAATTTGACTGGCTGGCGCTCCGGGTGTGACCATCCTTTAGAATCGGGATTTACTGTCTCAGAACATAGAGATGCTTCTTTGGGTATAGTCTCGTATACAGTCCTTACTGTTCGTACTTTATGATTGATCCATACCATACAGTACTTACAGCAAAGCAGCAATGTAACCTCGGCCATGCGTCCCCTATCCCCGTCGGTTGTGCATTGCCGATGAACCGTTGGATATCGTCGCGAGTTGACCCAGCTATGAGAGGCGTGTGGAATCAGCTGAAACGAGAATAGGTTGCAATCGCCGTCCAAGAAGCTTTCCGGCGCCTCGTACATTGTGCCGGACCGTTTCCATGCGTTACCGTCAGCTCACGAGAAATCCCCGGAATGTCTGACTCTGCCAACGATGAGTGGCCCGATGACCTGAACAAATTGAAAGAGAGACCATATTCATTGTGGCAAAACAATGCTTTTATCATTCGAACCGGTACCATTGACACGGGATCAATCATTATCAACAATGCATACACACGAAGAGAAGCCGTTTCACCCTGTCCATTTTTCCTTCCGATTGTCGTCAACCCAAACAAAAAACACTCTAAGAACGCTTGGCGAATTCCACGCGGAGAATCAAGTGGCGATAACCGACTGTTCGAGTTAGTTTGTCCATCTACTACACTGAAAACATGGGAGAACCTACAGCCATCCATCTTGTCGCACGCACGCGCCGCATCGTCCCGGTCTGCAAAACTGATGAAAGCAAAGCCCTTGGCCCGCTGTGTCTCGCGGTCCCGCGCCAGGAACACTCTCGTCACGCGACCGAAACGCTCGAACAGATCCCGCAACTCCTGCTCTTCGGCCAACTCGCTGACCTGTACAGTGTCAATATCATCATCCGTTGTAGTAACGAGGGGAAAACACGTACGTTTGTAACCCGCAGCGTAGCCAAATCGTCCTTTTCGTACTTGCCAGCCATCTTCTCGCCGCCAGCAGCAGCCCCCTTCCGCAGATGAGGCGGCACATAGCTGCCTGAAGTAGCACCAAGTCCACCCGCCGCAGGCTCCTCGGCCCCCGCATCTCCACCAGCAGTAGGCTCATCGATGGGCGCCATGGTGTCCTTGAACGGACATCTTGCTGTAAAGTGCTCTCCGCTGCAAATCCGACACTTGACCTTCTTGTCCTTCAGCTGGTCCTTCATGCTGCCCTTCTCGCCGCCGGCCTTCTCCTCCTCCGCAGCCTGCACCTTCCAGTTCACACTCGGCCGGAAAACAATGTTCTCGCCCACGGAGGTTGTGTCGAACGACGGTCCCGCCGCGTGGCCCTTCTCCAGACCGAATTTGTCCCAAGATCGGCGCTCTGCGACTTGAGGGTTGACTTGCTCACGAACAACGGTTGTTTTGATGCGTCGCGTGACCTTCACTTTCTTGCCGTCATCGTTGAATCGGTACGAGACCACCGTCTTTGTGCCGTCTTTGTTCGTTGTCACTTGCTGCGGTGGGAGCGCCGAGGGGTCGTCGAACTCCTCGTCGTCAGCCCAGTCAGCACGGCTAAATTTTCAGTCAGAATAAAATCCAGTGTTTATAGATAATTTTCGCAAGAATATGCTCACTTTGCAGGTCGAGACATTGTGCCGGCGTTGTTGTTCTGTGCCTGTTTGTTGCTTGAATTTCTTTCGAAAGGCAAATCCCGTTGTGGATTTCGCCCGCCGCGAACTGTGGCGTCCTGTGGCTGGTGAGTCACGTGAATTACCGTGCCCGAACTCTGTGACGTGAGATTTTTACTCTTATTACTTTTCATTCTATTCAAAAAGTTCATTCAAGCAAGTAGATAGGATATATAGTCATGGCATATAGCACTACCCGGGATGTCATGGAGGATTAGTCCGTTACGAGCATTCCAAACAAAACCCTCCAACCCTGCTATATAGTGATTCAAAAGTTTAAATCTCATCAAGAATAGTGCAGAGATCGAGCAAATTAAGCAATTACCATTTTCTATTAATCCAGGAAGATTGGTAAAATTCAAGCATAGTTAATCTTCAAACTACCGTGGTCTTTGTCGTTATATCAAAGACTATACTCACAGTGAGCAGAGTATATCATAGTCGACTCTGAAGTAACGGTTGTTATCCGCACCACGGACAATCGGGACATTATCTTTTTCAATGTTGTCCGAGGATGACTCGAGAGTTGCGTGCTCTCTTATATTCGAAGCTCATTAGCCAGTGCATATTGCCCATTTAGACCGGCCATCCACTTACTCTTGTCTTTGTACAGAGGCGGCTTTTCTCCTATTGGGGTATCCAGCTCATAAATTGGCGTCTTTATGCTCGTGTATGTGCCCTTGGTCACGTGTCTGTATTGATGGAGACCGTATACTATGGGCTCTTCTTTAAGAACATCGCCATGGCCTCGTTAGCATGACATCGCAATATCAATAGGCATGAAACGCGCAGTTTCTTACCTTTTGAACAAGCCATAGGACTCCCCATCTCCCATGAAAGTTGTCCCAGATCCTGTTATCGACAGATGGAATGATCACTTAAATGTCAGCGTAGCACTTACCTTCTCGCCTTGTCATGCACTCCTTCAATATAATTTGTTCTAATCGAGAGCCCGTAGTGTTTTCTAGCAACGCGAGATTCAACTGAAGCTCTGGTAGCAGATGAACTGACCTCTCCGACAGTCTTCATCAAAGCACCCCTCACGACAGCAGTCCAACCGTCCACTGGTGCTAGTACTTCTATGTCGGGAGTGTAATAATTATGAAGATATCTGCGAAGATAAGGGTTTTGACCAAAGCCACCGACTGGGAAAATTGCTTTCACTTTTTTTCGAGGGTGTTTCGACCTGATCCTCCACTCGTGCACCGCCTGGATAACAGGGTAGAAAATTTCTTTCATTTCCTGCCCTGTCAGCAGAAGTCGACCCCGGCGAACACCTGCTTTCTGACTATCCGCTATAACTGGGACAGGAAAGTGGAATTTGTCATGAACAATTCCACTGAATGTTCTCTTTGCAACGGTTTCAGAGCGGTGGAGTGCTTCTAGCGTATCGGGCCCTCAGCCGGGCAAAGCAGACAACCGATGTTCTAGGAATTCCTCAAAGTGCCTGTTCAGGAACGTGCTTCCACAGATCGCGCCATTGCTGGGAACTTCTTCCTTTAAATGTAGGTTTGGCTTCAGTTGTACAATTGAAAATGTGATGAGGTTGACTGTGCCACCGCCGGCATCGCAAAGAACAATCGTATCGCCGACTCTTAGCACATGGGGATTTGATGCGTGTAGATCAAGTATCGCAGCAGCCTCTGGCTCAGCCACAATCCGGAGCGTGGAAGCCTTGCCAAACCCTGCCCTTTCCGCACAGGCAAACGTTGCCACTTTTGCCTTCTCTGGCCACATCGAGGGAACGGTGATAACAAAGTCCAAGGTCATCCCCTTGAAAGTTCGGCCGATCTTAAATTTCCAAGACTTTGACCGTATGGTCGCGTACAGATGTAAGGTAGTCAGTCACTACATCCTCCTCAGTGGCATGATCGGGCGGCGGGACACGACGGGAGTCTTCGTAACTCGAAGATAGGCGAGAAGCTGTCCCACGTTTGTGATCGGACGCAAGCCCGAGTTTTATCCACTGCATCCGTGGCATGCTTTCGGGGATTTGGAAGCCCCATAGACATGTTGGATGAGGTCTTTTGTCTTCATAAGCGATCTCACTAGGTACTTTGTCACTTGTCATTCCCTCAAGGGAACTCGAAGAGTGTTGGGGCCATTGATTGATGACATAGTGGACGTCCGGCTGTCAATATCAGTAACTACAGAAGAACACGAAATGGGGAAAAGGGAGGCTTTACATTTTTAGTTTGGGCCCATGCAACACTCAGAGTACGTGATGCCGAACTCGACAGCGACGACGATACTCATTGCTGGAGATCTCTGTTGTACGGCGGTCCTTTAGCATGGGAAGTTGGTTCAGTCGTTTCCATAGTAGACTTACCAGGTTATAGCCATTGTGAGTTGTGTCCTATTATTGTATCTTGTAAGACGTAGTGGTGATAGGAAAAGGAATGTTGGGGGGAGATGAACCAGGTGAAAAAGTAGGCAATAGGCACCTGTCAGGCAGCTAACAGTGTCGACACCATAGCAGCATTCCGATAAGAAAATATCTTAAGTCTAGGGGTCATCTAGCAGTCGTTCGTTATTTTTTCTCTTCTCCTTGCCCTTGTTTTGACATCCTTCACCCATCCCGGAAAGCTAGGAAAGATGCGCCTAGAATTTGAGAATCGAAACAGTAAGGTTTGCCACAGCAATGAAAGATAGTACTACCACCAGGTCACTAGCTAACAGGCCTGTGTAGGTCCTAACACCAAGACAGACTCATTGTGAGCAAACCAGCGTGTGTAAAATTGTCACCATCCCACGTTCCTCAACATGGCTTACAGATAGCGTGAGAAAGACAGCAAATCACTTGCAGCAAAGAAATCGGTATATTATGCAAGTTATTCCTGAAGTCTTCAATTACATAGAACAAGAATGGCAAAACATTATGCGACGCATCAATTTCTTGGAGGCGGAGCTTGATGAATGCCATACCAGATACTCAAGTCCCTTTCGACTGATGGAATCAGTAATACATGGATTATGGGGGAGTATTCCCTTCTTTGAGAGAATATTTCCAACTGGCTCGAGGGGTTCCCTGAAATCAACCATCCCCTATCTGAGTTAAATATAAAGAGAGGCGACATAGCAATCAGGGAATCGCCAGCGTTGTTTCCGGAAGGGTTTGCCGCTGCACAATCAGAGGTATTGACACACGTCATTATCCAAGTACCTTTACAATCAGGTCTTCAGAGTGCTGGTTTTCGGGGCACCCCCGGCAGACCTTCAACTCTTAGAAGGTCTCCATCATGGAATGTCTCTCCTAAAGCCAGAAAAAGGTAATATTGTGTCGTTAAACTAAAGAACAAATTGAACATTATACTAATATATTTTCAAACATTGGCACAATAAATTCATGGAAGTCAGACACACTGCGAACTTATACTTCTCGTCAGGGCTTTGAGAACTAACTCTATGCAAGCCGTATTCAACTCACAGAGTACATCTCTTTGAATGAAGAGTTCAGTTTTGCGGAATTGGTCAACTGAAGGTGTAAAGCTAACAGATTCATGGAGAATATAGCGAAGCCAGCTGCAGCAGTTGCAGTTAAAATGAGTTGCTCCCCTGACAGATACCACTGGGACTGGTACTTTGACTGCGAGTGGTACAACAAAGGCATTGTCAGAAAAGCGTGACATGACCCGTTTGGCCATGATGGATGCCTTGGCGCATCAGAATACTCGACCGGCGAAATTCAAAGGCCTCCAGGCCACGCAAAGATAGGTGACCTGCTCTTGGTGATGTACCCAGCGCTTTGCTGATGTGGAAAGGAAGGAGAAAGGGTCGTCTAGATTGAGAAAGCCGTCTTTCTAATCCGTGTGACTGTTGATGCAGGCAATAAAACCAAGAACAATCTATTCGCCAGTTGGTGTATGCCCGTAGGTAGTACTCAAGCGTTTGATTTTGGCGTTCTGTTTGGCCATCAGTTTGTGGGTGATACGCGGTTGAGAGCTTCCGTTTGACTGCGAGGTTATGACAGAGGTTGGACCAGAATTCACTGGTAAAGAGTGAGCCGCGGTCGCTAATGATGTGGTTTGGCATGCCCATATAACGGACAAAGTCATCATAGAAGATGGTAGCTAGGTCTTCCGCATTGATATCCTTCGTGCAGGGGAAGTACCATGCGTACTTGGTAAACAAGTCCACTATGACGAGCACTGCGTCATAGGTGTGTCCACGCCAATTGGATGGTGGGAGACCGGTGATAAAATCCATGCTAATCCAGTCCATCGGCCCTGTGGGAACTGGTAACGGCTCAAGCATGCCATAGGGCTTGTGACGGTGCGTTGAGATGTTTTGGCACTTTTGGCAGTGCCGTACGTATTCCCTGACATCATGCCCCATACCATGCCAATAGTAGCGGGAGCGGATGCTTTGCCAGGTGCGCCTTTCTCGGAGATGTCCGCCTTGTGGATCATCATGGTTGGTCTTTAGGATTGGTGAGATCAAGAAAGACGGTCCAGATGAGAAGCTGACTTGGGGCAAGGGAAAGTATGAGAGTTCTTCAGAATAGAAAAGGGCAAATGAGCAGTATAACAATAACGGTAGGAAATATTGGTTCAGAAATTGCTCACTCACAATAACTTTCTGCATGAATATATTCATTTTGCTCTGAGAGGACCATCGCCCCATTAAACTAGTGTATATTTATTCCGTATCCCAGATAATTCCCCAATTCTACCTACCAAATACCTTCAATTCGATAGGCCTCAATAAGCAATAACTGACTGCCGCAAAGGCAAACGCCAACTCGAAGCCGATATCAGCACCATTTGGCGCAACGCCTGCGTGAATGGCAATAGGTCCAGTATACCACGTTTGACTCATACCAGTGATCATACCAGCGATTCCAAACCCAAAAGCGACGGCTGCAGCAATACCAACGGGCAGCTTGTGGCGATCCTCATAAATCTCCGGACGATACCCGCCAAAACCACGCTTGAAGACGAAGTGGTCAGAAACAGCAATACCCGAGTATATGGCAAGCCAGTACGCGATAAAGTTCATGAAATTCTCAAGGACACTTTCGAAGTGTGAGTATCCCGGGATACCAATCGCAATTGAGGCACAGGAGCCCAGGAACACCCAGATAAACCGAGGCACGCGTTGAGTGTAGCGACTCAGAACCTGAAGAGTCAAAGAGACAGAATAAATATTCGGGCAGTTGTTGGCGATAATTGAGAGGGCGAGAATGATCAAACAAAAGTCACCGAATCTGCCAAGAGGCGCGAGAACAGCGCTGAGCAGGCCTCCGTTACCTGATGCCGCATATCCCAGTTGGTACTTGTTGTCTCCACCATTGATCTCCGTGGCCGTCATGATCGCAATCGCCAGCATCTGGGTGAACAAGAGAGGAGGGAGGAGCCCCAGCCAAGCGGAGAAAAATACCTTGCGACGGCTGCGGTTCTTGGGCTGGTATACTGTGTAATCGGCGGCATAGCTGGTCCAACCGGTTGCGAAGCCGTACACAGTCGACCCAAAGGAGAGACAACTGCCCAGTTCCGATCTTCCAACTCCCATGGGCAGGTTTTTGAAATCGCCCGAGTGAGCAAAGGTTCCGAAGACGATCATGAACACGATGAAGGTTGGGATCCAGCTCCAGTACTCGTATGCGTGAACGACCTTGTATCCGGCGAATGTGATGAGGAGAGTGCAAATCGCGATTATGAGTATACCGGCAAAACCAGGTACATCGGAGTTCACTGCGACAATGAACTGGGCACCCACGATGGCGTTTGCTGCAGACCAGCCCACGCAGGCGAGGACATTGAGGATAGCGACTGACGCGAAATGATAAGTTACGACGGATCGCAAACGAACGAAGTGTGGGCGTGCTCACTGAATTTTGTTCCATACCATCCAAACCAGAACCTCGACAACACCATCTGTCGCAATCCAAACGGAGGTCCAAAGCACGAAAACCAACAAACGGTCATGATACCCAGAAGATTGAAGAAAAGATCGACGAGGAGGGCATCGACGAAACCAAGTCCGTAAAGCGACTTTCCGAGGACACCGATAGCGAACGAACTAACTACCATGTTGGCCGCGAGCCACTATGTCTGGTCAGCTCATGCGAGCGCACGCTTTAGTATTATCAGACATACCATGCTGCTAATGTTAAAGTATGAAGTATCTGTTTGTTCATCTTCTGGTACTCGCTCGATACCGCGCTGCTCGATATTGAGCTTTCCTGCCAACCGCTGAATCCTTGCATACCACGAATCGCCATACGCGAAACTCTCCCCGGGCACTGCACCGTCGCTGTTACCGTCGACGGGAATGTTGCCCACTTCCGGGGCCTTTTCGAGGTCGTGATCGACACCGCCGAACATGACGTCTAGTTTGTTATGAATAGGGCTGGACTATGTCTTGTCAAGGACTTTGTGCGCGGATTTCGACCGGCACAGGAGAGATTGAACAATTTGACTTGGAAATGCGAATATAGGAGGGGCTAATCGGAGCTAAGAAAGCTCAGCGATTTAGAAAAATCAAGAAGGAAAAAGGCAAAGAAAAAGAAACCGAGACGAAGGACGCATCTTTTTTCTTTCTTTCTTTTTTTCCTTGAAACCAGGACCGGGGGATAGCATTTTAATGTGTTCGCCAAAGCCCACAGAGATAACAAATTCCTTCACGTACATTGAACCGCGCCTACTATCAAGGCCCACTTAATGTGTTCTAAATAGGAACAGCGAGTTAAATTGGGAAAAAGATACGGACGCGCCGGTAACCACCGGGGCACGACGATACGTTAGTGAAACTGTCGCGTGCGTATTTCCCCGAAGAGGAGAGGGCGTGGTCAGGGCTTTCCCTCCTCGGGATGGATACACCCTCTTCGTTGCCATACAGCGTGCAGATTGATATCTATCTAAATATAGACTTTCTAACTGGCATCTCTTGGCTTACCCAAACGGTCCTCGAAATGCAGCACCAGGACTCGAAGGAAAAGCAAGACAAGCCTTTTTTGTGTTTGCTTCCAGAACGGTCACTCCCCACCTATCCCCGAGAGTTTATCTAGTCAACCAATCGCGCCTATAGTTGGCCTACTGCTCCGAAGACTCCACCTATCGTCTGCAGGCTTTGCTATCGGGCTCCACGAACATGACCCTATTGGCGGGTTATTCTCCTTTTGACGGCCTTGGACCACATGGTTGCTCCTATGAGGGGCTTTTATTGGATCAGAGTTTGCTCGATCCACCAAGTTCCACTGATAAGATCCTGATAAGGACTGTTCTCCGATACAGCCGACTCCTAAGATATCGGATTATCTGGTGGCCAATGGAAATTCAGGCATTGCACCAGGGACAAGGGTGAGCAACCAATCGGGCAATGCTGGAATCTTGATTTATTTATTCCGAATCATCTTACAAGGGCGGAGTACTCCGGACAAATGCCAGCAAAAACTACTCACAGCATGGGCATGACCGCGCACGACACTAAGTACACATTCCGGAGCATGATGCATCACGACCTTCCCGCACCGGAGCTCGCCTTGGAAGATGGGATCTGATTATTGTCATCAGCCCAATCTGATAAGCCTCTACTTCAGCTGGCCACCTCCGAAGCGGAGCTTACCGAGTCCATCAGCATACAGTGTCCGGTTATCTGGGTAATCTATGGGGCACACTATGCATACGAACATGGATTATTGCATTCTGGGGTGCTAGTCTGGAGAGGGCCATACCTTGGTGGAACCATAGGCTTGACGCCACGACGATCTAGATCCCAAGTAGACCCCGGGACTTATGGGTGAGGTATAGGACAAATATTAATGTTCGCATATGGACTTCCATGTCCAGAAGAACTCGCTGCTAGAATTATGTGATCCTTGTCTATTTTGCAGAGGCTGTTGGTCCATTTATCGCCATGATTCCTGTACGCGAATGGCTACGGCGCTAGGGCAACTAGATACGTAGCAAGAGCCTATGGTTGGTATACTCATCATAAGTGCAAGAATGCCTTGTACTCAGTATGCCTGAGATGGCTTGCGTATATACAATAAGGACCTGTCAATCAGACAATCCTCCGAAAATATCCAAAAACGAAACGCAGTGATATCCATAAGAAACATGATGGGAATTATATCCAGCAACCCATATCAATCGAAATCCAAACATTTACAGCTTAGCAAGCATTTTGTTGCCCTGCGCCAGGAGGACAGCAGCGTCATCAACCAGCTCGTCGACGATGGCCTTGGCAGGCTTCTTCTCGTCGACCACGGCGGCGGTCTTACCCATCAGGTAAGGACGGGCGTTGTCAATGGTGTCATCGTCAACATCATCAGGCAGGTTCTCGAAGTCGTGCTCGACAGGGATGACACCCTTGGCGGTGAGTTCCTTGATCTCCTGGGCGCGGTTCTCCTCCCAGTTCTGGATGTAGGCGTTCTTGCGGACACGAAGGGGACGACCCTAGTTTGGATTAGTCTCAAGTTGTGGACAAGGGGGGGAAGAAAACTTACAGTGAATATAATAGTGCGAACGGTGTCATCGAAGCTGGCGGTACGGACAGCCTCCTGGTGGGCCTCAGGAGCACCAGCCTCATCAGCCAAGATGAAGCGGGTACCAATCCAGACAGCAGAAGCACCCAGCATCAGAGCAGCAGCAACGGTCTGGCCGTTGTACAGACCACCAGCCGCAACGACCTGCACGGGCTGACCAGTCATAGGGCTCTTCTTGCCCCGGCACAGCTTGGCAACAGTGGGGATAAGGAGGGTAGTGGGGACATCCCCAGTGTGTCCACCACCCTCTCCACCTTGAGCGCAGATGATATCTGCGCCGGCATCCAGCGATTTCTGAACGTGCTTGGGGTGGCCGATCATGTTCATGTAGAGGATTCCGTGGCTGTGGAGTCTGTCGACAACGTGCTTCGGGGGGACACCGACAGCGGAGACGAAGAGCTTAGCGCCGCTCTCGATGATGATGTCGACGAGTTCATTGAGCTTTCCCTTGGTGTAGTCGTAGCTAAAGAAGAGCAACGCATTAGCATTGGACCTTGACCGCAGATACATGGGTGCAACTTACTTGGTCTTCCGAGCACTGCCGCCAACCTGGGGAAGCAGAAGATCAACACCAAACGGTGCGTTCTTGTCATGCAAGAAGCTCTTAAGTTCGTCAATCTGCTCGCGGAGCATCTCGGGGGTGTAGCCAACACCACCAATGACACCGAGACCACCGGCGTTAGTGACTGCTGCGGCCAGCTTGGGCCCAGCAGCCACGTTCATGCCTGCCAGCAGGACGGGGTGTTTGATCTTGAGCAGATCGGTGAGGGTAGTGCGGATTTTCTCTGCAAGACAGCAGTCAGTACCACAATGCTCCAGCTTCTCTCTGGGACACGTGTGGGGAAATGCGCCGAGAACTGGGGAAAGGAAACGGGGAAAGGAAACTTACGAGGAGAGGCCATTGTGTCTGGGGTATAAAGTTCAGATAACGATAGATAGGTATATAAGGAGCACACGATACAATGAGAGAAGGAGAGTGATATGAAAAACAAGGAGAAGAAAGAGGTTGTTGAGAACGTCTAATAAGAGCAGCGCCAAAGAGGAGGCGATGGGGCAAAAAGCAACCGAGGCGCGACGAACCGAGGCTCGTCGGCCTGAGTGTGATCCGTGCTGCCTCACGATCCAGGCAGACTTTCGGTTCCTGACTACTTAAGTCACATGACTAGCCTTCTCGACACCTCAGGAGACAAGGCATGAACGTCAGCGTCAATCTCGACTGCCCGCCAATGACGTATTCGTATGCTTGTTACTAGAAATCCAATATTTCTCTTTTAACTCGGATCGCAGTCAGTTGGCTGCCACTGGCAGGAATGAGATATCCAAATTGGCGAAACAGCGCTGCATTGCTCAATTGTCGCGGTTCTGTATTGCATCAGCAGCCGCAATCTGCAAGCGAATCGATAACCGCGTGTAAAAGATCATATGCGAGTCTAGCAGCAAGGTATGTTTCTTTGGATGTGCATTGACGCTCATTTTCAATGTTCCTCCTCTCTAACCTCTAAATAGGAGAGCGCATTCCTTGTGTTCGAGTAAGTCTCGCCTCAGTCCTATCCGCCCTCTTTTTTTTTTTTTTTTTTTTTGAAGCGGGGAATCGTAACTAAAAAGCCTCGCATAGGGTTTCTACTGCATACACGATCATCGCCAGTGGTTTCTGGGCGTGCCAATTTGAGACCGGTGAATCAACTGTCTCTACGGAATTTTTCCAGTTCCCAATTGCATCATTACAGTGCTAGGATGGATCCCGTTAAAGGCTCCCACCGGGCATTTATTGCCTTGGGGAGCAATATGGGTGACCGCGTGGACATGATTGAGAAGGCATGTCTTGAAATGGACAAAGCGAATATCAAAGTGAAGAGGACAAGCTCGCTCTTTGAGACGGCGCCCATGTATGTTCTTGATCAGGATCCGTTCATGAACGGTGTTTGTGAGGTAAGTCTGTCTAATAACGATTCAAGTGATACGGAAGGGGTTTTTGACAACTACTAGGTGGAAACAACTATGGAACCACTTGAGTTACTAGACACCATCCAATACATCGAGATTGAACTGGGGCGAAAGAAGTTGATTGAAAAAGGCCCCCGGTCAATTGACTTGGATATCCTCCTTTACGACGACCAAGTCTTCTCCCATGAACGGCTCAATGTCCCGCACAAGCTGATGCTGGAACGCGACTTTGTTCTACGCCCTCTTTGCCAGTAAGTGCTGACCTTATGCGTAAATCAAGAAACCAACTAACAGAACCAGACTCATTCCCCATGAAAAACCACCCGGCCATACTACAACCTACCTCTCCCACTTCAACTCCCTCCCATCCCCATCCCCTGTCCCCATAACAACAACCCCCATCTCCCCGACCTTCCCATCTCTCCACTCCACAGACCCAACCCGCCCAACCCACATAATGGCCATCCTAAACCTAACCCCAGACTCCTTCTCCGACGGAGGCCTTCACTCCCCTACAGACTTCTCAGCCCTCACCGCCACAGTCCAGCAATTCATCGCCTCTGGTGCAACAATCATCGACATTGGCGGTGAAAGCACACGCCCAGGGTCCGTCCCCATCGGCGAAGAAGAAGAACTTAGGCGCGTGATCCCAGCCATCAAACACATCCGCACCAACATCCCTGAAGCAAGAAACATCGCCATCAGCATCGACACCTACCGCGCGCGCGTTGCAGAGGAAGCGTGCAAAGCGGGAGCGGACATAATCAACGACGTCTCAGCGGGTCTCCTAGACCCAGCCATGCTCCCCACCATAGCCCGGACAGGGAAATCAGTGATCTTGATGCACATGCGCGGAACACCAGACACCATGACAAAGTTAACCGACTATCCGAACGGCGTCATCAGAGATGTCGGAACCGAACTCACCGACCGCATCGCCGCAGCCGAAGAAGCGGGTATCCGCCGCTGGCGTATAATCCTCGACCCGGGACTAGGCTTCGCGAAGAACCAACCGGAGGACCTCACTATCCTCCGCGAACTACAGCAGCTCCGCACGGGTATTGAGGGACTGGAGTACTTCCCATGGTTAATGGGACCTAGTCGGAAGCGATTTGTGGGACATATCACGGGCGTGATGAAGGCTAGTGAGCGTACATGGGGCACTGCAGCGACGGTTACGGCGAGTATTGTTGGGGGCGCGGACATTGTGCGGGTTCATGATGTCAAGGAGATGCGGCAGGTTGCGAAGGTTGCTGATGCGATTTATCGAGTTGAGTAGTGAAGTGATTTTTTGGGGAAACGAAAGGCTTGTTGATCAACTAATACGGCCTTGATCTGTTCTGTCTGATTTCAACAATACATGTACATTACGGCATGGCTTTCGCATGTCCTTCATGATGCTATTTATCAGGTTAAGAGAGACATAGAAACTCAGGTGAGCTTGGCATGAAATTGAATGATCCAGCCTCGCGCTTCTCTTTTTGCAACTCTTCCCGCAACGGCGTGCTTCATTTTGTTCAGGCAAAGAAGGCCTTCGTGGGGTGATCATTATCGCTTGATTACTCGCGCGGTCACTGCCCTCGCCGGAACCTATAGTCGGTGCATTTTGTTTCGCGTCTGTTTTTTCTTTAGTGTCTGTATACAAAGGTCTGACCGATGAGTAGGCCGATCAACCGACAGGTGGCAGCATAGAGCAAAGTGCCGTTTTCCTTTTCCAATTATTGGAATTGCTATCAGGACCGGTAAGTTGGGTGGAAAAGTCCCGAGGTGAATAAGCAATATCAAATATATAACAATCCTAGCCAGAACATTTTCTCCGCGCTGACTTTGTTCTGTAGTAAGAGGTTGGGAGAGGGAATTTCAATATCCCTTGGTAGTGAAACGTTTTCGATGAAAAGGTCGACCATTAAGTTTGTAGTACTAGTTGTACCATCCAGTTCAGTTTGTAAAGAGGTTTCTTTTGACAATGGGTAAACTGTAACCCACTAAATCCACTCTTGAGCTGCCTTAGGGAAACCAACTCAGTCTATCATGTCAGCCAGAAGCGTAGTGAGACCAAGACAGAGATGCTTGAATCGTGCAATATCTTCAAGACCGGCATAAAGCAAAGCATTCATTTCGAACAACAGGTTAAACATGTTAATCATCAAACTATTGTAACAGGTGTTCAGCTTTGTCGCGGATATATGCTGTATAACTGAGTTCAGAGACACAATATGACTGTAGCAGTCTCTGCGACTTTTACCAATATACACAACCTCATGCAGATATCAACATGTTCAAACAACCCTCATTCAAAGCTTCATGGTTGTCTGGTTCCCAAAAGGGATCCAAACAGTCATCCAAATCCGCGGTTGCAAAAGGGAGGACTTCTGGGAGGCTTGAAGAAAATGTCGGGGAAGGAAGAACAGCAGCGTTGAAGTCGCTTATACCAGTAGCCATTTCAGTTTGTTCCTCAGTGAAGGCAGTCTTGTGAAGAGACAGTGTTGTTGCTCTTGGAGACTAGCGAGCAGGCAGTGACAGCCGCCCAGAGAGATATAACATACGAGGCATTCATCCTGGCAGACGAGCAATAGAGGAAGAGGTTTGGATGGTAGAACAGGTTATTGGAAAGGGAATGGAGGGTGAAGTAGAGAAAGAGTATGGAGATGTTCTTGTTGAGAAGGAATATTGACAACTCGCTCCGAAATCTATAAATTCAGAATATACATAATCATAGCAAGAAATGAGCATAAAAACAAGGAAAGAAAAGAAATCCCAATTTGGAAAGAAATTAAACTAAACTGCGAAAAAAAAAAAAAAAAAACAAACCAATGCCAAACCATTCATACACCGATGGACAGACGAAGCCCCTAGTTCAACTCTTGACATTTACCAGTGTGATTGCCGACTCAGGACTAGAGGTATAAAAACAGGGAAAACTACATAGATACCAGGGAATGTATAGCTCGACGCCAACAAAAGCACACAGCTCCTGCGGGCAAGCCTGATCATGTTAAAATAGATATTCTGTAAAGAAACGTCATTTAGCTGTTCAGGTACGTGCGAATGGCACCTATTTCAAAGTTGTGGGTTAGAAGAGACTACTGATCTCAACACATCATTGAGTACTCACCTTGCAATTTCAATGCACCATCACCCATAAGCTGGGTCAGGTTTTCAAGATCATCACCGGCCGTGATGCCGAACCGGCGGACAAAATCCCTTGCTGAGGCCTCCAGGTCACCGTATCCATCGTCAATTGGCGGGAGGTCATCTTCGGGCCGACCGAAATAGCTATTGCTGGAAATGGATTGGGCACCGTCGAACTGGCGGAGACGCTCCTTGGCCTCCGACTGCGCAGCAGGATCGAATCGTTCCCGTCCGAAGAATTCGTCGGATGAGATACCCTTCTGGCTGCCGAACCTGGTTCTAGTCTTCTCCAGTTCCTCATCTATAGAATATTGTTAATGGTAGAATCAACAAAGCAGTCAGACAACAAACTTACCATCCTCGCGCGTCCTTGTAGGAGCAACAGCACCGAATGCAGGCTTCTTAGGGGCAGGGGGCTTCGTTGTTTGTCCGAACCCAAGTCTCCCGATACCCATTCCAAGACGTTCGACATCACTGGCACTCCGTTCTTGGGGCTTGCTAGTTGACCCTGCGCTAGGGCTGATGGGGGTAGGCGATGCGATGGCCGGAGCTGCAGTGCTCGTCGCCTTGGCCTTGGCCTCAGCCTCAGCCTTCTCTGCCTCGGGATCATAGCCAAGTTTCTCCACACGTTCCGCCTCTTCCTTGGCCTTTCTCTCCGCTTCCTCGAAGTCGATGGTCTCTGCGGCGGCAACCTTCTTAGCTCCGAGCTTCGGAGCTTTCTTGGCACCCAGAACGCTGCCTTTCTTCGCGGTGCCTGCCGACGAGGCTTTTCGTACGGTAGCGGCAGACTTGACAGCGGTAGGCGCAGGAGAAGCACTCCCTTGCTCTGAAAGGGGCGATTTCGAGCGCGAGCCGTTGGCACCGGCGTTCAGGAAGGGCGAGGCGGTCCGGCTGACAACCGGAGGAGTACCGGTGCGGGAGGGAGGGTTGCTTGGTCGTTTGATGGAAGGCTTATCCCAGGAGGAAAAGAAATCGTCGTCGTCATCAGCTGGGGTGTTCGAGCCATCGGGGGTTGTACCGGCGGGGAGGTCGGTAATGACAACTTCTTCGGGGTATCTAAACAAAGCCAACGTTAGGGACATCATGTAAATAGATGGAATGGACATAACTCACTGTTGCGCATCCACCGCAGCACGTCTCTTCAACTCATCCTTGTACTTCACAGCCGCATTAGAAGTGTACTTGACCTTGACGTCCTTGCTAGCGAGAGCAGCGGAGCCTCCGTGCGATTGGAAGTACTTGGTGGCGGACTCATTTCCACCAACCTTCATCATCCGGAGTTGTTCCCATTGCCATTCTGCACCAGACAGATCAGTACTGAACCACTGGAGATGTTATTATCCGAGTCGGGGATGCGTACGGTCGAGATTTGTGGAGCGGACAAAGGAGATGTGGACACCCAGGTTCCGATGGTTGGCCGAGCAGTCGAGACACAGGTAGATACCGAAAGGCACCGACGACCAGGTGGGATTCTTAGAATTGCAGTCGAAGCAGACCTAAATTCCGAACGTCAGTAACCACCATCAAATGCCAAAACAGACCGGGGTTGCGGAGGGGTGCAGCGCACCTTGTTCGCGGGCTTCAGTTTGAGTTTCTCAAAGATCCTTTGAGACTCCGCTTTGGATGCGGCCATTGTGCAGAGAAGGGAGCAAGCAAGATGAGGAATATAAGAGGAGCGTTGTTGTCGAGCAGGCCAGGAGTCTGTCTGGAGAAAGAAAAGGGCGAACGTGGTCGGAGTCGATTGCGCCTGGCGGCCCCGATTGGGAATTTGCAATACACATTACAACATGTTACGCTTTCCCCTGCCATATACCCCATATCTGACCATGACTCTCTTTTCACCTCATTGTTTGTAGTTTCTACGGTCTACTATACTGTTATTTTCATAACCCAATACCAGTTTCTTTACTATACAGCAGAAGAACGGATGGCAAGCGGTATTGCCAATACAAAATAGCCCGTTCCTGTAATTTTCAACCCAACAAGGCTAAATTTAGGCACGTGACCCGCCGCGACCGAAAGCATCCCCACATTTCTCAATCTGACTTCTATACAGACTCTGCCAGTACCCAGCTCTACATGACTCTACGACACCCCAGAGTCATGAACAACAGTCGCAATGCATTCAGTTCTCCGAACCAGCGATTCACTTCTCCCGCGCGCTTCTAACGCCGCATCCATCCTCTTCCGTTCCCGCGCAGCAAACTATGCCAATCCCCGCACGGCGCAACTAGATCTAGCACGTCTGTACGCAACGTATCGAGACGTTGGAGGAGACCCAAAGGCGTCCGGTGCGAGCTCGAGTCGTCCAAAGAAGAGGGGTGTTGGGCTTTTGGCTGATGATGGGCGATATGAATGGGGGGATTTAACCGGGAGAGAGAAGGTTGCACGGGCTACGCAGCAGTCAATTAATTTTGCGGTTGTGTGTGTTGGAGCGGTGTTGACGGTAGGTTTGGCTTGGACATATATTGTGTGAGGATCATGGTCTGACTGGGAACAGGGAGGCGTGTTTTACCTACTCTGGACGGAAATCATTTCTCCGAATAGCAAGACGTGGCAGTTTGAGAAGGCGGTTGAGCGCATCAAGGACGACCCGCGATGTACGGCTGTACTTGGTGAACGAGGACAGATAGCCGCATTTGGTGACAGTACTGGGAGCAGATGGGCACGGAATAAGCCCATTGCGTAAGGATTTTGTCTTCGTTTTCTGCAAGAGCAGCAGGCTGACTGGCAGTAGGACCACAATCGAGAAGGATAGCCTGGGCCGTGAACACATGAAATTGAGTTTCCACGTGGGTTCTTCCACGCTGTCTCAAATAGGATCTGATATTAACTTTGCTGGCTGCAGGTCGAAGGACCGTTGAACTCCGGTATCGTACATGTGCATTTGCTTAAACCGCACGACAGCTACGAATGGGAATACTTGTTGCTTGCCTTGGATGTCAAAGGTTGGTCAAACGGTCTCCATATTGCAGACGACATGTTAACCTTATTAGGTCATACCCGTATTGTTCTCGAGAGACGCACGGAGAAGAACCCATTGAGCTTGTTTGGCGTTCGGTGGCGATGAATTACCATTAAATCAACCCAAGGACATCCACATCAACCTGTGTTGGCAAGGTTGGGTGATTTGCAAACTCAAGGAACTCCTCCCCCTTCCCCCGCGTTGAGACTGGAAGTCAGCGTTTCGGGACATTGGGCCAGGTAGACCTGGCTAGGGCTTCGGCTCCACGATATTCTATGTATTATATTTGGCGATTATCAGGCCAAAGATTTAGCATTCAGGCGAAGCCTTGCTATCATGATCAGTTGAGCATGGTTTCCAGCTCATTATCCTGTATTATAGCGGATCGGAGTTCATCATCACCAAAGCGGTGAAAAGCAATGCAATATCAACAAGCTTACAAGCACTCCATGAACATGCAAATCTACTAAACTCAAATAACCCTTGGCCCCTCCAAAATCATCTTCGCATCTTCAGACCTCCACCAGCTCTTCGTCTCCCCCGGAAACGAAAACAAATCCATACTATCCGCCTTCATCTCAACACTATATCCGGGCTCCATAGGCGTGACATAATACCCATCCTGCACCCGACTCGGATGCACAAAATGCTCATGCAAATGATCCACATATTCCAACACACTCGTCTTCCCGCTAACAACCACATAGTCAATCGTGCTGAGGTGCTGCGTGTACTCAGGCAACCCAACACCACCCGAATGCGGCACGATAGGGACTCCAAACTTGCGAGCCAGCAACAGGATCGCGAGGACTTCATTGACACCCCCGACACGGCAGGCATCCGGTTGTAGGACGGTCAGGGCGTTGGCTTGCAGGAGTTGCTTGAAGATAACCCGATTCTGGCACATCTCGCCCGTCGCGACACCAATGGGGATATCAGCGAGAGCTCTGCGAATCGCCGCATGACCAAGAATATCATCCGGCGACGTAGGTTCCTCGATAAACCAGGGCTTGAACTCAGCAAGCTCCCGCATCCAGGTAATCGCCTCAGGAACGGACCAGATCTGGTTCGCGTCGACCATGAGGATATTCCCCTTATCATACCCAATCGCCTCCCTGGTAATCCGCAACCGCCGTTTATCTTCCTCCAGATTCCCACCAACCTTCATCTTGAAATGCCGATACCCCAGCTCCACACTCTCCTTCAGTAATGCTTTCATCTTCTCCTCCCCGTACCCCAGCCACCCCGCACTAGTCGTATAAGCCGGTACCGCGCGACTCTCTTCCGCCTCTTTGATCCTCTCCCCCTTACCACCCTCAACTTCTTTCAGTAGTGCAACCGCCTCCTCCGGCGTCAACGCATCCGTAATATACCGGAAATCAATACACCTCACCACCTCCTCGGGAGTCATATCCGCAATAACCCTCCAAACAGGCTTACCCAGCGTTTTCGCCCAGAGATCCCACAGCGCATTAACCAACGCACCAAGGGCGAGATGCATAACGCCTTTTTCAGGTCCGATCCAGCGCAGTTGGCTGTCGGAGACGAGGTAGCGCCATGTTTGGCCCCAATTGGCGGTTAGGGAATCTAGGTCTTTGTTGATTATGAGGGGGGTTAGGAGGGAGATGGCAGAGCAGACTAGTTCGTTTCCACGGCCGATTGTGAAGGTCTGTATTGGTGCTTGGTGAGTATTTTGGATTGCGCTGTGTATATTGGGCTGGGGATAAGGGTACCATTCCATGTCCGGTATACTCGGAATCCGTGGTCAGGATACAGTACGCAGAAGAGTAGTCGCCTGCGGCATTCATGGCGTCTGAACCGGTTTTGTCGAGGGAAGTCTTCACCTTTAGTATCAATTAAAGGATCAATGGCATAGATGGGCGGTGCTGTGTCTTACCGGAAACCTCACGTCGCGGGTTGTGAACCCTGTGATCTTAACCATAGTGCCTTATGGGTGCGATTGTAGATAATTCTAGGTACAATATGTACAATGGCGTTGAATTGATTCAGTACCGTGGGTAGAAGATGGTGAATGTTTCGAGGACCGGGGTAATAGAATATGACGCAACCCCACTCACGGTAATTGCTCAGAACTAGCCAGTAACAATGAAAAGAAATACTCGTCGACAAAGGAAGTCACTACGATTTATATAGCTACGGCAGCCTGGAGAAAATATCTCCCCCTCGGCATGAGCAAGAGAGATATCGCGCTAATTGGCGGGTAAATGGTTACTTTGAGGGTCAGCATCGGAGCGACTCCGGGGTATACAACAAATGCCGATGTCACGGCTAAATTCATCGATGGATAATCAGATGACTCATGAAATGGTTGAATTCGAGATAATGTTTCAGATCCATGGAATTCATTGGCTACAAGTAATAGTGTGCCAAAAGGCGGATATCGAATACAGTAGATAGAAGAAACATAATCCAGCACCAATAATCCATTAAATGCTGCAACCTTATGCGGATAGGCCTCTCTTCTCGCTTTCGGAGAAGAAAATCACCATACGCCACAGTTTCCGGACAAGCACTTCTGCTTCTTCGTCAAGGGCCTAGAAAATTGTTAGAGAATAGTTCAGAACCAATAGGAGGGGGAAAGCCTACCTCTTCCAATTGCTCCACCAACTCCTGAGGATGACCATGTTTGCGAATGTGTTCCTCCACCACATCGACCAACATCTGCTCTTGAACACCCAAATATTCGACGATCTTCTTCTCGACAAACGGCTTGAGCTGATCGCTGAGCACGGTCTCGTCCACAAACTCCCATTTGACGTCCCATTTCCACAATCCTTCCTTGTCTGCTGGGATTTCCGCAGCCAATTGTCGTACTGCCTGAGCACGTTCTTCCTCCGTGAGCCCTGCAGCTTCGGCGGCACTGTCGAACTTGATGGGGATAAGAGGGCGTCTTGCGGTGGCTTGGGGCTCTTCTTCGTCTTCCAGCAGGCCTTCCACTTCTGCGACTGTCCGCCGAGTGGTTGCCGCTTGGGCCTTCTGGGCGGCAGCACCAAGTGAGAGCTTGAAGCGCTGGGGTTCCCGGGGTGCCTGGCGGGTTTCCAGCTCCTCTGCCTGGCGAGCAAGGAAGTCGTCTGCCATACCACGGGCTTGCTCCTGCTGCTGAATAGACCGAGCCCGTTCTCGTTCCTCAGCCAAACGGTCTGCATCATCCATGTTGACCTCACGAGACCGATAAGATGCCCGGCTTCTAAGCCATGCGCCTCGATCAGCGTAGTAGTCGTCCACCTTTCTGCTAGCTTCCACATCGTCGTTCCACTCCCGTAGCCGTCTATCCATATCGTCACGCGCATCTTGAACCTTGAGTTCTTCTTCCTTGTCACGTTTCTTCTCACGTTCCAGTGCTGCCGTTCGGCTGCGCTCACGGTTCAGCCAGCGTCGCTCTTGGTCCAGATATTGCTTTTCAAGTTCTGCCTCTTCCTTCTCTTGACGGCGACGTTCCAGCTCCTCATCGCTGACATTGGGGTCATCATCCTCTCCATTGACAAATGAAATCCCGTTTTGGTAGTCCTTAGGAATCTGTACACCAAAGCCTTTGGGCCCCGTGGGAGGAGGTGCAGCTGAGCGGTTATCCCGAGGTCCAAGCGGTACGCCATTGGCACCACCAGCGGGTCCACTAGGGGCACTGAGCGGAGGAGACGCCAGTCTGCTAGGGCGCGGTCCGGCATTCCTTGCCCTTTCCATAGATTCAATCTCTTCTTCCCGCTTCAAACGTTCAATATCCCTGCGGTTGCTTCGCTCACGGAATGCCGCAATCTCCTTGGCGACAGTTTCCCGCATCTCAGCGGGGATATCAGATAATTCATCCTCGACGGTAATGGGGATCGTAACGACTTCAGCAGTTGCGCCATCCTGGCCCTCAGCATCCTTCATTGATGTATCTCCTTCCCGATCAATAATAGATACTTCTTCCTTTTGTGTAGGCGACGTAGGTTTGAACAGCCCAGAGAGGACACCGGAAAGAGCATTACGCGCTGCTTCGATGCGAGACTCGCGCTCTGCGGGGTCTTGTTCGCCTTTGCTGGCTTCGTATTGCTCCAAATATTTCAAGGAGCTCTCGTCCACGAGAACCTACAGTAGTCTCAGTTAGTAATGTATTCAATATGCGTACCTTTTGCGAACACGTACCAATAGTGTGCTCTTCTCCACCTCATTCTCTTCACCCCCCTCGGACGGCGTCTGTCGTTTCACAGGTACTTCCACGTCCTTTAGCACTTCCACAGCAGTACCTAAGCTTTCAGGGTCTTCGTACTCGGCGAATCCAAACTTGCATGGCTTCTCATCTGCATCCGTGGCGCGAATCCACCGTCTCAGATTCCCCGCAGTTCTTAGGATCCTTTCAACACCCTCATCACCCCCAGTGCCCTCAGTAATGCCTCCGATAAAGATCGTCCTCACAATCTCCTCCTTCGTTGGCGGCTGCAGCTGCATCATCGCATCCCGAATGTTCTGGCGCTGGTTCTCCGCACCTGTAGACCCCAACCCGGCACGTCTACCCGGTGCTTCACCTCCGCGCTGGTTGGTTGTTTCGGGGGCAACTGGCTTCGCAGGACCGGAGGTTCCTAGGCGGATGACGGGAGCAGTAAAGTTGATGTTTGGCATGTTGGGGGGCGGTTGGAAGTTGGGAGGAAAGCCTGGGGCTCGACCAGGTTGCGCGGCGTTCGCTTGCTGCATCCCCGGGGGAGCAGCAGTGCCAGGAGGAGGTGCCATACCCGGAGGGGCCATTCCGGGAGGGGGGGCTGTTTCATTAGTATCGAATCGACGATCAATGATACGAGAAACCAAGAACTTACTCATGCCAGGTGGCGCACCGTAACCCCCGAAGTCCGGTCTGCCATAGAGGCCGGGAGCTAGTCCATATATTAGCTTCATGGTTTGAGTTGTCAGGAAGAGGGGACACTTACGCTGATAAGGGTTGTACATGGCGGTGACTTTGCAGTTTTAGGACTTTGCAAACCGGCGCGGTCAAGCTCGGTAAAGTTGTACTTGGTGTAGAAATTGATCTCCTCAAGTTCAACGAGCGTTGATAGAGAGCGACCAATGCGCTATCGGAACGAGATAAATGTCAGGACGCCTGGAGATAGATTGGCGCTGCGCTGGATAGAGCAGTATGGAATAATTCTTTTGCTGTTGCGACGGAGATGATTTGAGGTGGTCCGTGCAGAGAGCTTGGCACTGTTCATCTTTAGATGGGTTCCAATTGGGTAGGGTCATGTGACAGTATCATGTGACATCCTTTGTGATAGCTCCGGTCTAGAAACAGTCCACATTATGAATGCTTTTACCGGATCCTCCGATATAGCAATGCTACTAGCTCTTTTTAGAAGTGAAGAATTGGACCCTTCCGTTGCCGACAGTAGAGTAAAGGGTGTATTATCCGCTGTCAATTCCCGTTCACGGAATGGCATACAATTCCGGCAGTAGTCTCCGTAGCAATGGCAATAATAATAGCATTAAGGCATAGCAGAATACCATCTTTTAGCCGTAATATAGTAGCATCAATCTCTTTCGTCCACATGACCTTTTGTATACAAACCTGCAGCCGGTGAATACAGCCCCACGTGTGCCCCTCCACGGAGCGCAACACGCCGATTGACGCCATACGTAATGACGGCGGTTGTCGCTTTGCCTCTGTTCTCCGTGTCTTCCGATCTTTTCTTCTCTTCTTTTTATTATTCCTCGTTTCTTCCATCGCATTATTATCTTCTTAGCTTTATAACTCCCTCACTCCCTTCTTAAGTGAGTCCAGCATCGCTGCGTTATCTGATCAAGGTACCCGCATACAGCTACTCTAACACGCTGCTATACAGAACTCCATAACCGTCACAATGCCTGGTTTCTCGCAGGCCACCGAGCTTCCCGCCTGGAAGACTCTCCAGGACCACCACACCTCGCTGGGTCGCAACATTGTCCTCAAGGACTACTTTGAGAAAGACCCTCAGCGCTTCGAGAAATTCAGCCGCACCTTCAACAACACGGTCGACAACTCGGAGATCCTCTTCGACTTCTCCAAGAACTTCCTGACTGAGGAGACCCTCTCGCTCCTTGTCAAGCTGGCCAAGGAGGCCAATGTTGAGCAGCTGCGCGATGACATGTTCAAGGGTGAGCACATCAACTTCACCGAGGACCGTGCTGTCTACCATGCTGCTCTCCGCAATGTCACCAATGAGCCCATGCAGGTCGACGGCAAGAGCGTCGTCGAGGACGTTAACTCGGTCCTCGAGCACATGAAGGAGTTCTCCGAGCAGGTGAGGAGCGGCGAGTGGAAGGGTTACACTGGCAAGAAGATCGACACCATCATCAACATTGGTATCGGTGGTTCCGATCTGTAGGTTCCCATATCTCTTTCAGTGTGCGATTTGAGACAAAAGCTAACTTGGTCAATAGCGGCCCCGTTATGGTTACTGAGGCCCTCAAGCCCTACGGTGACCCCAACATGAAGCTGCACTTCGTCTCCAACATTGACGGTACTCACATTGCCGAAGCCCTCAAGAACTCGGACCCCGAGACCACTCTCTTCTTGATCGCCTCCAAGACCTTCACCACGGCCGAGACCACCACCAACGCCAACTCCGCCAAGAAGTGGTTCCTTGAGTCCGCCAAGGACGAGTCTCACATTGCTAAGCACTTCGTCGCTCTCTCGACAAACGAACCCGAGGTCACCAAGTTCGGCATTGACAGCAAGAACATGTTCGGTTTCGAGTCGTGGGTGGGTGGCCGTTACTCCGTCTGGAGTGCCATTGGTCTCTCCGTCGCCCTCTACATCGGTTACGACAACTTCCACCAGTTCCTGGCCGGTGCCAACGCCATGGACAAGCACTTCCGCGAGACTCCCTTGGAGCAGAACATCCCCGTCATTGGTGGTCTGCTGAGCGTCTGGTACAGTGACTTCTTCGGTGCCCAGACTCACCTTGTTGCTCCTTTCGACCAGTACCTCCACCGCTTCCCTGCCTACCTCCAGCAGCTCTCAATGGAAAGCAACGGCAAGGCCATTACCCGCTCCGGCGAGTACGTCAAGTACACCACCGGCCCCATCCTCTTCGGTGAGCCTGCCACCAACGCCCAGCACAGCTTCTTCCAGCTGCTGCACCAGGGTACCAAGCTCATCCCCTCGGACTTCATCATGGCTGCCGAGTCGCACAACCCTGTTGAGAACGGCAAGCACCAGCGCATGCTAGCCTCCAACTTCCTTGCTCAGTCTGAGGCCCTGATGGTCGGTAAGACCCCCGAGCAGGTCAAGACTGAGGGTGCCCCCGAGGGCCTGGTGCCCCACAAGACCTTCCTTGGAAACCGTCCCACTACCTCCATCCTCGCCCAGAAGATCACCCCCTCCACCTTGGGTGCCCTGATCGCCTACTACGAGCACCTCACCTTCACCGAGGGTGCTGTCTGGAACATCAACTCCTTCGACCAATGGGGTGTCGAGCTGGGCAAGGTACTGGCCAAGAACATCCAGAAGGAGCTGGAGACTGAGGGTGCCGGTGCTGGGCACGACGCTTCGACCAGCGGTCTGCTGCTCGCTTTCAAGAAGAAGGCCAACCTGGCATAATAAGGTTAATAATAATAAAAAAGCAAGGAATCTCTGCAATTCACGGAGCGTGTATTTATGATGAGGAACGATTGATTTTTAATATGTTCGTCTCAATTTTCTCGTTTATTAGAGACAGCGAAAAATGAAGAATAATATATTCATCTTTACCAGTATGCAAAAACCACATAGCCTTGATCGTGATGTACTATGTCCTATGTTAAGGAGACTAGAGGTCAGGAGTAGCAGCTACCTTGTGGAGCGGAAGCGCTGGTGGCGTTCGGAGCAGATCCGCATCTCTAGCATCAACCCACTGTTTATTCTCCTGTCTTGACATCTCCCATTCCTCATCATACCGGCCTCCGCGAGCCTACCCGCCTGCCAGGCGGTTTCAGTTTGTTAATATGGCCTTATCCCGAGGGTTATCTCAATATGTTGTTTATATCTACGGCTTGATCGCGTGCTTGTTGTGGCAAGGAGCTGCTGCGGGAAAGAATGGCGCTGCTGGTGGCCTTGGGAGTGGAAAGGCGGGTTATGTGTATGGACAGCCTATGCCGGTTACTTGTTTGAATCGGACGATGTAAGTGATAGCGTCAGGCTGGGTTTACAAGAAATCGGACGTGTCTTGTGCTAACCGCCTATTGTAAAGTGACTCCGGCGAACATGTACGCACACGTCCCCAGGCCCTCGATTCCAGCAACACAGTCAGCTAACAAGTATCCCAGATAACAGACAGCCTCGGAAAACTCCAATACGTCCCCTTCCCAACCTGCAATGAAACCTTCCTCCCCCTCGCCCTTCGCTACGGCGTCCCAGAAACCGTCAACTGCACCGTCGACTCCCTCCCCGATGAACTCTACCACCTCCTTGAATACTACGTCCACTCGGATGTACCGATGACATGTCGCGTGCCGACGGCTCCTCTTACACCATCCGCTCCGTCACCAGAACAAGATGCTAAAGACAAAGAAGGCGAAGAGGGAACGGATTTGGATACTGGGGAGCCGTCGTATACTCCGTTGACTTTTGCATTGCAGGGGACTCTGCAGCGCAGTCATTTGCATATCTGGACGGATATGAATGTGCTTGTGCACAGTATACCATCGACGCCTAAATCGTCAGCGAATAAGAAGAACAAGAAGATGGCGCAGAAAGCGGCACCGGGGTATGTCGTTGCGGGAACAGCATACTCGATCCCGGAATTCCATGCTGCTGATCTTGATAACCAAAAGTCTTCTTCCTCAGGGAAAGAAAAAGAGAAAGAGACCGCCGTTGCAATTTCAGAAGCAGCGCGCGATCCCTGGACTGCTGGCCACGGCACGAAAGTGATTCGTGGTGAGCCGATCACATTCACCTTCCACGTCCATTGGGTTGAAGGCGGAAGGGGAATCGGATGGCCGTCCGGATCGACGTCACTGTCTCCGTCATCAGCGTCCGTTGAGGAGTCGTCCGGTGTGAGTGCTCTCTTCTCCAGACTGTTCTTCTTCGGCCTGGCTGGCTCTGTCGGTGCAATGGCCGCGTTGTACTGGGAGCGGAATGGTGGTCGTCGACGCGGTTGGAAAGGTGATGGAATCCTAGGTGTCCCGCCTCCCTCTTCCCGTAGTAAGGGACCTGCTGGGATTGTATATGGGAGTGGTGGACGGATGAATGGGTACGGTGGGTTTTCGGCTGCTGGTGGTTCCTCTGGAACGGGGGGTAATGGGTATGGGGGATTTTCGACTGGGAAGAGAGATTAGTTTGTCTACTCTGTATATGGCGGACGTGCTCGTACATACATATACTTGTGTTGAGAAGCAGGCTGTTCGTATACTACGATTCATGCATATACCATGGGAGACAATAAGAGTGATTCCAGTGCAATGCCACATTTTTATCCTAACCGAATAACACACCGAATACAAGACGTAGAAAACACTTTCACAGTAGAAATACATGACAAGCCAGAGCCTCATCGAGGCATGGAAATGGAAGCCCTAGACCATTCATACACCCTTCGATCTCGCCCCGTATATACATCACATCGACATCGGAAAAGGGAGATTACCACCCCTGCGCCCTCATCTTCTGAATCTTCGTAACAGTATGAGTAAACGAGAATTTGAACAACTTCCTCCACCTCTCCATCCTCAAATTCTTCCTCATCTGCCCCCTCCGCACATGAAACTTCTGCCTCCGCTGCGTCTGCAGAATCTTGTTCTGCATACACGCAGCATTCAGCGTCCGCATTGCCGCCTCAAGATCATATCCTTTCTCCGGCTCAACGTGCACTTGACGACCCAGACTAGGACCGAGCTTCAATTCCACCCGGCGGACCGGTTGCCGGTAGTTGTCTGTTTTGGCGGAGGCGCCGACGTCGCGGGACAGCGAGGAGGCGGCTTCTGGGTTGTCTGTGGTTGTAGGGGTTTGATTGCGGTTAAAATTGAGTTTGTTAAGGACGGTTTCGAAATCTCCGTGGTCTGCGGAGTTGCGTGGTGGTGTGGTGAATCTGGGGGTCTTGCTGAATGGGGTTGTGGAGGGGGATTGGGAGCGCGAAGAGGAGGTTGTGGGCTGGCTTGGGCTTCGCTCGTTGGTCGGAGGGCCCTGGGGGTTGCTAGGTCCGTTGTCTGATGATGAGTAGCGGAGGAATTGGCTTCGCAAGAGGGTCGAGGGCTGCTTGGTGTAGAGCTGCGAGATGCCCGGCCTCGGACGGAGGCATCTGGTCACGGAGCGCATTTCCATCGTGTCACGCGGAATTGGAAATCAGGTTCCAATTGCGATGAATATTCCAATCGAAGCGTGCACCTGAAATTGTAACACACTATGATCGTGAAGTGCTGGAGGGAAAGTGCTGCTCCGTCGGTGGTTTGCACTCTGTGAATCTTCGCCGACTTTTGCTGCAGCCCACGTGACCCCGCCGGGCCTAAATAAGCGCCCGCATTTCCCTTTTGCGCTTCTCCTCATCTCACCTCCACCCTCTACATTTTCTATCTTCAGCGTCCCTTTGAAAGTCTGGGACTTGCGGTCCTTATTTCGTTGCTGGCAACTCAACAGTCACTCCTTTCCTATCTTGCCTTTGTTACTCATTCATTCCCCACCCAAGTCCATTCCTTCAACAAGAAAACTACAACTACAACTACAACTACAACTATGTCTTCGATCAACATCGCAACCCTTCCCCGTATGAGCCGGGATGCTCTGTCTGCGCTGCTCCTGTCCACCAGCACACCCAGTAACCTGGCTATCGTCGATGTCCGCGACTCAGGTAAGCCTCCCAAACCAACCCTTCCCTCGTCCTGCGACACCATCTAACAAATATCGCCAGACCACATCGGCGGCCACATTTGCGGCTCCACCTGGGTCCCCAGCTCCACGCTAGAACTGCGCATCCCTGAACTTGTCCGCACGCTCAAGAGCAAGGAAACCGTCGTCTTCCACTGCGCCCTCAGCCAACAGCGCGGCCCGTCTGCTGCGCTTCGCTATGCGCGGGCGCGCGAGGGCGCTTTTGGAGAGGAGGAGAGCAACAAGCAGAAAGTTTATGTGCTAGAGGGTGGATTTGTGCAATGGCAGGAGAAGTTTGGGAATGATAAGAGATTGACGGAGGCCTATGTGGAGGATATCTGGAGGGAGTATTGATTTCCTCAATCGTACTTTCGCATGCTGCGCATGCTAGTGCGAAATCTGACCAATGCAATTACAATGAGATACCACTTGAATATTGATGAAATGAGTTTGAATCATCCTTGATTATCTATTGCCTTGTCCTGTTTCTCAGCTGAGCACCAGCATCACATGCATGTACCCCTTATCAATGTACGTCATCAAACATGTATTACATTCCAACTAGCTTGATGGACCAAAATCCTCCTTCCCCATAGGCTTCTCCCCCGCCTTGCTCACATTCTCCCTCTTCTTCTCCAACTGTTCTCTAGGGTCATTCTTAATCTGCGCATCCGTAGTCGTCTGCTCCTCCCCCTCCTGTGCCTCACTCGGGAGTCCGCGTCGCGCTGAAATGGGTGATTGCATGTTACTCGACGGCGGCGCGTCGGTATATCTGGACTCCTTGCCGCGCGAGACGTTTATGCCGTCTGATTCAGGGTTGCTGGCGGGGGAGGATTTGGCAGTGGTTGAGGCAGACAGGCGTTGGGCTATAGGGATTGGGGCTTTATGTGTTAGTATCTTTGACCTATTGATTGGATGTGTTTCTATGCTTTTTCACTTTCTTTGGGGTGTTTACCCTGAGGAAGACGGTTCCAGAGGAAGCATCTGGTGTAGAATGCGGGAGAAGACATTGTTAATACAATCGAATATTTCAATACTATTGTTAAAATCGTGCTGAGTAGCTTAATTGAATCAAGGCAGCTGGGATGATGCTAAAATAGCAGCAATGTCGTTATAGGGCATGAGTTTAGGTATACCGACGGAATGAGGTCATCCTGACAGACCCTCACATTCTTGTAAAACACCAAACGCCAATTGGTCGTCACAATGATGTTGAACATTCCCATATCAATACAAGCAAACAGGTTAAAATTAGGCTAGAATTCTGTCGACTCAGATTGTCCTGGTATCTCATCATTCATTGTGGATACCTGATTTGGATGTATATATCGGGGACATCGCATCTAGAAACCAGCGTCGCAGACGCTACGACCATTCCAACCCTCTATTGCGACACGATGCCACACAAATCACACTCCAAACGCAATAGCAACGGCGAAGCCGAATCGCCCAAAAAATCCAAACTTGTCAACGGGCACCACCCTTCCGACATCGACTTCGATATAACTGTCGCAAACTGCCCTCCCACCCAACGAGTCCCTGCCATCCACGCTGGCGAATACATCGAGAAACCAGGAATCGCAAGAGGAAACTTCGCAGCATCGACAGATAGCCCGCACGGAGATGAGGAATACTCCAGCAAATACCGGAAATTCGTGAGCTCTCCCCTTTTGTCCCCGTCCCGTAGAGAAGACAAAGGAATTGACCAAGAACAAAGACCCCATTGCAACAACACGTCCTCTTCTGGGACCGCGATGCAGACGGCCAGATCTACCCCTGGGACACATACATCGGTTTCCGTGAATTAGGGTTTAACATCATCTTCTCGTTCCTAGCTGTGCTGATTATCAATATCAATTTCTCGTATCCGACGAGACTTGCGCGTTCGTATATTCCGGATCCGTGGTTTAGGGTTTATGTGGATAGTATTCATAAGGCTAAAGTACGACCATACCTATGACATGTCTCTCGTGGTCAATTGGGACGGTGCTGATAATGAACAGCACGGCTCTGACAGCAGCACATATGACCCCGAAGGGCGCCTGGTACCGCAGAGTTTCGAGAATATGTTCAGTAAATATAGCAAAAACGGCGACGGAACTTTGACGTTAAGCGAATTGTTCACTATGATTAAAGGGCATCGATGTGCTGCTGATCCATTTGGTGTATGTCTCTTCTGTTCCAAGTAGCTCCTGGGGTATTGGATCGCTGACTTGGCTTGGCAGTGGGGAGCTGCATTCTTCGAATGGGGATCAACTTGGCTTCTCATACAGCGGGACGGGAAAATATATAAGGAAGATGTCCGTGCTGTTTTGGACGTGAGTACACGCACTGAGCGCGGATCCAAGATGAATATGTGCTAAATGACGTTAGGGCTCGATATTCTGGAAGATCCGCGACGAACGACAAAAAGCCGCAAAAGGATGGAACAAAGGATGGGGAATTGGTGGTGATGGATTCATGGGCTCGCTGAAAGTACGCATTTAGACAAGCCTGCATAAACGAGGCACTTGTCAGCTGGATAAGATGTTCTATGATACAATTCTGTACAAACAAGCGTTTACAACATAAAAACACAATCAAATCGACCCTCCAAACCCAACCGGTCTCCGTCTCCCATCATTCTCCGGCACAATAGCCATAACCTTATAAATCTTCCCCATCCCACCACCACCCTTCTCAACCAACCGCTGCCAAGCACTCTCCAGATTCTTCCTCTTTACCTCGTCCTGAATTCCCTTGAGCAACTGCTGCATCCGCTCGGCGATCCCCATAGCGCGCAGGAAGTCACCCTGATCCATGGGTCCGTGGACCTCAACACCCTCGCTGGCTTCGATTGCGGATTCAGCGAGAGCAGTGAAATCCACGTCTGCGCTGACGTCAACCTGGCCCGGGGACGAGAGAGGTGGTACTTTTTGGTGGTTCTGGATGCCGCGGAGGGAGTTGATGGGGATCGTGTTGAGGGTGCCGTAGTCCATGATTAAAGCTGCGCCGGAGGGGGTTTTCTTGAAGCTGGCTGGACTGGAAGAGGGGCCTTGTCTGCCCTGGAGGGTAGGTTGGGAGGATCCTCCAATGCGGCGTGCAAAGTCAGCTGCGTAGATGCGGCTTTCAGGGCTGATTTCGATAGTTGAGCCTGGTTGAAACTTGAGGGCGCGGTATCGCTGTGAGATCTCTGGGATCACTAGCGAGGATGGTGTAGATGCCTTGGCCATAGTCAAGTTGAATTCCGGCTCGCCGGGGATGTTCTCGTCCACAGCTTTTGGGTTCAGTGTGACCAGGATCTCACGCCATTGCGGTGTATTAACAGGTTTCGGGGGGTTCTCAATTGTGATAGGGCCGGTGGGGGTCATGATTTCTTTCTTGGGGGGTTGCTCGTTTTCGGGTGCTGGAGGGATAGATTCAAATGCATGGACTGGAAGGGCGTCGAAGAATTCGTGCGCGAAGATGAATGGGGTTTTGTCCTCTTCTGTAGAATCGGTTATTATGTGGTCCACCTAGTAACGTCGGAGTAACTTACCTTGAGGTAGCAGCCGAATATCCTCAACCCAGACTACCGGGACATCGAAGTACTTGCATGTGCTCTTGTGTCCGATATCTGTCTCTTCCATTGCCGCATCATCACAGAGAAGCTTTCTCTGTACTTCTCGTAGTGTCGCGCTCGCCTCCACCAAATAAATCGCATCAATGCTCGAAGTGAATGTCTTGAAGTTCCGGAATGCCTATCCCCAATATGTCAGCAACGAGCCACGCACCAAGGGACATACTTCTGTTCTTGCCCACTTACCCGCAGCATATCATCCATCAACGTGCCCTTCCCCGGCCCGACCTCCATCAACTGCACCCCACTGCGCTTGCGCCCCTGTGCAATCCACTCCGCAATTGTCCATATCCCAATCAACTCGCCAAACACTTGCGAGATCTCCGGTGACGTGACGAAGTCTCCTTTCTGTCCGAATACCTCTCCGCCGCCGTCCGGTCGTGTCGTGTAGTAGCCGCCTTCTGGGGATGTGAGAACTTGGCGCATGAACGCGGCGATGGGAATTGGGCCTGTCACCTGAGAAGAGAAATGTGTTAGTGTACTGCATGGGGAAATTCATTGGAGGGGTTGAGCGATGGGGAAAATACCCTGATTGCGCTTGCCAGGGTCCGGGCGAGGGGTGTAGACCATTCCCTTTTGGCGAATGTTGAATTCCATCGGGTCGACCGTTGAGGCCGTAATCCAAATCCTTCATGTTGGTATCTTTTTATTGATTGTATCAGGGCGCGTTTCATAGCGCGGTTCATCTTGCTTTTTGTCGGTTTGTGGCAGGGCTCGAGGTCAGTACACTCCCGTGGGCTCGTTTGTGGAAGGATAATTCGATATGTAAAACTATGCGCGGGCTATGTATCGTATAATAAGTTTACTATACCTCTAGAGCACGAGCCAGGAGAATATACAGCAGAAACAGTAAACGGCTCTACGGAGCTCTTCAACTTCTCCGCAAGAAAGTTCCAATGCACGTGATATTATCGTTATCGCCAACAGGCCAATTTATATTCGTACGAATCATAACTTCAGCTAGTAATTGCGATACAACGAATATTCAATTGCAGAAGCGCATCTCATTTTATTTCCCTGGCGCCCTAGATGCCAAGATATACGTAACCATCCTTTGAGTGGACTAGAAGCTCTTCCATCTTGTCCTTGAACTCTATCAATTACTACGGTAGAAACGCACTCTACATCAAGCAACGCTCACCAAATTACTTTGCCGACAATAGCTGGAAGAAGGCAGAATTCACCTAAATAGGTTCACTGCAGAATTAGACGAGGAGACGGCAATTAATCTCATGTCAATTATCGCGCATATACTTGCAGCCATTGTTGGAGCTACTGCAACTGTAGTAGCTGCTCCATCGCGGCTGGGTGATGGTGGTAGCTGCTAGTTACACTCCCCAATGTATTCGAGTAACCATCAAGTTTATCGTGAATGTTGTTAAAGGTTTGCAATCCCTAAAGTGTCTCTGATCATTGGGAATTTGTGCGAATCTACATAGCTATCCTCAAGAATTAAAAACTCCTAAGTCACCAAAATATTGTGTTGAACTCAAACAAAAAGCTAATGAATGAAATTTGACGAAATGTGCCATTTATATAATGTTGATTATCAGTAGTGTCAAAGTTAGGGTTATCATATCAGTGTCTGCCTGGGAAAAACCGATCATCGCTACAATAATGAAGTCATCTCTCAAATTATCCACCAACAAGCAACTCCAACTCCACCTCAATGTTAATACCAAAGTGAAATGGTTCGGAAACTCCTGGAAAGGCAACGAACACACCTTCCCAGCCCAAAAACACAAACAGCCGACAACCTATAATCTAAAACAGAAACTCTCCGAGACATCCGTCCAAAAGCCCCAAAAGACAGCAACAAGTCCCGGTGCAGCCCCTAGTAGTGCCTGGACGGTTTTTCTTTGTGAGAAGAAGGAATTACATGGTTCGAGATATGTTATGAAAGTCTATATGCAGTGCGTGCTACTCCATACCAACTAAATCAATGAATATTGAAGACAGAAGAATTCCCTGGGAAAACATCGAACCCGATGGGCAGAAGTTGAGAAGAAACCAACAAACTTCCTCTCTCCCCAACAGCGCTAAAAGCGAGCTTAGTGGGCTTACAGAACTCATACGACGACAATGCCAGTCAGCCCCAAACTTGATAGGTTATTATCAAGCCCAGCAGTCGGATGAAATGTGGGTTCCGGGTGGATGTATTTTTGTTTATTGCTATGAGTCATTGTCCGGGGAGTCCAGTTGGAAGTGTTGATAGGTTTCGGGGGATGAAGGATGAGGAGAGGGAGGGGGTTTGAGAAGCATTTGGAAAAGCGTATGAGTATGTTTCTATTTTTTTGTTTTTCTCTGTCAGTATGCTTCCTGGTGGCTAGTTGCTGATGAATTAGGAAATGCCTACGTTGTGAAGTGCTTAATATAGCTCGTGGCTTGGATAATCTTCTTTGGGATGCTGAGAGTAAGAAATGGTTAGTCCCCGCGCAGGCTTTTTAGTACGTGACTCTGTGCTAACTGATGTAGTTATATTGCCGATTACAAGTCCTGGGGCAGACCCATTGTGTTGTCAGAATGGGGTCCGCACATCCTGAAGCAATGGTGGCTACATACATAACTGATCTCCCCCGACCTAACGTCGCAGTCGCATATCAAGACAAGAAAGGTTACTAGCTTCATTCAACTTTAATTTCCTAGGTAAACACAATCCAAACAATCGCCAATATGAACGAACTCCCTCTGCCAAATCAAATCAATGTATATGTTTTTTAAGAACCGGATCCGCGCCTACGCTGATCTAAATGCTAACCATCATCATCACGCCATGCAAGAAAACCCATAATAGAAAAGCACACTCTAAACTAAAGAGTATCCAACCAGTTGATCACCTAGAGACACAAACTGTCAGTAAAAAAAAAAACCCTTAGTTCTATATTGGGTAGACTTACCATCATCGCCTGCATCAAAGCCACCTTCTCCCCATAATGTGTCCCATCAAAACTGTCCGCCTGCAAGGTAGCATTATACATGCCAAGAACGTCCATTCCCCTGTACTGCGCAGCTTCAGCCGTGTCGATGGCATACTGCCACACAGCAGGAAGGTCGTCGTTACCCGTGGGTTTCTTCTGGTGGCCGGGTGCGGTGGGGCCAATCCAGAGGAACGGGGCGTTGCGGCCGGTGCTTTTTGCCAGGGATTGCCATTCGTCCATGCTGGTTTGGGCAGTTGGTAGGGAATATGAAGTCGCGAGGGAGAGGCTGTGGATGATGGGGAGGACCTCCTTAAGACCGGCTCCCTGGGCTATTAACCGGTGGAACTTTTCGTGAGCGCTCTTTGAAGTTGGAGAACCGCTGATCGAGAGGAATGCATGTGGGGTAGCTAAATGATAGGGTTTTCATCAGCGTCTCTGAATGAGGGTTCGTGACAAGCTGGGGTGGTGTACTCACAGGTCGAGCAAACATAGGGACTGTGGGTCAGGGCTGCGCTATCCTGGGCAGGCACTTGGTCACTGGAGGTGATTCGCAGGGGCCAGCAGGACTTGCTGGTGAACTGCGAGTCACAACGACAAGTCTCGCGATGTTCAGGGCTCAAGTCCCATTCCTTCAAAGCACCAAATGCCAGGTTTTCTCGCAGAAGGAGGTTGAATCCGGCATACACACTGGCCAAGGTATCGTCGCCCACAAATGCAATGCCATCGAACTTTTGCAATACCTCACAGATCTGCGCGGTGTTGTACCACCGGTAGGAACAGCCTGTTATTGTCAGTGAGAGATCATAACAATATAACTTTCGATATCTTACCCTGTGAGGTATAAGCTGCATCAAAACCATGACGGCCACCGTTGCTCATGGCACTGAGCAACGAGGATCGGGTGCGGCAGAAGCCATGTTCATCGCCCACCTCCCGATAATTGTAGAGGGATAGAGATGAAATCCCACATTCCTGACGGCCCATGAATTGAGCCAGAGAACTGGCCTTGTGAGTTGCTATCCATCGCGGGTCTGAAGACACCCGGAGATGCGGAAAGATGAAAACTCACTCGTCTGCTTTCGGGCTTGGTATCCCGTCGGACGGGGTGAATGGCAGATAGAAAAGGTCGCGAATCAACCAGACAATATAAAAGACGCCCAGAACCCATAGCGAGGCCATGAGTTTGTACGTCGACGACCGCCAGGTGACCCTCCGAATCAACCGACGGCCATTGGGGCCCTCAATGGGTCCCCGGCGGGGCGGTTGATGGTATTGTTGCTGTTGTTGAGTGCTGGAAAAAGGATATGCTGGAGACTCGTTGAGAGTCGACAGTGAAGACAGTTGCTCGCTGTGAGAAGCCCTTCGACGAGACATTGTGTGTATAGTTTAAAGTGTTTAAGTGGGCTGATTTGTGTCGGTTTGATTTGGCCGGAAGACTAAAGTCAAATTCCCGGATGCAGCTAGAACGGAGTTGCAGCAGAATTACCGTGCATCCGAAGAACTTGAGTCAATGCCAGAATTGACAGAAAAAGAGACAAGGAGAAGGAATAGAGAGAGGGTTCAGCAAAGCGAGAAAGAGGGAAAAAAAAGATGTGTGCGTGTGCTTTTCCCCTTTTGGGTATTTTTGACTCCGTGGTGACAGCCGCACAAACCGAACTGGAAAACGGACGTCAACGGCGGGTATCAGCAAGCCCCAGTTTTTTGATTATTGTCTCTGTGGGTGGACCAGAAGGGAAATCCAAAGGAATTCTGGATGCTGAAAAAAAGAGTGGTGGTGGGTTGTGGTGGTTGGGAAGTGGCAGAAATTTACGCGCAACAACCGAGATGACCTGCTTTAGCATAAGCAGTGGCCGTATTAATAGTTTTTTTTTTCTAACCCCTAGAGACGTCGCGGAGAGAATCTCAATGTATATCAGAGTCTATCACAGTCATTCCGGGGTTGGGATTGCATACTTGTTGAGTCTTGTTAAGGCCTGAGAACACTCAGAATCACGTGTTGGAGCGTGGCTCGCCATGGATCCTTCGCAAAGCTTCATTTTCATATGCAATTGATTTTTTTTTTCGATTCCCATAATGCTCTGTACCAATGTCAAGAATGATCTCAGTCTATCATATGTTAATTCCTTTTGATATTCCCCGGTCAATCGGGCGAAGGGGGACCCAAGTGGTGACTCAAACGCCGGTCTTCTCTAAATGCCGCCATATATAAGTTACCCATCGCTGCTCCGGGGCTTTTTCTTTTCTTTTTGCTTCTTCTCCTTTTCTTCTTTCTCTTATTCTAATCCATTATGCATATCTCACAATACTAAGAATCCTAATCTGGGCTGAGCCATCACCTGACACAATCTCCCACACGTGACTTCCCCGGTCCTCCGCAAAATAGTCATTTCCACCTCCCACTTCTCCTCGATTTCTTCTTCTCTTTCTCCCCTTACTCAACTTTCTTTCTCTCTTCAAATTCGGAGACAAGCTTCCTCTCGAATGCAGCATTCTCTGTATGCTGAACGGTTTCTTCCGACCTCCCATTGACACCTCTATCAGCTGATTGCCTCTCCGGGGTATTGCTCTCCCGCCGTCCCGAGTCCCTCAACCTCGGTAGAAAGAGAGCTCCGTGATTCTCCTGCCATATTCCTGCCATTCTTCCCTATTCTTGAACTACCTACCTTTCCTCGTTCTCAATTCGAAACCACCTACACACCACTGCATTGCTCTGAACTTCTCCAGGCCTTTGGCCTGATCTTGTGACACCATGTGGAAGCCGTCAGAGCGTCTGATGGACACCATCAGACATTATGCCAGCTTCCCCGCCACGGGTGTCTCTCTGCGCCAAATGGTCCAATTTGGTGACAGACCTTCAACCGGTATGTGCGACTAAGTTCCCATCTCACAAATAGCTGTCAAGCTGACCATCGTGTCGCATGTGTCACAGGCACTCTCTTTCGCGCCTCGCAATTCCTGTCCGAAGAACTCCCCATTCGCCTTGCTCACCGTGTCCAGGACCTTGGCCAACTTCCCGATGGTCTCAGTGAAATGCCCTCGATCAAAAAGGTCCAGGATTGGTATGCTCAGTCTTTCGAGGTATGAACCCTCTCATACCACCCACACAAGGCAGAGACTCATGGCGCAGGAAATCATCACCCTCCCCCGCCCCACCTTGACACAAGAAGTCAAAGCCCGTCTGCTCCGGCCCGGTCGGATGAATGGCGGCGCTTCAAAGATCCTCTCCGAAACCACCCAGAATCCCAGTGTCCGTGAAGGACAGTACCGGTCCTCTCCTACGTCGAATGGCAAGAATGGCAATGGTCACAGCAAAGCCGCTGCCGCTGCCCGCAGATATTTCGTTCCCTCTGATGATCAAGGCGACTGGCCCCCCGAATTGAAAGACTACAATGAACGCTTCTCCAAGACTCTCCAGCAGATCAAACGTCGTCACGATAGCGTCGTCACCACCGTCGCTCAGGGTATTCTCGAATGGAAACGGAAACGACAGCGCTTGCAAATTGATTCCACCGTCCAGTCCTTTCTTGATCGGTTCTACATGTCGCGAATTGGTATACGAATGTTAATTGGTCAGCATATCGCCTTGACGGAGCAAACTCATGTTCGCCATCCACACTATGTCGGCATAATCTGTACCAAGACCAACGTGCGTGAAGTCGCTCTCGAGGCCATCGAGAACGCGCGCTTCGTCTGTGAGGACTACTACGGACTGTTCGAGGCTCCCAAGGTGCAGCTCGTTTGCAAAGAGGACTTGAACTTCATGTACGTTCCGGGCCATTTGTCGCACATGCTTTTCGAGACCCTGAAGAACTCCCTGCGTGCGGTGGTTGAACAGCATGGATCCGAGACCGAGAAATTCCCCGTTACCAAAGTCATCATCGCCGAAGGCAAAGAGGACATCACGATCAAGGTCTCTGACGAGGGTGGTGGTATTGCGCGATCAGCCATTCCATTGGTTTGGACGTATATGTACACCACTGTGGAGGAAACTCCCAGTTTGGATCCGGACTTCGACAAGAGCGACTTCAAAGCACCCATGGCTGGATTTGGCTATGGATTGCCTATCAGTCGACTCTACGCTCGGTACTTTGGCGGTGATCTCAAGTTGATCAGCATGGAGGGGTACGTTCCGTTTCCCTTTCAATTTTCGGTATCGTACTGACTTTAATAGATATGGAACTGACGTCTACCTCCATCTCAACCGTCTATCCTCGAGTTCGGAACCCCTGCAATGACAATTACCAGTCATGAGGGATGGTCGAGTCCGGTTCACCACTTCCCACCGTCTTCACCCTTTCTACACGGAACCGGATCCACCGCCATCTCAAGGATTGACGCCGATGAATATGCAAGCCGTCCGGGCACGGATGCGCAATCGGGAAGTGCCTGAGCGCAAGCAGGTGGGAGATGTCGAGAGCTTGATCAATGCTGAGAAGATAGTTGGGATTTGGGAGGAGTAGCCGCATCTCAGCCTCCACCTGGTTGCTCAGAGTACAGAATACAGAAGAAACGTTCTTCTACAGTCACTGCGGTGATGTCTACATTGACATCCAGCAGACTCGAATCAGATCAGCATGCCGGGATCAACCTGACAAGGTTGCAGGCCTGATCTACACATTGATACCCACTTAACATTGTAAATAGCGAATCCACGGGCAGGCGCAATAGGCAATAGTGTCTACAGCATCGGATCTATCGGTTATCTGTTATATTGGTTGTTTCTTTATTATGTTTGACGCATGTATGTATAGTATGTTAATTGTCATGTTCGATTTCACGTGTACACATATCTTCTCGTTATTTGGTCCAGTAAACCAATCCCTCCGTAAGAGTTTCCTTGTAGACGCAGCCCTACAACGATCTACCTCGCACCACTCCTCCGCCTGTTCGCAGATCCCGGCGTCGAAGCCCTTGCCCGAGTAGGCGTCCGACTCTTCCCCTTCCCAAAAGGCGACGCCGCCGGCGAAGCAGGCTGACTCCTCTGCTCCTCCTTATTCCCCCACCCCTCATCTCCCGTCTCACAAACATCAACTACCTCCCTCGCCATAGTCAAATATTGCCCCGCCCCACTGTTGTTGCTCCCGGGCACATGAATGGTATACCTCTCCGCCCTGATCATGCCCGTATCGGAGTTATCCTGCGGCGCCATCATCTTGCTTAGGAACCGCCGTCGCGCTTGCGGAAGGGTCTCGTTGTGCGAGAGGGCTTGGAGCATGAGGAGCTCGCGGTCGAGGAGGATGCAGAGAGCTGCGTGACGGTCTTCGCGGGCGCGCGTGCGGAGTTTGTTGTTGTGCTGGGTTGATGGGGATTGGGTGTGGTTGTAATAGGAGTATGTGTAGTCGGATTGGGGATGTGGTCTTTGCGGTGCGTGAGGGTGAGAGTGGTGGTGCGAGGCGAAGTTGACGAGTTCATGTGCGGGAAGATGCGAGTACGGTACGTTATTATCTGGGTCGAGGACGCCGGGGTCGTTGGTTATGTCGAAGCCGATGCCCCCGTCGTCCTCTTCGTCTTCGTCGTCATCTTCCATGTCCTGGTCATCGTCATCGTAGTAGCCATAGTTGGTTATTGGTTGCTGGCGCCGGAGTGGGTGGTTTCGGGTTGGTTGACGGATCATATCGTATGTTTCGTCGTCGTCGATTATAATGGGTTGGGTTTGTTGGCCGTGGGCGTGGCGCGGGTTTTGCCCAGGGCCGCGGCGACTCGTGGGGTACATATTGCTTTCAGTACAGGTCAGGATCGAAGGAGGGGGAGGAGAGGAGAGGAGAGGTATCTGAGTTCGTTGTTAGATATAGGACCTTGACTGTCAAAGGTGCGGAGTGCATACTGTGCTTGTTTGCCTCTTTGCTTGCTTGGGTGTGCGGAAGGGGTCGGCGTAAATTCAAATCGGAGGCAAAAATTGATGACCTAGCAAGCTCAATAAATATCAATTGAAAGTACTGAACGTCTTGGACAAAGATTGATGTGGGAATCATCGATGGGTATGCGACGCGCCGGCGCGGGGAAGATGCCAGATAAGAAGCAAAACAGCTGGCAATGTCGATCTATTGAATCTGTTCAGGGATAAATAAGCTTCACCAGGGATGTTTTTCAAGAGGAGGTTCAATTTATTTCAGTGGTAGAATCATTGTCATGAAGGACGAGAGCAAGAAATGACATGAGGTGAAGCTGCACATGTGATTTTATGCGCTTAGTCATCTACACTTATCCATGTTATCCACGCTAACGTAATCCATGTAACTGGCCAGGGAATTGCTAAAGACACCCCCGGTGTACACACCCCCGACTTTGCTAACGTATTCCACGGCCGAGCCGCGCGGTTTCTCCGTGACCACCAAATATTTGAAGCATTTCAATCACAAATATGTTTAAAGATTGAAAATATAATTATATCAAGACTATCTATCAGCTGAATACATGACTATTTATTAGGGCAGCTTCTTATAGTATGCCCAATAGTCCCACAACCACTACATCGTCGTGGAGCTCGCTGGCGAGGCACACTATCAACCTGTTCTTCAACTTGCGTATCAAGCTGCTGGACACGCTCCTAACCTTCCTGTACAGATAAGATAGTATCTGTACCTAAATTAGCGTTCCTTCTTGCCCTCTTCTTTATCTTCCGCTCATTCTGTGCACGTAGAGACTTGATTTCTTCATGGAGAAGAATATTTGTATTC
>JBDODA010000028.1:0-250176 GCA_039880815.1 Aspergillus intermedius | reverse complement strand
AATTTTCAGTTGCGGCTATATTACTAAGCATCTGGATAAGAGCGTGTGGAATTCAGCCTTTCCCGTAGTAATACATCAATACGGAATTTTACACGTTTTGGCCATAACTCGCTTTCAGTCCGCCGTATTCATGGCTCGCTAATGCACTTCTTGCGCCGCCATACCCTAGTTGCGCCGGCTGGTCAGGAGTTTCCGTTGTTAACTATTGCTGCATGGAGGCACAAGAGATGAGCTGGCGCGAGGGTTTGTCGAAACATTAGATGAGATTCTGACTTGAATCGAGTAGCTACATGGTTAGCCAAGTGGCTTTGTCAACAGTGCTCGGAAAATTATTTATACCAGGGCTATCTCAACTTATGCTAACAGGGAGTGGTACCCCCAAAAGCCAATAGAATAATCATGTTTTTCCACCTCTATCATCTAGGCCGACCCTCACTCCCATCTGTGCCTCCATTCCCTCATCCAGACAAAAGTGGCGTACGCAACCCGTCTAAAGTTCCCGAAAAGGCTGGTCACCTGTATTAAGTACGATATGTTCGATCTCTCAATCCTTTGCCCAGATCAGCGAGTCCTACGACATTACCTAGGATGTCGAATACAAGGGACCCGAGAAAATTCGGTTTCGATGTGGTTCGTTAGCGTATGCACCCAGATTTCCCTGGGTAACATCTCGTAAAAGGCAAGATTGATTGAGACTCTGGAGTAGTATCCCATATCATAATTGTTAACTCGACCGCAGTTGTTGATTCCAAGGATTCGATAGCCCGATTCAAAGCCTAGCCTGCGCCAAGTCAATGGTGTCTCGGTGTATGGTCACCAAGCTTGTAAATGCTCATTGGGATCGACGCTTTTCTTTTGGTTCTTTTGGTGCATGTCTTCGATCCATGTTCTTTCTGTTCGTCGTGGGCCCTCGGAGCTTCCGAGTCGGCGATGAGCAGAACATGATTACCTGTGAAGCGTCGGAGAGTAGTCTAAGCAGTAATTTTGGATTACCAGGCTGTCACCAATTTGATCAGGTTGTATGAGTGCTCAATCTAATTCTCGAGAATGCTCACAGATTTGGCATATTTTCTTGGTGTAATATCCCGTTATCGTATGCCTGTTGGTGGAATGCATTCCCAGCAATTGATGTACTGGTGTCTGGTCTTTTTAAGCTCTTTGAGACTGAATCTTGAGATGCAGTAGTTTCTCAGGGTGCTGGACCTAGTGTCCAACCCGGCATTCGCTATTCCGCTGTTTGCTGTAAAAAACAACAGGGAAGATGCATTTCTTATGCATTTTGAGGCACTAGAACCACCCATATTAGTTATAGAATTAAAGAATATGTTTGACGTGAGCTGTCTGTACTCACATCGTAGTTTTATCAATGCCATTAATATTAAGATGTTGCTTGATCCATGCCACCCAATACGACTGTAAATTTCTGCTTTATACGGTATCTCCTTGCTCTTGGTAAATACTTTTACCGATTGTGTATTGGCATCCTCAAGCTACCGATAAGTCATGGCCATAGTCCAGCTGCAGACGTGGGCAAACACGGCCAGGTTGGCTTGCATTTCCATCAACGGCCAGGTCTGTGATTGCATTCAGGAACCCAAGCGTGCTGATGCGTAAGTATGTGCTGTAACTCGAATCTCAGGAGAATTGGTATCTGGTCATCGTCTGGCATAACGCAATGGCGAGGAATCCGCTGAATGTTTATAGCTGGGCCCTGCAATATACCCTCTGGGATTTGGAGAAGTTCCGTATTATTATTGCGTTTGTTGGGTTCTCAAGGATTAGGACTATGCCTTCTCTTATTTCCTTGTCTGTGTTTGGACTCATTGTCATTATAATTGTTGGAAGTACAGTTTCGAAACTGCAACTCGAGAACGTCTTGCCCAGAACTTCTTGAAGGTTTGAAGGCTGTCGACATGACACAGGCTCGCTCTGTTTTTTGTTGGCTGCTTTGAAAGCAAAACAGCGTAGGGAGTTAAATAGAGGGAAAATGAAATGCAGTCATTTGATATCATCAGCTGTCTGGAGAAAAACCAGTAATGGCCATTATCGTACTAGGGTATCAAATAAACAAAACTAAAAAAACCAAACAAAATCACCCCTCATGAGCCATATCAAAATCATCAAAACCAAAGCCCGCACTCGTAAAAGCGTCCGCTTTCTCAATAATCTCAGCCAACTTCTTCAACGGCACCGGCTTCGTCAGGAACAAGTCCATACCAGACCCGATAGCGTCGCGCTGGACATCCGCCTGTCCAAGACCAGTCAGGGCGACAATGGTCACGGGTTTTCTTGGTAGGGAGTTGCTGTTGGCGAAAAGCTTCTGTCTCTCAAAGTCGCGGATGTGCTTTGTTGAGTCGAGACCGTCCATTACCGGCATGGAGATGTCTGGTTGATCAGTTATCAGTGTGTGCAACGCTGCATAAGTGTATATATACTCACCCATTAAGATTAGCTTGAATTTGACCGGGTCTGCTTTGAAGGCGTCTAGGGCTTCCAGGCCATTCCGTGCTACTATGTAGTCATAGGCGAGCTTTCTCATGTATTCAGCCAGAATTCGCACGTTGATCTCGTTGTCGTCTACGATTAATACTGTTTGTGCTGTGTCGGTCTGATTCGAGCTGGCCTGTGTTGGCGACAATGGAGCAGGAGATGGAGATGAGATCTGGGCAACTCTCACTTCAGGGAACTTGAGAGGTCTCGTGTACCGCTCCTGACTCATAAAATCCACTTTGGGGATTGATGTTGCGGGTCGGGTAGGCAGGCTCTCCTGTTCATCAGCTGACTCACGCTTGATCTGTTGATTGGAGCTGCACAGCTTTAGTGTCTTCGCTAGTTTGTGTGGTCCGCATGGTTGACTGATGTATTCGATTACGTTTGCATTTCCGCCTGCTTGCGTAGCGGCGTACATGCGACTTGCGTTTGCAGGCGAGGAGCAGAGGACAATAACTGGGGGAGCGAAGGGTTCTCCAGGGGCGGGCGTTATAGACGACAAATCCATATCCTCGCGCGTGACAATGTAGTATTCGCACCGAGGCAGATGCTGCGATACACTTGTGCCGACTATGTGTACGTGTACATCCATACCAAGCCAGTCTCGACATATCTTGCTCAATGACGAGCAGAGGATCTCGTCCGCTTTGTTCCATCCTAATCGTAGGATGGCGACTGATTTGCCGCGTGTGATCACTCGTGTCGCGTCCACTGCGTTCATGCCCAGAGCGCTGGGAGGGGCAAACTCTGGGGGTCGTTGGAGGTTCAATTTCGTCACGACTTTAGTGCCAACATTTTTCTGGGAACTGACTTTGATTTCTCCGCCCAGGGATAGAACCGTTCGTCGAGTAATATGCAGACCAAGGCCATTGCCGCTGGACAGGGCGTCTTCTTGGGAAAAGGCCGTGAACAGTTCCTCTCGTGCGTATCGTTTGCAAATGCCGACTCCCGTATCCTCCACGGTGAGAGTAACTTGGGATTCGTTCGGCTTACCGGGTTCACTTTGGTCATCTACCAGAGAAGAAGCGTGTAAAGTAACACAGACATGTCCAGTTGACGTGAACTTGAGGGCGTTTCCGAGGATATTTAGTACGATAAGGCGCCATTTGCCTGCATCGGTTAGGAACCTCCAATCGCTAGCGTTTTCAAGGACTAGTATCACTTTTACTCTCCCCGCAGCATAATCAGCCTGTACACGACTTCTTGGGAAGATACCCATTGGTGTGGATGGATTTCGATAAGGCGTAATTGGGTCCTGCAGGAAAGCGTAGCCGGCAAAGACGCTTTCTACAACCTGTTCTAGGATGGAATCCAGCTGTATGGCGGTAAAGGCATCTGAAACATCTTTTGATATTGGATGGCTGACGGTAGTCGTGATCTTTGACTGACCAGCGGACGGTTGTTCACGTTCGATATGGCCTGCAGTAGAGTCTCGGCCTGGCTGTTGAAGTCTGTTGATACGGGCATAATCAAGAAGATGGTCAATCGTGTCGAGCAATGTACTAGCACAGGAATTTATGGCATGAACCATTGCATACTGGAAAGCAGACAACGTAGTATCACTCAACAGCTCCACAGTACCAAACACCCCATGCAATGGGGACCTTAGCTCATGGCTGAGACTGGAGAGCAGATCTGACTTGGCGCGCTCAGCGTATTCTGCCCCCAGCCGATGAACTTCTGCCATGACACAACTCCCAAGGCCGAAAAGGAAGGTCAGCTTGTCGTCTAGACTGAAGATGCGCTGTGGAATCCGCGCCCAGACGACACAACCCGAGTACCAGCGCTTCTTGTGCGAATCCCATAACGGTATGAAGATGATGCTTCGGGCGCCGGGAGCTAATTCCAACAGAGCTTTTGCATCGTTTTGCCGCACGCTCTGTCGGGTTTTCTTGTATTTTCTCGTCCGCTTCACGCCCTGGGCATTGCTATTGCTGCTGCTGTTGTTCGAGAAGTTATAGAACGCGCCATCGGTGTACTCACTCGAGGAAAGCATGCCGTCTTCTGAGAAGTTGAAGACCTTCCCTCGTGGGTACCGATGTAATAGGCCTTTTAAAAGAGTCTCTGACATTGCCAGGGCTCTGTCGTCGACAGGTTCGCGATTGACGCTGGATGACATGCTTGTCGAAAATGCGAGTATATCAGATGGTTTAGTTAATTTTTTCGAATCGTGCGAGGTTTTTCTTGGAGCAGTGTCGCCTAGCGTAGAGCTTTCTGACCCACTGAATTCCGAACCAGATCGCGACAGACCAACTGACGAACTGTAGGACCCGAAGTTAGCGTCGAAATAGGCGACTCCTTCTACTTCCATGGCTTCGCGAGCGATGTTGGCTGCGCGGAAGAAAGCATCTGCTACCTGTCCGGAGAGAGAATCAGCAGTACTTCCCCGATCTGATGCAACTTCTATTTCGGGCTTGGTCGATGGTCGCAGATGGTGAATGGCAGATTTCTCTTTAGTGGCTTTGGCTGCTTGCGCTTTCTCATCCTTCACCTGTTTCGTATGCTGTGCTAGGTTGATCTGCCCTTCCATCGCTTCTTGGTCTTCGGATGCCGTTCGATCTTCCCACCGAGATTCCAGCCATGAGTTGCGCAGACTGCTCTTCCCTTCGAGGAAGCTTCCGATTCCTACCATCATGCGTTCGGCCCGGTAATGCTGGGATTTTGATCGTGTCGTTTGTAAATAATCCATCACCGTCTTGGACATATCTATAAGAAACTTGGCGAGTTTGCCCCCCAGCCCCGTCCGAGGTTTCTTATCCAGAACAGTATACGCCCCAATAACAACCCCCTTGGGGGAAACAATCGGAACCGACGTAAAAAAGCGCGCATAGGGAAATTCCTGGATATCACAAGACTGCGCAAAACGAGCATCTTGTTTCAGATTTGGCACCATCAGGACAGTCTTCCCGGGCCACTCCCCGGAAGTAAACAGATCGAAAACGTACTTGCAGAAGCTCCGCTCGTAATCTAGCTGGCAGCATCCTACCCACAGGGCATCACCCTGGTCGTGGTCGTCGTCATCCTGCAAGCTGAGTGTTCGCGTGGCTTCGGCTAGGACGTATTGATTATCCCTGCCAAAGAGCGAGATCATTGCTCGCTGCGCGTTTAGTTTCAGAGCGCCCATCTGGGCAAAGGCTGTAAGCACTGGATCTGGACACGATCGCGGTACAACATCTTTTGATTGGGAGTCGTTCGAGATGTATTGGCTGCATGGGCCTTGCAATAAGTATGTTGGTAAATATCTGGAGAGATAGTTAATGGTCGAGTTCTCAGCCCTTTCGTGGAGGCTCGTCTCACTTATTAACCTCATGTTCCTGCGAGGCGCTGATTTTGGGTATTGGTGATCGGGCTGTCATCGTAGCTGTTCAATTTACGTTGAAAAATTAAGATAGAAAACTAAAAGAGAGAAAAAAAAAAGTCCTGAGTAGCAGTGTATCCTCGATCAAAGTAATCAATACAATCGAGGAATCGATCAAAAAAGGCCATCCTGGAGGTCTTTCCCTCTTTTTTTTTTCTCCTTGTCCTAAATGCCTCTTCCTGGGGGAAATAGTATCCCCAGCCAGTAATGTTAGCCCTTCCCAGTTTTCCTACTTGACTCCCTCACTCCAAACCTGATTTTTGCCGGAAGCCGAAATGAAGATCAGGTGGAGTCAGCTCGAGGCCAGTCATAGTTCGCTGGACCGACCTCTTTCTGGGAATTAGTGTTTGGTTGAGTTGTGGGTGCTACTAGGGCTGGGCCGACTGCGGTGTTATCCTTAGCGCAATAATCCCACCAGACACAGATGAAACAGTTATTCTTGGGATAGTATTCTGTAGTCATAATAATAGTTTCGTACAGCGATTCTGACCCCAGTCGTGGTCCGAGTCCTCCGTACTGCGCAACACCTTCTCCCATATCCATATCCTTTGGGCCGGAATCCGATTGCAGAAAGTGCCATGCATCTCCATCATTGGGTGAAACTCATCCGTCCATCTGAGCCTAATCTCAAACACAATGAACCATGTACAGCACTCCCGGTCCTTCGGCGCGCCCTTGTATACCTCGTAGAACCAGGGAACAGTGCACTTCGGGTAGACGTAGTGGGTACAGCTGAGCCAACCGGTGGTATTTCCGGAATACCCACAAAAAGCCTTTGGCCGGAATTCATCTGGATCCCAGATTTTGTCCGATCCAGGACTGTGGGTGAGAACGGGCTCGAGTAGAAGGCAGGGTTGGAGATGAAGCTAGATCTGGAGTATACAGCATTTGCTATGCATGAGATACTGTACTGGAACCATTCACTTACCATGGCTTTATCAGAAAATACTGGCTGATAGAGATGCCCATTTAGACTGGTGGAAATTTCTGCATATAGAGGTATCTAGATCATATTAGACATGATTTGCACGCGCGAAGAAGCAACGGAAGACTATCTCGAACACCCAAGATTAGTCCACAAAAGATTGCGAAACTTTTTCCATACGCCTAATCGCCGATAAAACCATTGAACATATCCCGGTACTATGCTCATACCCCCATCCGTATGCACAACCATTCGATTTTCTTACCTGCTGGGTATACGAAATTAAATACCGATAAATGTGCACTCCCTTATTCCTCGATTCGGACGGCATTGGTGCTCGTGAGTTGCCGTATGCTCACAAATAAGTCACAGGTCGTGGTCGCGATATGAAGATCCTTGCTGCCTGGATGGTCGACCTGGAGAAGTTGGTCTACTCTTTCATCATTGGGAGCAACATTGTGCTTTTGCCAATGCTGGATGACTAAAAGACACTTTAATGAATGTTATAAAAGGACGAGTGGACCCTTGACTTGACTTGCTCCTTCTCAGTATCGAGTCGGTCATCTTCGGGAAATACAACATGATTGCATGTTATATCATAAGTAAGCCACTCGTAAGAATGAGGGTTCTGGATCTCAATATGACCCTCCAAGGTGCCGTGTCGATCATCGATTCCGCGACGGCCTAATTTCTGGCCCAGTAGGGCCAGGGATGTGGCCGGAATATCTGATAGCACGGAGTATAGTTACGATCTCTTTAAATTTTGACGGCAACCTCCGGCAGATAGTGAATTCCAAATATCAGAATGAGATTCTCACGCATAAGCTTCCATTCTAGATCAGTGTCAGGGTTAATCGTAATCAGGACAGTTTGAAGATTCCGCCTCCAATCATCAGGTTTGCCAATACGGAAACACCCGATGGAGTTGACGTCGTCGAGGTCGCAATGAAGCCAAATCGAATCAAGGATTTCTGTCCATTGCGCACAAATGCGGTCATTAGCGTCGAGAGGAAATATTCTATCCATGCCAAACGCTCGGTTATCGGCGAGCTCAACTGAGCACGCTGAAAGACCTTCATTGCACAAGAACCATAGGATTTCTTTGCTCACGTTCAACCACGTATCATTGAAAGCAGTCTTTTCGGCTTCGATTAGAAGAGTCAAGATAGGCTTAGGTTCCTTTTCGTAAACTGACTGTCTGAGACAAAAAAAAAATGATCCTCGCGCCGTGAATACTTCCATTCGTAAGCTTGGATACAATAGTATCGATAAGGCGTTCGGCATTGTTGGCCATGAACTCGAACAAAGGATGCTCTGACGAAAGGCTCTCGGTAGTCACAGGAATCGTACAGACACGCAGCTCCCTGGCAAGGAATGCTTCATTAACAAACCCATCCTCCTAAACAAAATCCTGGCCATCGCTATATCCCTAATCCTTTTACCTATGAATGGCAGGAAGCCATTCTTCTCCAACCAGCTGTATGAAGCGAGCAGACGCGTAACATACCTGAGGCGGCGGCGCGAGAGTGCTTCAAAACAGAAGGCCAATGATCGTAATGGTCGACATGGTTGGCGATGATACTGCTGCTGCTGACGACGGAACAAAGATTAGAAAGGAGATCTCTCAAATAAACGGAAGACAAGGGAGTATACTGGGTTGAAACTAACCTATACGTCCCTGGGATATGTGGATGGATGAGAGAAGATAAGGATGAAGCAGGTGAATATTTAGACGGAAAAGACGAGATTCCAGGGACATGAGCACTGCGGCATATCGAACCAGAGTACATTTGTAGGCATCAACTTGCGAAGAAAAGTTACACGACTCTGACCGGCTCTAACCACTCAGTACTGTAGACGTAGTAGTATGTACCGGGGGGAAGGAAGACTGACATACGAGATGGTCAAACCGGTAGCTGATTCTTCTCCGCGAGGATAAAGTACTCCGTATGAATATTTGCATTCAATGGGCTGTGTTCATGAATATGCGCAAGATATAGAATATCCTCTAGTCCGTCCTCCGTCGCACATCCCGACCATCCGCTTCAATATTCGACCCATTAATCGCATCCATAACCAATTGCCGCAATTGACCCTGCGCCGCTTCACTGTGGAAATCCTCCCGAGAGGCCAGTTCATCAATCCGCCGCTTAAATTCCGTATCAACCTCGTCTAATCCAGCGCTGGCCTCCTGCTCGGACACAGTACCCAGGTTCACATTGATATTAGGCGGTAATGGGGGTGCTGGGTTCAGCGCATCTGCGGGCTGTTCCGGCGGCGCAGCAATCCCAGCGACCTCACGGAGGTATGCTGCGACTTCCGGGACGCCGTCAGTCTCGATCATCTCCCGCGCCGTTAACCCTTCATCATTCTGTCTGTTATAGTCCACACCAAGCTCCTCGACTAAGCATTTTGCGACATCGACTCGTTCGGTGACGAAGAGGCAGGTTTCGCCGTCTTCGTCGAGGAGGTTCACGTCCACATTGTATTCCTTTACCAGGGCGCGCAATAGATCGACGTGTCCGTACGACGCCGCTGCGTGCAACAAGGAGTAGCCGTGCTCGTCCTGTTCCGAAGCGATGGAGGGGTTTTGGCGCAGCAGAGACAGCACTGCTTGGGGGTTGTCCGCCGCCAGGACGTAAGCGTTGGGTTGAGTCATGATGGCTGTCAGTCAGTCAGTTACATAGCCATAGCAAATAGCCATACCAGAGCATGTGATCCACTTACTCGAATATGTGCCAGAGTAATAATGGTCGTATAGTTAAGGGAATGAAGATTCCGGCGCCGGCGGCGAAAAAAGAAGTCGGAGCTTTGTTTTTGCTGCGGGGCAGAAAAAAGACAAGTGACTCTTCCTTCTTTCTCACTTCTTCCTCAACTCCACCACAATCACTCAACGACTCCTATAAAGAAGGGCGCTCCGTTTTTGTTCCTTGAGGTCTCTGACCTTGATCCAAAAAGGACAAGAATCCCATCGACAATCCCCGTTTTGTTGAGATTTGAGATCTCGTGCCTTACTCTCACCCCGCTTCCTTCCCTCTCCTACACCGGTCCCATTCTTTCCCCCATCGACACTTCGCAACCATGGTACAACAAAAGGTCGGAGAAGTCGAGCAGCTCGTCAACAGCCTGGATGCGGCGACCAAGAAGTCCAAGAGCGAGGGCAAACGTACCTTCTCTTGCAGAAAGTCCACTTTCCCCGTAGCCTCCACGAACATCTCCGTCGACTCGTGGAAGTTCCTAGATCACGAATACAAACGCCAAGATCTCCCTACCTACGCTCGAGGCCTGTTTACTACGCGAAAAAAGGACGGAACTGCTGAAATCGTAACGCGTGGATACGACAAGTTCTTCAATGTTGATGAGACGAATGCGACACAATGGCGCAATATTGAGACGCAGACGCGGGGACCCTACGAGCTGAGTGTGAAGGAGAATGGATGCATCATATTCATGTCGGGACTGGAGGATGGCACGCTACTGGTTTGCAGCAAGCACTCTACTGGAAAGAGGGCAGACGCCGACGTCAGCCATGCTGAAGCCGGAGAGCGCTGGGCTGAGACACATGTTCATGCTGTGGGCAAAACTGCCAAGGATCTCGCCCGGGAACTGCGCGAAATGAACGCAACCGCCGTGGGAGAGCTTTGTGACGACAGTTTCGAAGAACACGTTCTTGCCTACGACGAGACTGCTGCGGGTATCTATCTCCATGGTATAAACTTCAATGTGCCGTACTTTGCCACGCTTCCGGGCTCAGAAGTACACAAGTTTGCCGACAAATGGGGTTTCAAGAAGGCGAATTTCGTTCTATTTGAGGATCTTCAGTCAGCCAAGGGATTCCTCGACAATTGCGCTGAAACTGGAACATGGGACGGTCGGGAGACCGAGGGATTCGTGATTCGATGTCAGAAGACTGAACCTGGTTCTGGTGTTTACCGGGATTGGTTCTTCAAGTATAAGTTTGAAGAGCCCTACCTCATGTACAGACAGTGGCGTGAGTGCACCAAGTCGGTCATCGCTGGAAAGGTCCCCAGAATCAAGAAGCACAAGAAAATTACCGAAGAATATCTGCAGTATGCCCGGAGACAGCTGGTCAAGGATCCCAAACTGGCAAAGCTCTACAACCACAACCACGGGATCATTTCTATGCGTGATGGCTTTCTCCGGGAGCGTGGTCTGAACGGATCTGAGATCATCGCCATGGAAACCGAGACTGAAGGTCAAGAGGTGGAACACAGTGTAGTCCTGGTACCTGTGGCCTCGCTCGGTTGCGGCAAAACGACTGTCGCCATTGCGCTGACAAAGCTATTCCAATGGGGCCACGTGCAAAACGACAACATTGCCCAGATGAAGAACAAAAAGAAAAAGTTTGTGATCGATATTACGAATGCTCTCGCCGTGTGCCCGGTCGTTATCGCGGACCGCAATAACCACATGAAGCGCGAGCGAGAGCAGATCATTCAGGACATCCAGGAAATTGTCCCGAATGCTCGGTTTGTCGCGATGCAGTACGTCCACGAACCCAAGGACCAAATGCTGGACGGGATTCGGGAGGTGACTCGACGACGTGTGCTAGACCGAGGCGACAACCACCAGACGATCCGGGCCGGTAGCAAGAGCACGGACGAGATCATTGGTATTATGGAAGGATTCCTAGGACGGTTCCAGGGTGTGGATACGGAGCGGGCGCCGGATGACAATTTCGACGAGGTTGTCAACCTGGACGTTTCTGCTTCATCCCGGGAGAACCTGGAAAAGGTAGTCAATGCTTTGCACTCTGCCTATCCGAGCCTGGTACCCAAGATGCCTTCAGCACAGGAACTGGACCAGGCAATCGACTCGGCCATGCACGACTACCAAGTTGAGCAGGATCTCAGCTTCTCCTACGGCAAGCAGAAACAAAAGCAAGATACGAACAAGGGCAACAACAACAACAATAACAACAACAATCAGCAGCAGCAGCCGGCCACAGGATTACCCTCGCCCGTCGCTCTCGCCAAAAAGATCGAATACTTCAACATCTCCCTCCCCGCAAATGAAGTCTCCAACCTGCTCCACTCCCTCTTCCCACCATCCACCCCACCCGAAAAAGCCCGTCTGTACCACCAACTGGTGAACAGCCGGCGCGTGCAGGCCACCTTCCATGTAACGCTCATCCACCGCGCCTCAAAGAAGGACCACCCACAGCTCTGGGACCACTACTTCAAAACCTACATCAACAAGTTACACGAGAAGCACAACGAGGACCCCGCCGATACCTCCGAAACACCCCCCTTGGCTTCCGCACGCATCCGGCTCGAACGCCTCATCTGGGATTCCCGGCTCATGACCTTTGTCGCCCGCATCCTGCCCTCCGACGAAGGCACCGCCAACAGCGGTGGCGTTGATAACAATGGTGGCAGTAACGACGGGTTCTGGCCATGCGCCAACGCCCTCCCGCATGTCACGGTCGGTACGGTATCGCCGAACGTCAAGCCCAAGGAGAGTAATGACTTGCTCGCGAGGTGGTTGCAGGTCGGCTCCGGGGGTGAGACGGGAATTTGGGAAGCCGAGATTCCGGGCGTCAAGGTTGTGCAGGGGACTGTGGGGGTTGTTATGAGTCGGAAGTAATCTGTTTATCTCTTATTTCTATGATATGATATGAGTAATGAAAGAACGGGACGTGAATTTTGTATGGAGTATGGCGAAAGGCGAAAAGTGTCAGCGATAAAAATCACCACTTAGCTAGCATAGTATTAGAATATACATATTTGCATCATTATCTATGTCCCCTCAAGTCTCTGTAGAGTATTATGGTACTTTTATCCGATCACAACTGCATAACACAGTAATATCTAACCAGTCACCCAATTCGTAACCCGCTGCGCTCCGAAGCGCCCCATATACGACAACCCCGTACTGCCCATCGGGAAGTAACTAACCAAGTACCAGATCAGAGCGGCGAGTTGGAAAATAGACGAGATGAAAGTGAGGATGGTGGAGTGGAGCTATTCAGAGAGTTAGCAGTGATCATGTGTACTTCCACTTTCAATATCGGAATAGGCATGAAGTGTAGCGATATCAAGGTTTGACGGCACGATGCGACGCGCCTGTGCCTCCAATAATGCACATGCAAGGCCTGACTCGTATTCCATAGACCAAAACGGATAGGAATAGAAGGGAAAAGAGAGACGTACCCCGATGGCAAAATACAACGTCAGCGTAATCGAGCCGAAGTAGGCAGCCGTAAAAGGCAACCGAGATCCCGAGATCAAATGCTTAACATAGATCAAAGGTCCCATGAGGACCGCCCATGACAGCAGGAACAATAGCGAGCCGACCGACCATCTGCAGAGCGAAAACCGGTTAGTTAGTAAGAAGCGCTTGGCAACAATAATGATACTATGAAAAAGGCGAGTGAGTGCGCAATGATATGCACCGACTCTGACGCGTGCCTCAGCCACGCATGACGAATGCGATGCTCGATACAGGATCGAATCAACATTCCAGGGTTTGGTATGTCGGGGGATATGGGGATCCTCGTGGCATCAGGGAAGAACTTACAGAATGGCGAATTTGCGGGGTTTCAGCGATAACACGGGGAAGAGAAAAAAGCAAAGAAAGAAGCAGACGGCGGCACCAAGGTTGCATGCCACAAATATGAGCATCCGATCCCATCGACTCACTGTATATCGTTAGTTTTGTTTCACTGTCACGAGTTTTCTTCTCTTTGTTTAATGCAGGTACAGAGTGCATCAGGTGGACTAGCCAGTGTAACATAGGAGAATAGGGGCAATAGATTGATCACTTGAGGGTAGTGTTTTAAGGTTGGTACTTACAGGCAAGGATACTGTCCTCTTCATCGCGCCGATTCGCCGCGGGTAACGGTGCTCCCGGGGATTCATGAGTAGGCAGCTGCACATGCCCCTCGCCTCCAAATGGATTGAATGACTGTAGTCGAGATAGGAAGGACGTATCAGTGCTAGTGCGGACGGGGAGGTCGGGATCGCGGCGAGACCAGCCCAAGGAGTTAACGGAGTCGCGGAAGGATGTTGAAGCCATGGATTATAGATTCCACCAATCCCGATGGATAGATCGATCGAGGGACGAGCGCGCAAGGACTCGAAAAAAAAAAAGAAAAAAAAAAAACAAGGCAGATGCAGTACGCAAGTGTCAGTCGGCGGTCAGAACAACGTCTGCAGGGACTATGCACGACGGAAACCAATGAGTACGTGCAGATGATCTGCAGATATGAGCAATCGATGACAGTGGTTGTAATGGCGGTGCGCAATCACAACGGTGGACCAGATGACTGGGAGAATACAGGGAACGAGGCTCGACAAATGAACGGACGAGAGGTGAGCGGAAGGCGACAGTGATTAGCTTGTGATCGTCTCCCCGGATCGTTGATGAGAACTTGTATGATATCGAATAACGGAAGGAATCTCCTTCTTTCGCAAAAGTTCACGTAGACCCTTGTCGAGAAGGTATCAAACTAGCTCGTCCAGTAGTATAGCCGGGATGGGAAGTGGTGTGCGTCGGGTGTATCCGGTTGCGACGTCGTCAAGCGCGCAAAGTGATGAACAGAAAGAGTATGCGCAAGAATGCGGAGATCCTCGAGAATGGAGGGGAAGGAAGTAAACAAGCAGTAAGGACCTGCAAGATGATGCTATTGCTGATGCTGGTGCCGGTGGTGATGCCGTATACGGAGTAGAACACAGGATGCGCGCGAATCGAGAAGTAACGTAGGAAGGTTTTTCGAGGCGACGATCGTCCTGAAAGGCTGCAGATTTGGCATCCAATCATCAGCTGACAGCCTTTTTTACAGTCCTTTTTCTAGTAAAGGAGGGGATGGAGGGGAAACCAAAATCGGAGGGTGTGGGTGGATTAGTGGTTTCAGTTCAGAAACACCGTCACCGTCACCACCACCACTACCATCCTGGTCTTATTACATACCGGTATATTGATTCTAATTCCGCGTAATTAATCTAGACTTGCCTGTTCTTTTGTTGTGGTCAATCAAGGCAGTTGGTGCGGCAAGAGAAGTGATAAGTGGTGAGGTGGACGGACAGTGATGGCGGTGATGCTGAGCTTCGGAGACGGGGGGATTTGGTTTCCGATGGCCAATCATGGGTCAGAATTATGGAGGAGATTGACACTAGTCCTAACTTAGCATTAGCCTCTCACTTGCCCCACTATCTCCACCAATGGTCCGCGTGCGATGAGACAAAATCATTTATCATTGGCTAGTAATATGTCTCCAAATTCACGCTAACTGCGATAGGCATATCAGTTATCTCCAACAAACTCCCAAGGTGGGCGCCCCGTGGGATTTGCTTCCCGCACAGACCAAACCGTTGTCTCTGGAGTACTACTATGTACTAGCACTCATTATGTATGTATGGCGAGTCATGGACAGGTCGTACCGTTGCAGAAGATCCCCAGTGGTGATCCAACTGCTACTATGTACGCACACCATCTACAGTGTCTTCGTTCCAATGCATGATACTATTGCTCGCTATTGTCTACATAATTTGTGTGCTCCTTGCGTAAACCATAGAACCACTAAACCTTGACGGGCCGGGACGGCAATGCTGAAAGTCAAAATGCCATACTCTGTACATTATTTCCTATCAATGTCGATAAACAAGTTGCCTCGTATGTACTTCTACTCTCTGAGAGGTCCGATTGGTGGATGCCAATCGCATTCCGCATGTCAAATGATTTGCTTGCTCGACATTCCAGTTCTGGATGTATTTCAAATCATCTATTATACCAGAGGAGTTCTCCGTATGTACTCCGTATGTACTCTGTACTCTACACCGCGCCATCCGGCTGAAATTCTTGGTGGCCGGGATTTTTTATTTATATTGCTGTCGTCATGAATAGAGTTGAAGTTGCACTCCTCTCGGGAATCGACGTCATTTCCTGGTGGGATTTGCATCTGCAAGTGTCACGGACCCGTGTATCGTATCTGATGGTGGCATAGATCTGTCTACTTCCGAGACAATAACGCTCGGATGCCCGTGGCTGTACAGTCCGTCGAGTAGACGCAATGCAATTTGCCTGTTTGGGTGTCTGCGTCTGAGTAAGATGGGGCCTAAGCTCGCCGGGTTCATCGCTGTGTTGCTGTACTCCCGTCTCCATCGGTATACTTTGGTCTATGGTCAGCCTTAATCGTCGATCTTAGATGGAAAATTATTGCATACAGCGTCTGCAGATAGAGATCGTTTCTTTTTTAATTTTTTTTTTTCCCACATGGCGTGCCGCTCGTAGATTCCCGGCTGCCATTCTCCCCTCCTTCAAGAGAGCAGGACAGGGCAGGGCAGGACAGAAAGGAGATTCTCTAAGACCATGGTATGCTCGACCAGGCATCTGATACATTCCCTCGAAAACGTGAGTCATAGTAGACTGGATGTCATGGTCTGATTGGCGAACAGGAGCCATACAGTGTTCATGGGATAAGGCTTGCCTTCCAAAATAGTTCCGGACTGTACCACCACTGCTCGATAAGTCTCCCCCTCCACCCTCCATCAGCATCCCTCATCATCATCAGCAGTAGTCGGAGTTAGGGTGCCATTACCCCCCTCAAGTCAGGAGCAGGTGCCTGGGAGTTAGCTCCAGCCTATCACCATCCAGATTCCCACCCTCCTCTTGAGGACGCCGTTCTGATTAGGGCCTGTGCAGTCAGAAGCATAACATCATCGTCATGGTCGAGAGACGCTCTAGTTAATCAAGCTGGTTGATATGAATCGAATGGATCGACATCCTGCATGACCATCACCCAGCCGTATATCAAATGGGAGGTGTAGAAGAGTGTCCTGCTCGTCTTTAAAAAGTCCGTCTTTTCCCCGGCTGGTGTAGTCTTTTACTTTTTCTCTCACGGCACACCCGTCCTCCTTGCTGACTCCCCTGAACTGAATTCATCCATCTGGCGCAATCTCTCTTACTGGCTGGGGATATAAAAGGGCAGCATCATCCCGTCTGAGTTGCCCGACTTTAGCCATATCCAACCTTAGGGTTTTATGAGACAATCTGACCTCGTCTTTCACATGTAAGTCATGATGTTTATTTCGTCATACCTAAAGACCGTCACTCTTGGACGAGGCTGTCGTTGAGTTTCTCTTTTGGGGATGCCTGTGCGGCTCAGCCACGTGAGATTCGCCGTCAACATCCTCTTCGTCTCCCCCTTCCTTCTCCCTTCTTCCTTCTTCCTTTCTTTCCTTTCTTTCCTTTCTTTGCCATTATCATTCTTTGCTTTTTCTCACTCTTATCTATTTCATCATTATTAAGCATATTTCTGACAACCAAGCTTACATTTTCTTCCAGCTCACCTGCAAGAACTTGACTACTGAGTACGTATAATCTTTCTTTCTTCCTTTCCCCCCCGTTATTTTCGTCTGTTCTGGCCAAACTTCCGCCATTACCGTTACCGCCGAATACCCTCGGATTTGGAACCCGTCCTCGGGGGTCTTAGCAAGTAACGCAAACCCCTCTCTGCCCCTCATCGGAGAATGAGCCCATGGAAGACAAAAATTTCACTGGACAAAGCCAAAGCGCCTCCAAACTCACACCGGAAACCTTACATGGGTGTCTCAAACGCCTTGTTTTTTATCGTCCGAGGGCAGATCGCGGGGAAGGACTCCGAAAAGAGAAGGGCTTCTACATAGTATCTCAACAAGCGATATGACCGAATCGAGGACCTTGCAGCATTTCTGAGCATCCCGGTCGAAATGAGGCCATAATATGACGGCTTGCATACTGTGCAGGGTTCTTGATAGACACTCCGGGTTCCATGGGTACAGGATACCATCCACGAGCACCTCATTGCGGCGGATCAGGCACACCATCCACCACTGTCGCCAATACGGACATGCACCGATAATATCAGAGATGGCAGGAGAAGCGAAGCGATATGGACAAGAAATAAATTACACTCAAAAAAGGTCTACCCCGGACAGTTCATGGTATATCGCAATATACTGCCAGCTTTATCTCCGCGGTGCCTGACCTCACCGCCCACTGGATCTGGCCACCCCACTCGTCGCATCGCATCTCACCTCTTCTTTCTTGTCTTCTCCCCACGGAAGACTTTCTTCTTCTTACTGTTCTCTTGACTCCCTTGTTTCAGCTCTGTCGGATCTGTCCCTTCCAATACGAGTGACTGTACCCGTGGCTCTTCTGGTACTTTAAATTCCTTCCGGATCCCTCTGGGTCGTTCTTTGATATCATCCCGCATTGTTCCAATCCGTGGTTACCTTGGACCCATTCTGGGCATCATTTTTCTCCTTTTTCTCTTTTCCACCTTGCCTCCCCCGGTTTATGGATACGCCTTTTCGCCTCTCTCGGTTACTGACATCTTTACTGCTTTTCTTGCATAATTTGCTCTTGTTGATTGCGATCGCTCACAGCGAAAACTTATCAGACTCGGAATTATTTTTCTTCGCGCTGGGCGGCAACAATTGCCTTATTCGGACCAATTAATCCAGTGCATTCCCTGCCGATTCAGCCGTCTGTCAAATCGCTCTCGCTTTTCCATCGCTTCCCCATCCAAACCCTTACGCCCGCCGGTTCTTACGGACTACCCTCGATTGCCGGAGTACTATCGTCCGTCAACGATTCCACCGTCGAGAGCCGATATTCGATACGTTCGTGTCTTTCACATGAACGCCATCTTCTAGAAGGTAGGCAAATCCTTCACCCCGAATACAGTCCGCTGGCATACTCGCCGTCAAATCTATTCTGGCATCGTCTGAAACTCTGCCACGTTTCACGGCTGTGAATACTTGGAATTCCAGGACTGGCAGGATTTGACTCATACAGAGGTGCTACCAAGGTCGCGGATGAATTATCCAGGTTTTCTTCAGTGCAACATGGCTGACCTTATGCGCAATCACAGATACTTGGCGGCTCCTATTTTGATCGACTTCGTGCCTCGCCGGTGCTTTTACAGCGCAAGCGTATAGAGCTGTGTGGTTTTCCATTCGACCTCCATAACGTTCCTTCAAACAGGAACGCCGACTTGTCTGTGAGTTTCGACCTAAACCGAACGAGTAATCGGCCCACGGCCGGTGCGACGAGCTACACCATGACCGAAACAAGCCTTTTCATAAAGAATGAGCCTGACGAGAACAGTGATTCGAATTTTTTCATCATGTCGCACTCCGGCTACGCCATGCCTAATCAGTTTGGCAACACCAACGAGGGCATCGATCCCTCCGATCTAACAATGCAGAACAGCGGTTTCATGTCCTTTCCCTTCAGCTCTCAACAGAATCTCTCGTCGAGTTTTAACTTCGGAAACTCCGGGATTGATACCGATGAACTGCTCGACCTCGAACTCAGCGGCCAGAATGGCATGCCACGGAACGACAATATGAACTTCATTCAGGAACAGCAACCGGCTGGCGGAGTTTCCATGAGTCACTCAGGTCAAATGGGCCATATGTATTCCAACGCTCCCGATGCTTCTATGCAAAGCCCGTTCATGCAAAACAACTTTCAATACGACCAGTTCCGGAACATGAACCAGCAAGCTCAGTCCATCCCAACTCATCTCCAGCGCTCCAATTCACAATTCGACCAAAATTTCCTGGGTGCCAAGGGTCGCCCAAGTATGCAGGTCATCGACCGATCGATATCAGACTCTCGCAGCCCCATGACCCCGAAGACACCCGCCATGGGTGGACTGGCCTTGGGAACCCCGGAGTCTGGCAGCTTCCCGAGTCAGCCTATTCGCACAGCGAACCTGCACCATCGACACCAGAAGACTCTTTCGAACCAATGGGATGGTACCCCTGGAAGCGGTCATTCTTTTGGGGAATCGCCCATCTCGTCTCCACCCAATCAGACCCACCACGCTGGTATCTCCGAGATCCTGAAGTCTGGAAAGCACGCTTCGCTGCCGGCCAAAGTGGATAACCATATGCCTGGACATATGCCGGAGCAGGAGACACAAGAAGCCAAACGCCGTCGTCGCAGGGCTTCTCACAACTTAGTCGAGCGTCGTCGACGTGACAACATTAATGAACGTATCCAAGATTTGTCGCACTTGGTCCCCCAGCATCGACTGGAAGATGACAAGGTCCGGAAGCAACTGGTCAACAACACTATGTCTCCATCGGGTAGTAGCACGAATGCTGCGACCTCGCTCCTCGCTGGCGGCAATGGTCGCCGGGCTACTGCAGGCAACATTACTATGGGCTTGCCCATTGAGGAGAAGGAGAAGGGTCCGAACAAAGGCGACATCTTGAACGGTGCCGTGAGTTGGATGAGAGACTTGATGTGGTCTATGCACGTCAAGCTCCAGCAAGAGTCGGAACTGGCTGAACTGATTACTAGTCTCGGTGGGACTTGGCCATTTGAGCAGACTGAGGAAGAGAAGCGGATGCGAAGCGAGATCCTCGATGCCTTGGAGCGCAACGACCCTAGCTCCTTCAGCTACACAAGAGGCCCTGGCAGTGGCCTTCGGGTGCCCAAGCACACGAATTTTGCGGGGGATGCCATTTCCGGACCTGGCGCTCTCAGTCCCCAAAGCTTGAGCCCGTCATACAACAGCGGTGCAAGCAGCGCCCCTAGCACGGGTCCTGGCCAAGCGCAATACTGGAACAGTTCAGGCCACGCTGGGATGAGCTTCAAAGAAGAAGACGAGTACGCAATGGAGATGAACTAAGCCGTCTCCGTACTTTCAGCCAGGCTGATCTACGAGTGCATGTCACGACATGATGCATATTTCATACAGGGCGTCAAACGGGGGACAAGACAGTTTGACCGGCGTACGGGTGACAAGTTCAGACTCTGTCACATATTTCTTTCTTCTCTTCGAGTTTACGCAGTCGATTACCTGGGATTATCGGTTTTTTTTTTTTTTTTTTTGCTGTACAGGGGTACATGGGTTATGCGCTTGTTTTGTTGGTATTTTCTTCTTTGTGCGTATGTTATGCTTTACTGTTTGCTTTCGCGATTGGTTTATTACGACAGGACTTGTCCATCCAAAGTTCGAGAATGATGATGACGATGGTAACGCTTCGGCGATATTCCTCTCTCTATTAGGTTTATGCCTCTACGACGACACTTATGCATTACTCTCGTCTGCGGGATTAATATCTTCTTCCATCTTTGTTTTGCATGTTTTTGTGTTCCATGGTTTACGTCGATACCCTATGTTTTGTCTTTGCTTTCTGCAGTTTCCTATTACCCACTTCACTATTACTGCGTTTCTTTGTCTGTTTGTCTTTGATTCCCGATTTGGGATACTAATTGGTATACGAGCTATGCGAGTGCTTGAGTGAATGTTATGTTTATTTCCTACTTTATAGTTCACTGCTTTGGGCATGAGATGCATTGGCATTGCTGTGCATAGTTCATGTCTATATATATTTGTTTACTTGGTCACTAGTTCATATGATATTCCACTTTCTACTTCATCTACTATCTCGCGCGTAGTCAGAGGAAAGATTACTCCATAGTCATAAATATCAAGTCAGAACAAATGCATTGCATATCCAAGATCCTCCGTTTATTTTTTGCCATCACCCGGCCATAAGGGTATCTGCATGTTATTTCCCTTTTTCAAGATCATATCAATGTATGAGCATATTTTATCGTCCATCACATTCCCTTTTATCTTTTACCACAAGTGCACTTACTCCCCCCGCATCTTACGGAAAAAGTCCATCACACCAGTAAACACAACCAGCAGAATACCACCACCAGGACCCAGACGCAGCACCTTGGGAATAAATCCCTTGTACAACGCACCAAAGCCCTCCTCCTTCATCACAGTCGCAACAGCAGGCCACGCCCAGTTGTACTTAGGCACCTGTCCGGCAACCTTGGTGGTGTTCTGAATCCGCGACTTGACGACATCCATGGGCGTGTTCAGCACAGTACCCATGATACCACCGACAGTACCAGCGATCAGGTCGTTGCGAGTCTGCTGCGCCTTGTTACCAGCCTCGGCCTTGGGCAGCTGCGCGCGCACCTGGAAGATACAGCCAAAGTATCCTCCGTTCCACAGGATGTGGCGCCACAAGGTGGACTCGAGGCCGTTGTACATGGCGAGCGGACCCTCAGTCGCGACGATCTTCCGGACGACGTCGAACATGCCGCTGTATTTGCCGGCGGAGGAGCGGTCTTGCAGACGGATCTTGACGAGTTCGAAGGGCACGACGACGAAAGCTTCTGTGGCTCCTGCGGTGGCACCGGTGAGGGTTGCTAGGCCTTGGGTTTGTTTCTCGGCACCGAAGAGGTTGCGGTAGAAGGAGCCCCAGCTGTCGTTGGCGGCAAATTTGGTGGCGCGCTTGGGGGCTTCCATTAGGATGGGGGCGGAGATTCCGCGGTATAGACGGGAGGGCCTTTATTACTCGTTAGCATATTTTCCTGTCATTTCTCAATCGCAAAAGAAACGCACCCCTCATTCTTGATGATCTTGCGGAAGCAGTCGAACATGCCATTGTATCCCTCTTCGCTTGCGGCGGCGACGTTGGTCTGGAGTTGACTATTACACTGTCAGCACAGTGCATTGAAACTCAGGGACAATGAAACGTACACTCTTGTCTTGACCACATCCAACGGGTACCTGTTCACATGTTAGCCAATGCGCCCGATCTCGAATCCGATTACAACGCCGATATCGCCGTGTGATAAGGAATTATTAATCGCACATACATGACAAGAATCTGCACGAGATAGATCAGCAATGCTCTCTTATGATCCTGGGTTAGACAACTGGGAGTATACAATGCGTACCTCAGACACACCGGCAACAGCACCAGCCGCGAACTGGTAGCCGAAGGGAAGCGGCTTCTGGGTGTTTGTTTGGGACATGGCGGGGCAGGGATAGAAACAATTGACCAGAATATACCAGGTGAGGGAGAGAGAAGAGGTAGAGAGAGAAGGAGAGAAAAAGGAAGAGGTCAAAGAAGAGGAGGGGACAGAAGAGGAGGAACGAAGAGTGACTGACGCTCGGAGAAGCTCACCGGCAAAACACCCGAATTTCGCCCAATCCGGAATAAGTGTTCCCCCCGCATGGAGACTTACCGAAGTGGGCAGTATACAAACAGGGCATATTCCGGTAGCATATGCAAACAAGTTAATTATACATCCAAGTGATATTGACGCGATGCCTAAACTACCACCATAATTGCTAGTACAACCAACAGCATCCTTCCAACCACAACCCTCCCACTACCACCCCCAGTCTCTTTAGCAACAGTTCCCGTCGCAGTTACACTCCTTTCAGTAGAAGCAGTACAACTAGCCGAACCACACACAAAACCAGCCGGACAACATCCCCCGCCCATACTCTCATCACAGCCAAACCACCCGCTCGCGCATGTCGCAGTGTTTGTGCTGACAGCCGGCGCCACGATAGTCTCGTCGTTGTTGGACACGACCGCCGTCGAGGATATTGTTGGGCAGGAGGTTGTATCGCAGTCTCGACCGGTGCGACAGCATCCGCCATGATACACGGCTGAGCAGGCGTAGAAACCGATCGGGCAGATTGAGCCTGTCTCGCTGCTTGATTTGGAGGTTGTGGCTGTTGAAAGACTGGTTGGTCGGGCTGGGGGGACGAGGTTGTCGGAACTTGTCTTGCTGGCGCCCGTGCTGGTGCTGCTAGGGACGTAGCTAGACGGAGGGGTCGTATACGTTTTGGTAGAGACAAACACCGTCGAATGAACAGTAATCGTCACAGTTGATACATAGGCACCTAAATGGCAGAAGGCCTGTTAGCTATACGGACACACCAATTGCAGACGGCAAAACATAAGCGGAACATACAGCCACCACTAACACAGTCATATCCTGGAATACAACACCCCCCTCCCAGACTTGCCGGACAAGCCGTATACCCCGACTGACACGACCCGATAACCCCAGAGCACGTCTGTCCCTGCGGACAACAGCCCACATCTCCAGACCCGGTATCTTGGACTAACTCGCAGGTATCTCCAGTTGTACAGCAGCTGCTTGGGCGGTTGATCGATGTGCAGCCGATGGTGCCAGCTGGACATTGGAAGTCTCGCTGGAAGAGGGAGAAGCCTCGTGCTCCATTGGCTGGTTGGAATGGATAGGATCTTGGTTGGATGTTGTCATAGGTATCATCGACATCGGTGCCGGTATGATTGCCAATTGATAATCCATCGGAGCCATCGTAATGCCAATAATCCACGAAGAACTTCTCGCCCTCGTCACTGCTCATCTTCCTCACGCCGCGGATTGGCTTGTTATTGCGTAGTAGATCGGCTTCGATGTCGGCATTGCGTCGCTGAATTCTGGCGCCTTCGTGATTATCCTCTGCGAGCGGGGTCTCTGAGAAGAGGGAGAGTATTGCTAGAGCGTGTATGAGGCGCATAATGCTTGCTGTCTTATGGACTCGTCGCACCAGTCAATACTGGTAGGTTGTTGATCAGAGCGATGGACAGGAAAGGGAGATCATCGTGCTGATCATGAGTTTAAATAAGAGTCTCGTTTGGGAGGATCCATTTTGTGTTGTCTGGTGATTCATTGGTCGATTGTTTGTTGTCTTGGTGACTGGTGGGTGAAATCTAATGGCTGGGGTTGGGCACTGTTTCACCGCCTGTAAGGCTACTATGGAATATACGATGGATGATGAATATCAACATCGAACTCGAATAAATTCAACAAATGCCAATGTAACAACGCTCTGATGCTAGAATACTTCCAAAGATAAACATGAATAAAGGGACGGTGATCCCATCCCACATAACAGGCCACAGCAACTTGTGGCAGGGTATCGTCAGCAACACACTAAATGATAATAGACCACCGGTTTCAATTCCAAAATAATGCCAATCGAGCCGCAGATGTCCGGACACACCAAAGACAAGCTTAAGCGGTCTCATCTTTCGCAGGCTCCTCTTTGTCCTTGCTCTCCTCGTCAGATTCCTTGGCCTTCTCGTCCGCCTCTTCTCCCTCTTTAGCTTCCTTGCCTTCTCCCTCTTCCGCAGGCTTCTCAGCATCATCGGTCGAATCCTCCGGCTTCTCAGCCTCACCTTCTCCAGATGCGGCGGCAGCAGCCTTCGCAGCTTCAGCCTCGGCCTCAGCCTTCTCCATCTCCGCCGCCCGAGCCTGCATGCGCTCCCAGACCTCTTTGCGCACGCGATCATCCTTGGCCTTACGAAGTCTTTCTGTCTCCTCCACACCACCGCTCTTCTTCAGCTTTCCTTGCTCGACAAATGCTCCCAGTTCTTTCTGGAATTTGCCGATGCGTCGGGTTTCCAGTTCCTTTTGTCTTGCCTTTTCTGCCCGTTCAATAGCTTCGAGACGCGATTCGTGATTTGGTTGCAGGGCGCGGACTTCGCCCAGCACACCGTCCTTCGCCTTGAGCGGGTCGACTGCCGGGTCAATGGCCAGGTTCCGGCCTGTGGGCCGCAGAGTGACGCCGTTAGGAGCCTCATTGGACATGGCCTGTTGCTTCGTCGCTTGTTCGACCAGTGCAAACGTCTGCGAAGCCTTCTCGAGGTCATCTTGCAAGTCGGCCGCGAGATCTTCCTGCATGGTGAGTTGGTCACGCTCCTCACATACCATCTGAAGCTCCTTCTCCCAGATCTTGGTCCATATCGGCTTCTCCCGTTTCAGGAACTCTTGCATCTTCTTCATCTCAGTTGTAACTGCTGCGATATCCTTGCCAACAGTCTCCAACTGCCTGGGCAGTGGGCGCACACCGCGAGAGACGACATCCTTGCGGAGGTCTTCGACCAGATCCTGGAGGTCGTCGACACGCGACACTAGTCGCTCAGATTCATCAGCGAGTTCCTTCTTCCCAGAATTGATACGAGAGCGGCCTGCATCTCCCTCATAGGATGGAACAGCAACATCTGCTGCGGCGCTCTTGACACTACCAGCCTTGGAGCGAATCGAGTTCATCGAGCTGGTGATATCAGAGCTGAAATCAGCGTACGTCTGGCGCAGAACGGCAAGGTCACGACGCAAGCTTTGAAGTTCCGCAAGTTGACTACCGTTGGCCGAGATGCTGCCCTTCTGAGCCCCAGCAACGACCTTCGGAGAGCCGGACACCTGAGCAGGGGGTGCAGCCGCCAGACGGGCCATCTCCTTGGCCGCCTCCAATTGACGGTCAGACACACGCTGCATCATAGTCTCATGCCCATCCAAGGTTCCCTTGATACCTTCGACCAAACGTCGGACGCCCCCAAGGCCATCGTCGAAGTGCCTTCGAACCTCATCAAGCGTGTCCACGTTCAACACCAGCACCGATCGATCCTTGACATCCACCAAATCTTCCAATTCGTGTCTGACTCCCGAGACGGGATCTTGAATGTAAATTTCTGGGAGGTCCACCCCATTGTTGTGCGTGTTCCAGGCAAACTTTTCAATAAATGCCAACTGAAGTCTTCCAATTGTGAGACCACTGGGGCCTTCTGGCAAGACATACTTCTTAATCTTGCTCTTGTACTGTAAGAATAGAGTCAATTCCTTCCCGGGAGATGGCTGGTCAGAAACATATTGAGCACCGCGAGGCGGCGTGGAAACATCCGTCGAAGGCCGTCGTTGACCAGACGTCGGTGTCCCCGGAGCAGCCGCCGACTCGGCACTAGGATCCTTCGTAGGCTCAAACGCCTCGCCAAGAGTAGGCTCCCCTGGGGGACGTGGGAACTCCAGAGACGGTTCTGTTGGTTCTGCGAGCGTGGGCTTGTTCAGCGTATCGGATTCAGGAGTAGGGCTCTTCTTGCCATCTGGAGTCTTGGTCCTGGCAGTCGCTGGATCGGTAGAGGGCTCTGCCCGTGCTTTGCCACGCTCGTCCTCAGCCGCGGGAGTACTGGTTGCTGGCGTTTCGGATGGAGCACTCTTGGCAGAAGACGGGTCTTGTAAGCGATTCGATGACTTCTGTCTCCCATGGGCGTATGATCCTCGTAACCGCACAGCGTTCAAGGACTCACGGACATCACGGCCTCGGTTCGGAATGGGTGTTGTTTGGGTTGGAAGCATAGGCACTCCATTGGAGGACGTGCCCAGGTGCTTCTGAATTTGATATGCAGAAAACCGCCGGGACGCACGCCGTTCCAACTCGCCACTTCGTTGAAGAGCTCCCAGGGCGTCATCTTGTTTCGGTGTCGGGGGTGGAGCTGGGTAGGGAGAGGGGGCCTGGGACGATGGAGCCGGAGTGGCTTGCTTGGGAGTTGCATCTTCCGGAGGAGACGATTGGGACAGGATGTGTTGAGCCTCCTGCCTGGAGGCTTCCCGTTCAGAATAGCTTGTCCCTCGCGAATCGCCGTGCCCAGCTGAACTCGTCCGGGGCATGGTAGACGGGTCTTCAGCAGAACCATTGCTTCCATAACGACGACCGGTTCTTGATCTGGGGGAGGTGGCGGTCGTTGTGGCCTCCTCATACGCCTGGTTCATAACAGCCGTCTGCCCCGTCCCGGAACTGCCTTGCCGTCCTGAAGATGACCTACTGTCATCTCTTTGCTGCCGCGATCGTAAGCGAGCTTGTTTCTTCTTCAACCCATGCAGTAGATTTATGATGATATCCCGAATCCGTGGAAGATAACGATCGAGGCTTTGTGGCGACGCATCCTGGCTGAGGGTATCTTCGAGTATGGTACGGAGCAGGTCTGGTACGGGGCCTAGATCAGATGTATCGACGCCGATCGCATTGAATGCACGACAGGCCAGGTTGAACTCGTATCCTAGACGCACGTAGACGTCGGAAACTTCGTTCTCCGAGGCTTGTCTCCGGGACCATTGTGTGAGGGTTTCTAATAACTGCTTGGTGGCAACGAGAAGATGGGTCACGCTTTTTTCGATTTGGGAGATCTGCTTATCGGGCTGCTCACACAGAAAAAAGTAAACATCATCAGCACGGAACCCTCGGAAGGAACGTGGACCGCCAGTCCAGCCACTCCTCATGACTTACCACGACAGTTCTCGACTGCTGGGATCTGGATGAACTCGACGACGAACTGCGAGGCGCGGATGACTGGGACGTCATGGCTGTCTCGACACTGCTCCCCGAACCGGTCGAGAAGTGTTGGGGAGGCGGGCTTCGTGACGGACCAGGACTTCCGGTGGGATGCGGACGCTGGGAACGAGAGGACGAGGAGCGCATGTATAGGGCCGAGCAAGAGAAAACGAGGGAGAGAGAAATAAGAATAGATTTCGATTAGGAAGGACTAGAGAAAATAAGACAGAGAAAAGAAGGAGGCTATAAAAAAAAGATCAGCTCGCACAGAGACCAGGTAGGGGGCGCAAATTAATATTGCATCCCAGGAAGGAAAGAAAGAAAGAAACAAGAAGAGACGGAAAAAGCACAGAGTGACCAGCCTCTTTGCAACTGACTCAAGGTGCTTGCTTGTCAGTAAGCTCGAAACAAGCCAGAGCTGTACTAGTGGTGGTGGTGACAGTAGGAGTGAACTTCAAATTGGGCCAACATCTGGTCATTCCGCGGGCCGGTCACATGTCCACAGCCAGCCTCCGCCTTTTGTTCTGATACTTTTTATCTTTTTATCTTTGTCTCAATTGCTGCATGTTTTACTCTGGGGTACAGATGGGGTTATTGCAGATGATTTTCTAGCTTATATGCGTTTTCTTTGGGAAAGTGATATGTCTACTGCTTGTTCCGGATGGTGGGGTGCCTCGGTTTCCCGATGTCCAGCATCACAACTTTGTGCTCCGGAGTACCTGGGGTAAGAAGACATGGTTAATCCGTAACACAGGGAGATCATCTGTACGGAGTAAGGCTAGCTGTACAAAGGATCTGGAGAATCTGTAGATATCACATGAGCATCATACACCAATCCATACAGCACGATACAGTACTCCGTACAGCACGAGGATTAATCCGACAGCTCATAGTAATAAGGACTAAACTGTGCGAGAAGTCCTAGGGCTGTCAATAACCAGTCAAGTACTCCATGCAGAGATCATCATCCTTACTTCTGGCCTGGCTGCCCCAGTCTTTTATCCCTGATCATCTCGAAGATGCGGTATGTCTGCGGTACATTGTGTCGGTTACCAATACCTTGCTTGTTGAAGATCATCCGAAGAGTCAGAACTAATACCGTGTAAGCATCTGTTCCGTGTATTAGTATCCATGTTGAGGGTGTGATGGTTTCCTGTATAGTGCCCAAAAGAATCTATAAGCATTCTTCTCAATACTCTGTACCCCCTCTGTGCCTACCACCATATTTCAATGGAGAATTTTATCAGTCTCGACCGTGTCATTGTGAGCAATGTCCTTAGGTCATTATGGAGAACACATTGACTACTAAATAGACTAAGTGCATTTGGGCGTCTCAGGCTCTCATCCATAGCCTCTCAGTGCGGACGGGGTGCTGTATCTGTAGTGAGGGAACACCTGGTAGATTTTAATCGTGGCATTATACAGATAATAACATGAACAATCGAATTGATGTTTCTTAAACAATGCACTACTGTAACTGTAGATAGTACAAAGTTACTACTACTATGGTGTAGCTCCACTCCCGTGACCAGACCGTCCCGAACCAGACCTCACCTCTCCTCCACACTACCAGCTACTACTACTACTACTACTACTACTACTACTACTACTACTACTACTACTACTACTACTACTACTACAACTACAGGTCTTTTCGCCTCTTTTGACCACGACAAGTCAACGACTGGCTACGACTCTTGTTGTTTCTTTGGTTTTCTTTTCTTCTTGCTTTTGTCTTTCTCTCCTCCCTCTCTTCTTGTTGCGGACAGTCAGTTGGATCTGCCCGCTCTGAACCATCCCCCTCCCCCCTTCGTCCCCTCCGCTCTCTTTATCGACACTTTGATCCACATAACTGATCTCCTGCTCCCTCTATCGCCTCTCAAATTCATCACCAGTGTGTTCCTCGCCTGATCCGCCTTCTCGATTTCTTCTCCTCCCTCTCCATATACCAATTCAGCTCTAGGCTTCGGTGAGCCTAGGCGGTGTGCGTTTCTTGCGTGGGCGGCTATCTGTTGTGTGTGGCCTTTGCGCCTCAGTCCTCGTTTTAAACCCTCCTAAACATTGCACAAAGCTTGTGTCGTGTACGGTTCCACGACGTGAGATTGCTCCGATTGACGACCACTAAGCCTGATGGCTTCCACCGTCAACTCCGTGTCTACTGGCAACAACGCATCGGGTAATGCTTCGTCGCAGAATCCCACTGGCAGAGCCTCGTTGAGGCCCAGCGCTAGCACCAGAGTGCCCGATAATCGACGGCCCTCCCCTGTTGATGGCGGCCCGAGGTACGTTGTCCTTTTTTTGCTTCTGCTATATTTGTCGATGCCTCGATTCCCGTCACCTTCCCTGTCGCTCGCTCCGTTTGATTTCTGGCGTCATCGCAACACCGCTGGTCTTTGGTTTCGAAAGAAACTAGTTACGGAGCATGTTCAATCGTCAATATTCATGTCTCTACGTTGAATCGTCGATTGAGGGGAATCATGGTTGATGTATGCGGTTGGCTGACACGGTGCTTCTCCCACAGACGTAGCAGCTCCCAGAAAGCTTGGACCCAGGGAACGAACCCCATCACACAAAGATATTCGCAACAAAACGGCATCATGGCCCATCAGAAACAGTCTGCTCCTACCAAGGCGCCCAAGGAGACCAATACCTCGGACAACCATGCACATGACCGCTTGGTTTTCTTGGTTACCAGCTTCATTGTGAGCTCAATATGTGCCTCTGCAGGACTGCAAAAGCTAACAGGCTTTAGGGCTTGAACGCTGTCGTCACTACTAAGAACGGTGAGAAATTCACCGGTATTTTCTCTTCTTCGACCCTTGAAGCAAGCGAGTCGTCCTTTGTACTCAAGATGGTGCAGCGATCCAAACCCGACCAATCGCGAACCAATGGAGTCAGCGATGTTGCTGCTCCTTTCTTGGGCTCGCCCCCCGAGCACAGCATGATTTTTGATGCCAAGGACGTGTTGGACATCTCCATAGCAGACGTATCGCCGGCTGATGTCACAACGAAGACGTCGAATGGTATGCGAGACTATATCTCACATCTACATCTCTTTTTTAGCACTGACATTTTTGGTAGGAGCTTCCGCTGGCTTTAGAACTGATACCGATATTTCCGGAAATCTCGCGATCCGTGAGCGGACCTTGAAGCGTTGGGAGCCGGCGGCGGATGATATCGAGGCACCCCTTGAAACCTCGACCAATACGACAGGCTGGGACCAGTTTGAAGCCAATGAACGTCTTTTTGGTGCCACAAGTAACTACGATGAAACCTACTACACTACCACGATCGACCGTTCCGATCCAACCTATAAGCGGAAGGAGGCCGAGGCCGCTCGTATTGCTCGTGAGATTGAAGGCGCCGACACGGACAATCCTCACCTCAGAGAAGAAAGAGGATTGGCACCGGCTCAGGGTGCTGGCGAGGATGAGGAGGAGAAATACAGCGGCGTCCGTCGCGATGAGAAGGATTTCCCACCGCTCGTGTCGGGACAGCCAAACAAGTACACTCCACCGGCGCGACGACAAGCTGCTGCTGCCGCCGCTCAACAACCCGCCACGACAGCCGCTACACCATCGAGCTCAAAGCAGCCAGCAGCCCCGATTTCAACACAGGCTAAGGAACAGGTTCCTCCTAAACCCCAACCAGGACCGTCGACCGCAGCAGCTAAAGCAGCCACTGATGTGCAGCAGAAGTCCGTTCCCGACAAGGCTGCCGCAACAACAACTGCTCCACCAGCACCCAAACGGGCGCCGGACAACGCTACTGCCAACGTGGAAGCCGAGGTGCTGGATCACTTCCGGCAATTTGCCAACAATGAGAAACTGAAAATGCAGGAGCGCCGTCGGAACCAGGTTTCTTATGATCGCAATGTAAAGTTGAATGAACTGATGAAGTTCTCCAAGAATTTCAAACTTGCGACCCCGGTTCCGAAGGATCTGGTCCCCATTCTCGCAAAAGACCCCAACAAGCAGGAACAGATTATCAGTCGAGCTCAGTCGCAAACTGAAGAAGAAAAAACGACTAGCAGCAGGGCCACTCCAGTTATGGCCGACCAAAAGCCTGCACCCCCTCGTGGCCCAGGTTCTACGAGTGGAGCAGTGCCTCCGCAGGCGCAATCGAATCTCAACCGTGGTCGCCAGATGTATCCTCCCACAGGGCCCAACGCTGGACCGAGTGGGCGATTCCAGAACCAAGCATCACAACCGAGCCGCCCGGGCACTGGCATGCTCAGTCACCGTCTCGCAGACAACCTGCAGCAGCGAAAGGGTGCCACCGTGGGATCTGTTCCGACACCCTTGCCCATTCAGGATGCCCGTCTGCCCCCCTCGGGCCCGGCTGGTGAGCGATCTGGTGTCAGCAGCCCGAACAAAACACCAGGATCTACGAAGTTCAATGTCAAGGCTATGGAGTTCAAGCCTAACCCGGCTGCGAGCTCTTTCACTCCTGGCGCTGCAGCAAGTCCACAGCCTGCCTTCAGAGGCCGCTCCATCTCTCGCGCCGCCAGCCCGTCTGTTTTCTTCGGCTCAAAAAAGCCCCGTCCCATCACCGAACGGCCATCTCTTAATGATCAGTTTAACCCTATCAAACGGATGAAGAAGGAGAACTCCGAGCAGGCGGACAAGCCGTCCTTTAACGGTGGCATTCCTCCGGCTTATAGGACTCTGCCCACTTGGGACGTTCCTGATGGTAATAACGAGAAGACTTACTTGCAAATGTTCAAATCGCCGACCACTGTGACGGGCATGTTCCCTCAGCACCGTGCCAACTCCAACCCTCAACTGCCTCATCAGCCTCAGATCCCATTCCCGTTCCAGCAAGCGGCTCCGGGTATGCCCCCGGTATCTGGCCCACCACACGGACCTCATCTTCATCCTCAACAGCACTCCATGCCTCATTTCGACGACCCCCATCGTATGCAGTTGTCGTCTTCGACCTCGCAAATGTTCCCATCCCCCAGACTACAGCACAACCACGTTGCCTACCCATCCCCTATGGCTCCGCATGCGCAGCTGGGGTTCCAGCAGCCCATGCCTCAGTTTTACATGAACCAGGGGGCACCTCCGCCCCCTCATATGAGGCACTACCCGGGTGCCCCTCAGTTTGTTAATCCACAGGGAGCTATGGCAGCACCCATGATGGTCCAGCAACCCTCCGGTGGCCCTTTCATGGGAGTTCCCCAGGGTATGGCTCCTTACACTCCTCAAATGCAGATGTATTCGCCCAATCCCAGCCACGCTTACCCTCAACATGCGCCTCCCCCTCAGCCTCATAGCGGATTCCCGAGCCCTGGCCGGGGTGCCCCAATGATGATGCATCAGAATTCCCAATCTGGTCAGCCGCCCCAACCCGCCATGTTCATGACGCCTGGGCAGCCTGGGCAACCTATGTATCCTGCTCAACAGGCAGGGCACATGCCCCCAGTACGCGGAAATTACCCCCAGCAGCAACCGCATTTCCAATCTAGTCCTCGTCAAGCGCATCATTATCCCCCTCATCAGCATCGAACCCCTAGCAGCGGCTTCAACCAGGTGCCGCAAATGACTCCTCAAGTACCCCCTTCCCAACCACCGCCGGCCGCATCTCATCCTCCCGAAGCTGCTGAGAACGAAGTGAAATGAATTTCGAGCTTTGGTCGCAAGATTCCCCGCCGTGGCCATCTTCAACACTAACAAAATGTCGTCCACATTTTGGTTTCGCGCGCTGGGGCTTTGCAGGGATTCGATCAGGGGTTTTGTTCACAATTGGCAACTTGAACAATTTTGGCTCAAAGGCTTGATTTATGTCTGAGGCTTTCATGTATCCTTGAAATTCGTTTTACAGTGGTCTCTATGTCAGGGGAGGTCGGTGGGCTATCAACAATATTGCCGGTGTGTTGCACGAGAATGCTTATCTGCAAATGGTCAGTGCTGATTTCCTTTCAGGTGGACGACCTTTAAGTCCCGTCCGACAGTTGGTAGCCCATGAGGAAGCAAGAATTGTAAATGCCGGATTGAGGCGCCTGTGTAGCTGGGGATGAGTTGCCGTGAAGTTATGCATGGACTTGCGAAGCCATGTTCTGGTCGGAAACCCGCGACTGAATTTTCCGAATCATCTACGCGATGAGACTCAGAATTTCATGTCTTACGTCAAGGCCATACGTATCAATGATAGTCAATGGCACCATATATGATATTTGAATATCTGTTTCCACACTTAAGATATGAAAGCCATTCGTGTAGCAAATAAAGGTATCGTGTATGGCAAAGGTAACGGTTGTCAATAGAATCAAAGAGTCAAGGGCACTCAAAGAAGACAGCCACAGTCTTGTCTCAGGAACAATATCAAGCAGCCTCAACGCTTCCATCCTTGCCCCAGAGGATATTGTTCCATTCTACATCCTAGAAGGCCTGCAAACCTTTATAGCGGTTGCTTATTATTGTCCATCCAGTTTCCCCTGAAGAGTAGCAATCTATATTCACCTCACTGTGTATATCCCATGCTCGATATAAAGCCTTATTAATTCTCCCTCAACTTGAACCTCAATCTTCTCATCAATCACAAACATCTTCTGCCCTCCTTTTCGAACCACAGCCTCAAAACCCAGCGAACTACATACATCAAAATGCGCCTCCCATTTTCACTCCCACTCCCACTCCCACTCCCGGCCCTTTGCCCGGTGGCGAGTTTCTCCCCTAAATGTTGAATTCTTTTCCTTCTCCTTATGATGAATCAAATACTGACTGGACACGTGATGTGTGGCTATAGATTTTCTCTACAAAGGCTGCGTTGTCATGTAAACGAGCCCAGTCCACCCAGTCCATGGCCTTTCAGATGAAGTCTGCGACAGGAATTGAACTCGAATCTTACAATAGCGCGCTTCTTGGTAAGGAGTTGGGGAGCTATCCAGCGGTGGTCTGGTTGGCCAGTTTTAAAAGAGGGAAGATGTTCAATTGGTGGTATCCAGGATATGTAATATAGAGAGCTATCAAATTCTTCTATTATCAACAAATCTTTCCATCGTAGAGGTAACATGATCATTGATTGCAGTAGAGTCGTGTCCTGCCGATACAATTAGCTAATGAACGCAATTAATCATGAAAATAAGACCATAAACGCAATAAGAAAAGCGACATCTCCTCAGGTCTTTTCAGTTTATATTTGGACATCATCCAGCACCCGCATAGACGAAATCGCAACCGCGGTGCTCATTCTTTCCAACCCGAGACCAACACAAAGTCCACCATAGCCCTCGGCACCGAAACCAGTCGCCAATCCAGCCCCAGCCCCCAACACCCGTTGACGACCTCCCGCCTTAAACTCTCGTTTCCTATTCACTCTCTTTTATCCCACTTGCCCGGCAGTTTCACTGCGACCACTAACGCGCAACCATGTCCGCCGTAGCCATTAGTTCCTGTGATCTCCTCATGGAAGCGCAGTGGAACAAGGAACCCCAGATAACGGCCTTAAGTCAAGTATATGATTGATGTATACATGTCTTTCCAAAGCCAGATGCCGTGGGTCTTCCGACTTCGACCTTGTGCCTTTTACGGTAAAAGCATGTGTCCGCCTGCCAGCTTGTTTTTGAAGCTGTGGACGAGTGGGCGCAAAAGAGAGATCCAAGTTCGCCAAGAGAACAGACACGAGGATTATCAAAGATGTTGACGACTGATAACGAGATGTCTTCCTGGTTCGATGGGTCGAGGGAGGGGATTTTGCTGCTGGTCTCGGTTTCGTGCTAGAGAGGGGAGAGTACGCTTCGGGGAGTATGCGATTCGTGATTCTGAGGGTTTTGCACGGTCTGACCTTTTACCATTTGGTCATCATTGGAGATGCGATGCTTTTCTTGCCTTTTGTAAGGGAAGAGGGGAGCTGGGGCGCGTACCTAGAGCTTTTGCTTGTGGCGCGTAGCCATCTGTCATCTAACTGTCCGGATTAGTGGTGTTGGCTCTATATAAAGAGAGTAGATCAAGAACGTTGTCATGAGATTTGGGAGGGTATAATCAATTTGGAGTATTTGTCAGAGAGCGTGTTTGCTGTTCGGTGGTGAGAACAAGATATGGAGAGCTTTAGGCGGAGGCCCTAAACCAAATCGGGGCGGGGCATTATTGCTGTCCGCCCGACGAGTACAAGCAGCAGTAACCACACCTTCTACTGCCCCGAACCAGTCGAGCTGACCTCTCTTTCGTGTAATATCTAATACAACCCCTTCCATCGCGGAGAAAAGATCGCCCTGTCAGTCTCAGCTCGGAGAATATCCTGCATCCTGGCCCGCGTTGCCAATCCGACGCCAGAACCCGCTTGCCTGCCACCCTACGCTCCCTCTCGCCGTTAAACGAGTACCGTTCCTCTCGTTACCGCTATGGATTTCCTCAAATCCGCCGTCGCGTCTGCAATCGCCAAGGGCAGTTCGTTTCCGTATTCGCTTGGCGACAGGGTTGATATTGGCGATTCGATCTGGGCCCTTCATAATGCGACGAAACGGGTATGGGTTCAATCCGGACATTTGGCGCTTTCATTGTTGGTATGGAATACAAGGCTAAGATTATCTATGATGTCTAGGAGGATGGCTCGCCATGCAGTATCTTTACCTTCGATATCGCTTCGAACAAATCCCGTCTACCGTTGGCGAAGAATGCGATGCGGAAGTCGAGGACATTGAGACACCCCGGTGTGATTAGAGTGATAGATACGATTGAGGTATTTGGATCAATCTGATGCGATGATGCAGCGGCGCAATACTTACAATGTCTAGACGGAGACTAGTATTTATATTGTGACCGAGCGGGTTGTCCCTCTATCCTGGCATGTGAAGCGGAGGAGTCTGAGCGAGGAGACGGCGAAATGGGGATTACATACGGTGTCGGTACGTTATTTTTGGTATACGACTACATGCTGTTTAGGTCCGAGACTGATCGATCTGGTTTTTAGTCCACGCTCAAATTTATCAACGAAGATGCTTCGTCAGTTCATGGCGCCGTCAGGGCTGCGTCGGTGTTTGCCAGTGAAAGTGGAGAATGGAAACTGGGAGGGTTTGAAATCCTGAGTTCAATGAATGATGAGGATGCGATTATCTATGTTCGTCGAGCATCTTGCGAAAGACGGCTGAGCATAGCTGACAAGCGATAGACGTATGGCAGTATTGTCCCCGATGCGGCTCGTTATACACCTCCGGAAGTTGTCAAAGGCGGCTGGGATATCATTAAGCGCCATCCGTTAGCTGCTGTTGATTCCTACGGACTCGGTATCTTGGTGTTCGAAGTCTTTAATGGCGGTTTCTCCGGAGGAGACCAACTTGGCAAGACGACGAACATTCCGCCAACCATGCAGCAGAGCTACAAGCGTCTTTGCGCGGCTAATCCGAAAATTCGTCTGAGCCCGGCACACTTCGTTGAACAGGGGAAGAAGAGCGGGGGGTTCTTTCAGACACCGTTAATCCGGTTAACAGATGATATTGAGTCTCTGGGTCTCAAGAACGATGCTGAGCGGGAGGAATTCATAAAGTATGTATCTTTCTTTGTTCCTAGAATTTGGTAACACAGTGGTACTGACTTGAACAGAGAACTGGATGAACTCTCGGAGGACTTCCCAGAAGAATTCTTCAAGATGAAAGTATTGCCGGAGTTGCTTAAATCAGTCGAATTTGGCGGCGGCGGTCCCAAAGTTCTTGGAGCTATTCTGAAAATTGGATCCAAACTATCACCAGAAGAATTCAATTCCAAATTAACGCCAGTCATTGTCCGGTTGTTTGGAAACCCTGATCGCGCTCTCCGAGTGTGTCTGTTGGACCATCTACCTCTGATGATTGACAACCTTCCTCAGAAGGTCGTCAACGACAGGATCTTCCCCCCAATGGTGAGGAAACCGGAATGCCTTGTATTGTAGAATTGAATGCTGATTGTTCTCTAGACTTCTGGTTTCACCGATGTCGCGCCTGTTGTCCGAGAACAGACCATCAAGGCTGTGCTTACGGTAATCAACAAGCTGAGTGACCGTACTATTAACGGAGACTTGCTCAAGTTTCTGGCACGGACGGCCAACGATGAGCAACCTGGTATCCGGACAAATACTACCATTTGTCTGGGAAAGATTGCCAAAAATCTGGGGCAGAGTGTATACACCAAGATTCTCCTCAACCCAGAACTCAGATGCTAATACGTTGGTGTAGTCGAGATCAAAAGTCCTTATCGCGGCGTTTTCAAGGGCCATCCGGGATCCTTTTGCTCATGCTCGAAATGCCGGTCTGATGGCCTTGGGCGCGACAATGGATTACTTCACAGAGGAAGACTGTGCGACTAAGATCTTACCCGCTGTCTGTTCTGTACTTCTTGATAAGGAAAAGTAAGTGTGCCTCATCCTTTGTGTTACCTCTCGCTCACAATTTCCAGGATGATACGAGACCAAGCAAACAAGACTATTGATCTATACCTCCAGCGCATTAGGAAATTCTCCAGCATGATGCCCGACACGGCATTACTGTCGGCCGATCCGGAAGAAAGCACCAAGGATGCAGCTCGTATCGGGACATCAAATGACAATTCGTGGGCCGGATGGGCAATTTCGTCATTCACCAATAAGATAACGACAGCCAACGGTGAAATTGAACCAACCGCCAATGGCAAGCCTACGGAGTCGGACAATGCGCGTTCTGCATCTGTACCCCGTTCAACCACGTCAACCCCCGCGGTGGAGCCGAACCCAGCCAAGAAGATGCTGCGTCCTGCAGCCCAACTCAACCGCTCGGTATCGGAGCAGCCGGCGCCGGTCGCTGCTAAGGTGGAGGAGCGTGAAAAAGCGGACGACGATGTCTATGAGGCGTGGGGCGCCATGGACGATGACGACGAAGAGGAACATCCATCGAAGGATGAAGATCCTTTCAGCCCTGTTACCCAACCTAAGCCTTCACCCAGTCTAACAACATCACCCAAACCACCCGCTATTCCGTATGATGACGGGGGGGAGCCCGATTTTGCCGGGTGGCTCGCTGCGCAGTCCAAGGCCAAATCGAAAAAGCCATTGCCAAAGGGACTGAGCAAGCCGGAAACTACTACAGCAGCCCCTCGCACTGCTAATACCCCGGCAACTAAGCCGAAGACAGTTGCACCAGCCAAGAAGATTGATACGACGCCCAAGGACGAGGAAGAGGATGATGGATGGGGGGATGCGTGGGATTGATATGTTCTTCTTTGCTCTGTTACTTGGTAGGCAAGTTTTTCGGCATCCATAGACGGCGTTTTAGGAACACTTTCATGTAAACATTACCAACATACCCTTAATGAAACAACCAATAGAACCAGAATCATACAACAAGCCCTCATTACTAGTAGAACAACACGACAGCCAATCAGCGACCAGCAGCCCCGTGATCGCCCAACGGTTTTTCTCCGCTGGTTCGACGTCTTCCTGTTCTTTGGGCTCTCCTCGACTAACTACTACTACTACTACTACTACTTTCAAGACGGTGGACTGGCTTCTGTATGTGGGTTAATGTACGAAGGTATGCTTGTAGTTTTCTTTATCGTGGTTGCTGTTTTGCTATACGAGCGGAACACTGACTCTCCAGCTGTTGACACACGTTTCCCAGTCGGCCGATGTCATCTTACCGTTGATTGCGCGATGCCGGGTCGTTGACCTATCGAGACCTATCCATTCCTTTTTCCTCTGACGTTTTCTTGATTTTTGCCTTCATTATCGCCTCTCCCTATACATCCGTGATGGATTCCGAAGAGGCACCTCCTCCCCCGTACTCCGCCGTCGACCCGAACCCAAACAATACCCGGATCGCGAGTGGTATCAATGGGGGATTGTTGCATTTACGCGGTGGGAATTCACCATTATCAATAGCAACACCGGGGAGTAGCTCTAGCGATGTGCTCATCGGCTCCCCATCATCGTCATCGTCTCGCTTTACGCCCGCCAACTTCGAATCCGCTGTCGCATACTTTACCGAACGACCGCCCACGGTACTAGACGATGGCAGAGAGATCCTGCATCACCATTTGACCATCTACCCGCGGAGCCAGGCGAAGGATTTCCCCCGTCGGCCGCGGTGCTGGAATCAGCGGAACGAAGAGATCACTCAGCAGGACTGGGACATGTTCTTGAGGTATCTGTTTCCTCCGCACTTGGGACTTGCGTCTGCATCGGGGCATCTGTCGCGGCAATTGAGAGCACAGATTCAGCGGGATCGCAAGGATAGACCGCAGGAGACGGACGAGCAGCGCAAATCGCGGATTACGGCTGTGGTTACGGAGTGGAATCAATGTTTCTTTGAACCTCGTGCTGCCAGGCTCTTGTTTTCTTATATCACTGATCCGGGGAATGCGCCGACGTCTTCGCTCTGTCCTAAGTGTTACCCTGCTGCGACGAGAGCAAACCAGGAGATCCGGCCTTCGCGGACGCAGTCGGTATTTGGTCGAGGGAGACACTCGTCGCAGTCGAGCACACCTCCAGCGATACCGGGACAACCTGCCACACCTCCGGTAACCAATGGTCATGCTCCTGGGGCGTATCCATATCCCCAACCGTACAGCTCGGCTCCTGTACCTTATGCGCAAGCGCCATACAGCCAACCTGCATTCTATCCACCGGCAACACCTCAGAACACTTATCCCCCACATGCATATCTACCGCAACCACAACAACCATATAACTACCAACAGCCATATCAATGGGGTTGGAATAATCGGCAATACCCTCCTCCTCAGTCGCCAAGCTCAGGTAGTTCCAAAGGCGGTCCCTTGGGTTGGATTTCTTCACTTGCCTCCCATATTACAGAGCAAGCTGAGCGATATGGCGACAAACTCAGTGCCCATGCTGAGCATTATGGAAGACAGGTGGAAGAGCAAGCCATAGCGCATGGTCGCTGGTTGGAGGAGCAGGCTGGGTTGTCGGGACGGAAGGCTCAGAGTCCGTACGCTGGTTATTCTCGACCGGATCCACGCTATCAACATTACAACTACTACTACAACTATCCTTATCATTATTATCATCAACCTAACGCGACCACGAACATGAACCCTAGCCCAGTCTCTGCACCAACTACTCCCGCTACCGCTGCAACTTCCGCTTCAACTACCGGTACGACTGCTGTCGAAGACGATAACGAAGCCCACAGCGCTAACATTACCACCCAGCGCACGATCACACAACCTAAACCACGCCCTCGCAGCTTATCCATTGCTTCCACGACTTCCGATTCATCATTTACGTCCATCGATTCCCTCTCCACCACATCAGAATTGAGCTCCTCTGATCTCGGTACTGTCCGCGCGCAGCTCCTTTCCTTAGAAGACCACCATGACCGCAATCTTTACGAAGCAGCTGTCGGCCTCCGACGCCAATTAGACGTGATACGAGAGTCAAACCGACAATCACGCTCGCGAAATGGATGGGGACAGTACAGCGATGGCCGCGGCGGGTCATGGAACCAGCCTCAGCGCAGCTGGACAGAACGACGAGCAATGAAGGACGAAATGCGCGCAACGAAAAAGGCCTTCCGCGATGTTCTGCGTCGGGCGCGGGACGAACAGCGCGAAAAGCGACGGATGAAGCGTAGTCGTCGACGACAGGAACAACAGCGACTTCAGCAGTTGCAAAGAGGCGGCGCTGAAGTAGAAACTGCCCCTCTACCTGCTTCATCTTCTCACTCTCATTCAGGTTCGGCGGAATTACCTCTCGAGCAACGCTTGCAGAATCTCGAGTTGGAAAGAGAGAAGGCTAAGAAACATGCGAGCCAGCCGACTGTTCGATCGTCTGCGTCGTTTCCGTCGACGGCGAGGTCTATTTCAAGTGTGGAGTCTAGCGAGGTCAGTTCTATCAGCACGCCCAGCACTGCATCTTTTCATGAGGGGGATCATCAGAGCGAGTCCCGCGCCGATGACATAGATAGCAATGGCCGAAGGCAGAGCAAAGAGCAAAAGGGGATGAAGCAGAGAAAGTAATGGGGTCCAGACCCTCGGTTTAAGCCAAGCAGTCTCACGCTGAATCTGGGTGGTGAGACAAGACATGCTTACTATTTGGAGTAAGGGATGATCAGTGATTAACAATTAGAGTCATTGTGTTTTATATCTATTGTTGGATGTTCACAAGCGTTGTCAGTATCTTTACTTGCATATGTTGTTATTTCGGTCTATTTGGCGAAGATCATGAGGTTATGAGGGTGCATTTGTCAATATACACGGCGTCCGGTGCAGGTTTGATTTAAGAGGCATTTATATCACAATACTTTTCATTGTAATATCCAATGGTACACAATCCCCAAAAAACAGCCTACGACTGCGCCTCATTCTTCTCAACTAAATCCCCCACACCCAGCGCCCTCCCCATCTTCACCTTGACCATCTTCTCGGCATCCTTCTTCCCCAGATCCCCAACCTCATCGCCCTCATCCGCAGCCTCCCCGTTTTCTTTCTTCTCGCGCTCGCGGTCCGCCTTCTCAATCGCGCTCCAGTCAAGCCACATCGGCGACAGGTCCATGCGCATGGCATACGCATCCTCGCCGTCGGCGTAGTACTTGCTCTCGACGTTGTCGACCTGGAAGCCAAGCGTGTCGCGGTAGAGGCGCAGGGCAGCGTTGTTGGACACACGGACGTGTAGGGAGACGTAGTTTGCGCGGTAGCATTCGGCCATTGCGCGTTCTGTTCAATTAGCACCTGCTGCCCAGACTGACGTTTAAATAAGATGGAAGAACGTACGAGACATCCGCATCAGCCTCTCCGCAATCCCCAGTCTCCGGTGCGTCCTCATAACACTAATACTGGTAATATGCCCATGCTGCATCCCATCTGTCGGCTCCTCCTCCATCTTCGCCAACACATACCCAACGACCTTGGGATACTGACCCGACAGATCCCCGCTCCCGGGCTTCCCGCCCGCATACCGGCCAGTGTTCTGTGTGTACCCGTTCCTGGGGCGCACGACAGCGACGAAGGACAACTGCGGCCAGGTGAGGGCGTGGTAGAGGTAGTATTTCAGGAAGTAGTTTTCGGGGAGGTTGGTGATGTTGCAGGTTTGGATGGAGGGGAGGAGGTCAATGTACGAGGGGTAACTGCTTAGGGGGACGATGTCGACCATTTTGGCGGTTTTTTGTTTGCCCGTGGCCTCTGGGCTGGGGACTTTGGTGTTTGCTGGTTTATAGAAAGTAAGTGTCAATTGAGTGAGCTGTCGTCCAGTTCAAGAATTGAGTGATCATGGCCGAGGCGGGCAATTGATGATGCGGGTGGGCGGTGGTAGTGCGCTAGCCGGTTCGGTAAGTATGCCTTAGGTGTTTATCAACGTGGTATCAATTCCAACCCTATGTACGAGTGCTATATACTTGAAATGCTCTGTACAATGCAATCATCCCTCATAGATCACAGAAATAAAACAAGGTCCCAACTCCATTACATCCCAAAGAAAAGATATCTTGAACGAAAATAAGTCAAGAGAATCAGAGGTAGTTGGTGAACATCTGGACTCCTGCGATAACAAGGAGCATGGTCATCATGTTCAGACCGGACAGACTCGGTGCTACTGATGTCGTACCGCAGCATTTGCCGTTGTACTTTACGTTGTTCATCTCAGCGGCCACTTCAAAGACTGAACCGTTGAAGTTGCCGTAGTTGTAGTAGTCGACCAAAAGGAAGTTTGGCGGGCGGTTCCAGTTTGCTAATATTGTTAGTCTCGGAGGTCAAGTAAAGGAAAATTGGGAACATACTAGTGCAGTTGTCCGCCATACGACCAAGACTGCCATATCCAGAAACAGCATTGGTCTCGTTCAACAATGCGGTGTTGGGAATCAACAGGTTAAGAGAACCAAAGTTGAACTCCAAGTTGAGGTTGTGGTTGGCCATATACAAACGGTTGTTGGCATCCGGTGGCGCCAAGCCTGGGGGTCGCTGGACAGTGCAAGGGAATTCTCTGTCTGTAGGCGAGAATGGAGTCTCCCACATCTGGGAGAACTCGTCCATAAGCCACGGGTCCGCAGTCTGGTTGGCTTGGTAGTCCAAAAACATGACCGCCCGCTTGCCGGACAAGATCATGCTCGACAGGGACGGCCAGTCGTCCAACGACATGGGGATCTTGGGAGGCGTGTAGACCAAATCCTTCAGGCCGGAGTTTTCAACGGGCTTGGTGAAGTAACTTGGTGAAACGTAGTCGCTGTTGCCCATAAGGATAGTTACCACGTCATATGGGTGCGCTTTTATCCATTCTGTGACCGTAACGAGATAATCCTCAAGGCGTCCCATGTTGAGCAGGTCGCAGCTGCTGTGGCAGAGATACATTGTGTCGTTGACCAGGTGGGTTTGGAATTGCACTATTCTGTGTCAGTATAGTTAACGTCCAAGGGAATGGTGAAAACATACACATTCGAATGCCATCGTTCAACTGGGTTGTCACATCCAGCACTTGATTGGCAGCCACGTTACCCGGCTTCACAAACGGACTGTTATGAGCGGCCACCATGGTGACGTTTGAGTATTTCTTCGCGCAAAACTCCGGGTAGCCATTGCAAGGCTGGGTGTTGACTACTGGTGTGGAAGTCGGCCTGGCAGTCGCGTTGGTCGCGCTGGCCGAGGCATTACCCAGGACGGTAGTGTGCATCCCACCGACGAGCATTGTCACGGAATCCGATGTGGTCGTATAGCTGGAAGAGGCATTGCCTGCCGAAGATTCGACACCCATGCTGGAGCCGGAGCCGGTTACGGTGGCAGATGTGAGATCCCCGTCGTTTGACAGCGTGATGGTCGAGGAATAGGTCTGATATTCGCCGGTGGGCACTGTCACTTGGCCGTCGCTGGTCAATGTCCCCTGGAGAGTGAAGGCCGAATTGGTGAGGGCGAGCGTCTCATCTTGTGCCTGCGAGGGAAGAACCGCCCCCAGAAACAAAGGAAGAAGATGTGTTGTCCACCGCATAGTTCCGAAAGGACGATAAAGTATGATGGAGATGACGAGTTGTGATGGGGTGATGAGGTTAATGAGGTGTTCGACCACGGCTCAGGCGCTTACAAAGCGGCAAAGTCAGCACAAATCCTGGTATTTTTCTGGAGTTCTGCTCTACTTACCTCCTTCGATTGACCTCCCTTCTGATCACAGTTCCTAATTCGATCTCCAACAGCAGCACAGGCAGTGGTGAGGTGTAATACAGAATGCTGTAGTCAGATATGATGAAAGTTGAAAAAAGATCGTCCAGTCAGTGATTATATAATCCAATAGGAGGTGGGATCAGGCGGCCGAGATTGTTTGGTTCGGCCAACCACAAAAATGGTATATGTGGGGCACACTCGATGCTGACGCCGCGTCGGGTCTCATCGGCCAATTAAAGGGGCACATGCAGTGGGGTAGTGTCAAATTGTCATAAAACAATACGATACACAAATCGAGTACAGATCGGGAATGATTGACCAGATCAGCCACAATTTCCGCCCAAAGTGGAAATTAGTGGCTGTGAAAGACAGGGTCTAGAGCCAAAATAGTCGCCACTAGCGCTCGATCGACACGTTGATCCACTGCGAAAGGACCTTCTGCATCTGACGCCGGGGACTAAGACAGGGGTGCTTTACGTACTCGTATTGTCACGTTTGTAACAAAAAATAAAAAAATAAAAAATAACGAGAAATGAGCTTCAGATTGACTCAGCGGAATTGACCTTGGATCGAGTTTATCTCACTGTGCTTTACTCTCTATTCTCTTTCTTTCTCTTTCTCACTGTTCATATATATCACAATATAGTAGCAACAGCGCTACCACCCAGGGGCAGGGATTCGCTGATTGATTAGATCCATCCGCCATACACCGCCGGTGGGCGCCTAAACGTCACCACCCAGCCATCCAACATCATCTACTTTCTTTTATTATCCTTTTTTCTCTTTTTTTCTCTTTCTGTCCCCTATCTTCCTCTCTATACTGTTACACAGCATTAACAATTCCTAGGGCCATAATGATGGCCCTCTTCCGCAAAGGCAACTCGTCTCCCGAACCGTCGGGTCCCGGGAGGAAACGCTCGACGGTGTTATGGCATCGAGGGTTGCGCTCGCTGCTGTACCTACTGGCTTGGATCTTTTTGTTGCTCGTCTGCATTGGCAACATCTCAAATAAGCCCGTTATACGCGATACCTATTTCATGAAGCTCGACCTCTCCCATATCATTCCCATCTCCGTCCCAAATGCTGTCCTTATCAACAGTATTGCGCGGACCATCGGTTTGCATGATTTCTACCAGGTTGGGTTATGGAATTTCTGTGAAGGATACGCCAATGAGGGTATCACACATTGCTCCAATACTCAGAGCATGTATTGGTTTAATCCTCTAGAGATTATCTTGAATGAATTGCTTTCGGGGGCTACCAGTACGTACTACATACCTTTCAAGAGATATACTACAGTTGTTGACCAGATACAGTTGCCCTCCCTGCGGACATCACCGATGCGCTCCAAATCGCCCGGGTTGCCTCACACTGGATGTTCGGCCTCTTCATCGTCTCCACTGTCCTCTCCTTCATCCTCATCTTCCTCTCTCCGTTCGCCGTCTCCTCTCGACCGCCGCAAACCATCTCCCCCGACCCCTCTGTCAATCATGCTCACCCTCCCCACCGCCGGCGCACTTTCGTCCTCCTACGCTCATTCCCCTTCCTCCTCCTCACCTTCTTTACCGCTCTCTTTACCATTGTCGCCGCCGTCGTCGCTACCGTCATGTTCTCCATCTTCAAGAACGTGTTCATATCGCAGGGCTCCGAGTTCAACATCAACGCCACATTGGGCACCCGCATGCTGGCCTTCATGTGGATTGCGTCGGCGTTTAACCTCATCGCTTTCATCATCCAGTTTGGCTCATGCTGCGCCTCGTGCTGTGGTGGCCGGAAGGCGCGTAAGCAACTGAAACATGCGCCCAATGGTACTAATGGCAATGCTTCGAGTGGTTCCGCTTCGCCGATGCATGAGAAGGAGCATGGTCAGGCTTGATAGCCTACAAAATCTACAGTTTTGTATTTTGTTATTCTTGACTTTTATTTTCATTTCTTTTTGGGTAGAATATTTTCATTGTTCTGTTCTATATACCATCTGACGTTGTCTTTTTTCTTTTTTTTTTCTTTTTTTTCTTCTATTTTTTCTTCTATTTTTTCTTCTATTTTTTTTTATTTTGCCATCTGTCATCTTCATATACTCCCACTTCTCCGCATGTCGCCATTCGATGCTGCATATTTGCGCATTACAAATCTACCAGCATACAATGCCGGGATGACTCCAAACAGTTCAAGTCGAATCCCTACCTGTCAAAAGCAATCGGCGCATGCATCCTGTACTATTGACTTCTGCCTAGGTTGGATTGCTTACTTGTATGTACACCCCCCCCCCCCCCCCCCCCCCGGTCGTCGAATACGCTATTTTTGGGTTTGGGCATATGCAATGCGCTGGCATGGAGAATTTGGGGGGTTTTCTTCCACTTTCCATTTTTCTGTATCTATGTACATAGTACAGTGACTTAGCTTGGTGGATCAATCGGAGTTTGTGACGGTACATGGTGTTTCGTTTGTTATGGATTGGTTGGTTTACACACCAATTTAGACTTTGATTTATTCTTGTGGGTAGGTTGGGGCAGATAAAAATATTACAGCATGATTGAGCTATGTTGCCCTCACATAGTTGATTCTTGTCCAATGAGAATACATAAAAGTACATACGCAGAAATTTCGCTATGCAAGTAAACGCCCTGGATCTCGCGTCTCACAGCCAATTGGATATCAAAGCACGATCAAAGAAAAAATGAAATGATTAGAAACAGCGCAGTATCCGGTTTACATCTACTGAGCAAGCTCCTCTTCCATCATCTGCGCCAGTTCATCTTGCTCAACATGATGACTATCGTTCCCGTGTTGTTGGGGGAAAGGCTGAAGATCGTCGGTTGACGTATGACCGCTTCTTGATCCGGTTGCCGCACGATCGGCATTGGTATTGTTGAGAGAAGATCTCGTCCGATACGTGGCGTTTGGCACCTGGTTTGGTCCCTTGAGCCAGGAATAATTTTTCTGTCGGAAGGATTGGAGTACTTCCGCCCCGCTGCTTTTATTTGCCCAAGAGGGCGGCGGAGAAGGATCGGGAGAATGGTTGGGGGCCGTGTTGTGATCGTCCTCTGTAAGGTCTATCGTAACTGCTTGCGAACTACGAGCTTCCGTGGGAGCTGGTGCTGGACAAGAACGAGGAGGCTGGGGAGGGGGTAGGTTTGCGGTAGCTATCGCTGTGGCTGTGCCGGGCGGGGATTGAGCATCCTGCCTGGGCAATGGATACTGAGCAGGCTGTTGGTTTGGGGCCGACTGTCCTGGGGTCAGAGATAACGGTAATTGAGGTCTCACATTTGTAACGGCGGGTGGCTGGTGTGGCATCTGGATCGGTCGGGGTTTGTATTTGACTGGTGGAGGCACAACTTCAGGAAGTCTCCGTTGAATCGCAACTTCATAAAGGAGATTGTTGTACAGCGTCGAAACTTCATTTAACCTGCGCTTCCAATGCTCAATATCCTGTTTGTACCCCTCAACCCGTTTCTGGTGTCGAGTAGCATGCCGCCGAAGCATCGCATTATCATGGTGAAGCAACTCATGCTTGGTCTTCCCCGTCGCCTGATCCACCGTACTAAATTCGTCATAGAAGCTTTTATACTTATTTCGCTCGGATGCTAGTTGGTGGTTCTTGGAGCGAATGCATTCCATGCGATAGTTCATACGCTCGTCGACAACTTCAACACACTTGACATGAAGACTCGGTGCCGATGGAAGATAACCCAACGGGCCTCTGTATTCAGGGTATGGGGACACATATTGTGGTACATCGTCCGCCCGCTGTAAGATCTCTCGATTCGTGTTGGAAAGTATATCTTGCGCGTCGAGGGAAAACCGTTGTTGCGTGACATCGCTGGCGGACTGTGCTGCAGTAGACAACTGAGCGTATTTAGTGGAAGCAGACTCTGGCGCTAAATCCTGAGGTGTCGCATGACCCGGGCGAATTGGAATATTATCGAACAGCACCGTATTATCCAACGATGTAGGAAACTCTGTCTCTGGGAAATGAAGGCCAAGAGAGTCAAGAAACGGATTTGGCGTATGCGACCTCTCTATACCGGCTGGCGTATTTAGGGCAGTTTCAATATATTCCGGCCGGTGGGATGAATCAGGCGTTAGAGATGGGGTCTCATCCGAAAGCGCATCACCTGAGTTTGATCTGTCCTGATTCTGCCGCTTCCCTACGGGTTTCTCAGCGCCAAAATCTTCGGGGAATGCTTCGTCATGAGCGCGTTTATGCGAAAGGAAGTCCGATTCGAGGTCCTGAAAAGCGAAGTCCGAATCGAAGAGAGGATCGTATAATAGCTCCTCCGCGCCAGCTGACAAGTCTTCTGCTTGTTGCGTAGAATATTTCCTCACAGTTTCGTCGACTATAGCTTCTCCGTCATTGGGTATATCACGCTCTTCATTTTGGGACGATGCATGGGTGGCATCAGCCGGGTGTTGTTGTTGTTGCTGCTGCTGCTGCTGCTGCGACCCAGGGGAAGGTGTAAGCCCCAGATCATTCACACGCATATGACTGAAAGGAGGCGATGGAAGGCCCTCAGGTGCATAAAGCTCTTGAAGGTCTTGGGATTGTGAAAAAGAAGGGCACATTGAAATACCTTCAGCCACGTTTCCAACCATCTCGACTGAACTTAGTCAAAGACTTTTGAATCCCAAGAATCAAGTTTCGTCACCTTTGTAGGCGGTTCTCTGGTGTGGTGGCTCGAGGTGTCGGGCTCGGTCCGTGCAAGTTGTATCGAAGGCAAATCGATGCAGACGTAGACTGGTTGGCGGCAACGACGTCAGAAAATGCGAACCAATCTTCTAGTAAAGAAAAACAACACATCCCACACAATAAGGTCAGTTCAAACACCGTACCTTCAGCCAAAAGACACTCGATAGCTAGCACAAGGAGAACGATGCCTTGCGCCACGCGCGTGCCAGGTTATCGCCTCGGAGTCTCAACCAGATAGTCAAGGCAATCCGAATGCGATGCAGACAAACAAAAAGATATCAGAATGCCTTGTGATCAAACAACAGCCATCTTGACGGAATGAAGCTTGTGTGACGAGGTGAAGTTAAGAGAGCAGAGTCATCGCAAGGATGTACAAAATTGCAATCATGTGACCAACATTGAATTGAACAGCGCAAACGACAACATGAGTGAATATAAACAACCCAAGATAGAACAAAGAGAGTACCTCCAGGCTCAAATAAAGGAAAACAATAATGACTGCTCTATCTTTTTTCTTTTTTCCTTCTTCTTCAAGAGATAGTCTTAGGATAGAATTGATTTCTGCTTCTCTTTTTGTTGGCTACCGCTCTGCTGACCGCCCTGGTTACACTAAGCCATGCTTGGAAACAACGTCGGCTTATTAACCATCTTGTTCCATCATCCACCTCGAGCAGCAATAGCGAAAGTGGGGGATTTCAGTCCCTTTTTAGTGGAAGAACGCGAGTCTCATTGGGCTGCTCAGCGCCAGGCTCTCCGGAAACACGAGGAGCTCAAGATGAGTGTCATCCTTTGCACGGGTATGTTGTCTTGCGGTATCCACTTGTGAGAGCAAACGGACTCAAGTTGACCGGATATAATTGATCAACAGCGGGTTACGACCATACTATTCGGTATGTCCAAGCTCATGCTTTAGTTGCGCCGTCATTTTCATACGGTACTCGTTCTTTCGGGACTAATTGGTACGAACAGCTTCTGGGAAGCGTTGTCGGGCATCTGCTCACGCACCATCCAACATCCGGATTCGCAAGTGAATCGCCTCTGTATCACACCCGATAAACGTTACTTGGCGGCGGCTGGTCATCACAATGTGAAACTTTACGATATCAAGTCGACAAACCCGAACCCGATCATGACGTTTGATGGACACACAAGCAACATAACCGGGGTAGCTTTCCACTGTGAAGGAAAGTGGATGGTGACCAGCTCCGAAGATGGAACGGTTAAGGTGTGGGATACAAGGACTGGCAGTTTACAACGCAATTACGCACATAGGGCTCCTGTGAACGACGTGGCTATACATCCTAACCAAGGAGAACTGGTCAGTGGTGACCGTGCTGGGATCGTTCGTGTCTGGGACTTGGGAGAGAGCGTCTGCACGCATCAATTGATTCCCGAGGAGGATGTGGCGGTTCAGAGTGTCAGTGTTGCCAGTGACGGTTCTTTGCTGTGCGCTGGGAACAAGAAGGTATTCCTCTTAACATACCGATGGATAAGGGAGAGGGTAAGCTAATGATGTTTTAGGGTAACGTGTACATCTGGCGAATGATCCAGGATGTCGAAGTGACCCGGATAGTTCCTATCTGCACATTCCAAGCGCACAAAGACTATCTCATCCGTATCCTCCTCTCACCAGACGTCAAGCACCTTGCGACTTGCTCAGCGGACCATACGGCCAAAGTCTGGAACCTCGATTACGACTATCCCCCAGCAAAAATGGCGGCCGCAGCTGTGACTAAGGGCAAGGCCAAAGCTATCAGCAGCGGAGCCGAGACAAACAGCTCCACGTCACCAACAGCCGAGAGCACAGACCCAGCGGTGATTCAAGAAAGGAACAGAATTCAAGATCTCAACGCCTTCCGCATAGTTGCTGGATCGCGAGCACCGGCTGAAGAACCTCCGAACCCGTTCCCTGCACAACCAGATGGACCGCCAATGGATCCCACCACGGGCACTCCATTCTTGGAAACTGTACTGAGCCAGCATCAGCGGTGGGTGTGGGACTGTGCATTCTCTGCCGATTCGGCATATTTGGTTACGGTGTCTAGTGATCACTACGCTCGTCTTTGGGAGTTGAACACGGGACAGGTTATTCGTCAGTACAACGGACACCATCGTGGGGCGGTATGTGTGGCATTGAACGATTATTCTGAGCCTCGGTAATCTTTTCTTTTTGTTCTCTTGTTTTGTGTGGATAGCATGGCGTCGGATACATTGGTTATGTCGGAGTTAGGATCATGCTCGTCTGCTGGGAGGTTTTATTCAATCAATTGTGTTGGAATCTGTTTGTTTATAGTTGGTGGCAGCATACCCAGGGATTTAAGTTGATTGTTCGGGTTCTAAATGCCCTCGTAGAATGGTTATAACTTTCCAATCCCATTGAAATATGTGCACTGGCCCATTAAATACTCAGAAAAATATGAAACCAATATGGATATACAAATCCAACCCGCAAAAATAAATACCCCAAAGCATATTATATCCCAATCAAAGGAAACCTAACCCACAGCAAACCAAGTCACACTAACCACAACATCCAAACCCCTCTCCTCAGCCCCGGGGTATTTAAACGTCCACATTCCATCCCGGTTGACATCCCAGAACGCACCGGCGGCAGAGTGCATCCCACGCTTTCCGGCATTGCTGTGCTCGCCCTCCGCGGCGGTGGCCTTGTCGACGACTCCTTGCTGCACGATGGTGCTGTTCACGGTGAAGCGGTAGGGGGCCGGTGTTGAGGGGGTGGAGGGGGCGGTTGCGGCGATGAGGGATTTGAGGATTGTGTTCTGCGCGGTGTATTTGTTAGCATATGTATATATGAGTATTCTAGGTTTGCTTTGATAGGTGTGGTGGGGCGTACAATGATCTGGGAATTCCAGTCCCCGACTTTGGTGTGGTCGTATTCTTTTACTTCGACGAGTGTGGTGTCGCAGGCCTATGGTTGACCTGTGAGTATTCCCCGCATTCCTAGGTTAGTGTCTGGAAGCTGAACGCACCTCAGTCGTGACCTTGCTAAGCTCCTCGATGGGTAAGGGCTGGTCGCATTGTCAGTAGGGATGATCTCGATTTGCATTCCAGTTAGCTCGTGGCTCAATCAACGTACAGAATTGGCGGGTTTCTGCTCGGCGGCCATTATGAATATATTCCGGTGCAGTATTCTTCGACCTGTTTGTATCCGATCTAACTCGAAGAACCAATGGTTAGTCGATTGCACGCGGGGAGATAACAGCAAACAGCAGCAACACTTCTCCAGGGATTGGGAGAATCAATCAAGAAGGGGAATATTGAAATATCTCACCTTGGATATTAGCCCAGTTGGACGGCAGTAGAATCAGTAATGACTGTTTTGTAGAATATTCTGTAGCGACAGCGTCGGCCGTGTTTATTGCTCTCCGTGGCATCAGCATCATCGTGTGGCTTGTTTATTTCGTTCGAAAAGGGGAAAGTGGATACGCACCGCCACATATATAGTTGGACAGTAGATACTCAACAGAATTGTTCCAAGTCTTGAATGACAGGTAGGCATGTGGTTTTTTGATATTCGCTTGAGCTTAATCTGGCGCCTGGAAAATGCGTATTTAGTTTAGCTTATATCGCTTTACGGCCATCAAGAACTATATATTTTCATAGTCCTGGCTCTGGCTTGCTTGTTCAAAGATTTTAGGTTAACCCCAGGCTAAATATGCTTAATGTACATCAATCAAAGGCACCATAATGCGAGCTGCTTCGTGGTTTGGGATAGTTCAAATCCAGATATCCAAGCTCCAAAATCTGATTTATAGTCAACCTCTTCGCCGGATCCGACTCCAAAACAGCATATAAAAAAACACGTCAAACTCCGGAACCCCTTGAGCTACCAGACAATCAGTCCAATACTCGTCTTCCAAGCCAACCTTGACTTTGTCACAAATTGAGAATCGCAGTTCTAGAAGTATTCATCTGAGCGGACGTTGAAATCATGGCACTGGGCTGTTCGATCGCTTTCTGCTCGAGCATGCCGTCTTTAATTATGCAGTTGTATACGCCAGGCGAGGAGAAATTGATCCGGAGGAGGAAGTACTATACGGGTTTGTGCTCTGCTGTGATCTATTTGGCTGGTAACATGCACACTGCTATTCCCCAGGCCCAGATATCAATGGCACTGGCCCAAGATTCGTTGAAGAAGACCTCTGGACTTCTGTATGTAATTGAGGTAACTATTACTACCGCTAGGTACCATGACTACTAAGATCTTTATCAGATAATACATCAAGTGTTGTTGGCATATCTTACCAGAACCAAGATCAGCCAGCTTAGCGTGAAGCATCAATGGCACTGATTCGTCGTCACTAGGCGCATTCGAATCCTCTCAGAAATATATTTCCCGTTTGAAGTCTGTCATCCCAGTAAGTTTGACTTTCTGGACTGCGTCAGTCCCCGCAATGAGACTTATCACAATATACAAGCCCTTCATTGTGTATCTCTCGTATTGTGATATGTCTTTGTAAATGAGCAGCCCAGAGTTTTCTCGAATGGTTCCAAGACCATCATATCCGGCAAGCTGGCATAAAGCGGATGAACTTTGCAGACTGGAAGCGAGCTTGCATATCATCATCTATTTTTTGGGAAATTGGCCTTCGCTTCTCAGGTTATCATTAGACCGAGAATACTTGATGACCACTTGATCATTTTCATTGCCTGAACGAAATGCCCTCCAGACATGAGGTTTTCGTTGGACTCACAAAGCACGGAGGTCTTCCCAGTCTTTCCTACCAATTCCATTCCTTGCTGGAGCAGTGATGCAGAAGACGTGTTGTTCACCTGCGAATTAGTTCATCTAACAGAGCGTCTCTCGTCAAGCAGCAAGTTAGTTCAATCGACAATAATCAAGAGCTCACACTTGACGATCTGTCTGGGCATAGACCGTAATTGAAGTGCTGTCTGATATAAGAGCACAAGTACCATGGGCAATAGGCGGTTATTACTGCTTCATACGAGCATTATAGCAACAGCATGGCTTTCTTGGTTCTTGTGGATCGAGCCCCATACAGATATCACGCCTAAGGCATCAAGACCGTGCACGTGGAGGATCCGCTGGCGGACGACAGCGGCAGAAACCCACTCGGTGACTGCCGAAAACGTAGTCTGATTGGTCACCTGATGTATTACATCAACTCCTTGGTATTTTTGGCCTTTTGGCATTGCGACGGATTTTCTAGCTGCGGCAGCTTGGTTGGATTTGATATCTGACATTCTTTCACTGTTTTTCTATTCTTCAGAAGGAGAATATTACTCCAATCAGATTTGAAAACCGAACAATCCTGTGATTCCAACCACTGCCAATCAAGAATGTCAAGCCAGCCTCTTCTCCAAACTGCCCCAGGTACGTAACGTCTAATATCCCTTCATTTCGCTCCATTCAACAACCATCATCCCAGCTAACATCAAACCCAAAAAACGAAACAGGCAAACGAATCGCCCTCCCCACCCGCGTTGAACCAAAAGTCTTCTTCGCCAATGAGCGCACTTTCCTCTCCTGGCTTAATTTCACCGTCATCCTCGGCGGCCTCGCCGTCGGCCTTCTGAACTTCGGCGACCGTGTTGGCCGTATTTCGGCTGGGCTGTTTACGTTTATTGCCATGGCGGCTATGATATATGCGCTTGTGACGTTTCATTGGCGGGCGCAGAGTATTAGGAAGAGAGGGCAGTCGGGGATTGACGATCGGTTTGGGCCGACGGTGTTGGCGTTGGCGTTGTTGGCGGCTGTGGTGGTGAATTTTATTTTGAGGATGAAGGAGGGGAGTTTTTAGGAGGGGGGAGGAGGTACAGAGTATTGTTAGGATTATGGTGGTGTACTTGCTGAGGTGAAGAGCTGCTCCTTTTTTCATTGTGCTCTATGTACTGAGGGTGCTTATATACATATCGGTCTTTTCGTTACTTATTGTATGCAATTAGCATGAGACGTTTTCGTTTTCGGGATGAACCCAGTCATTGTCGATAAAAGTCCCGAGATTCCAGTAATCCTGCTGTGTTCCCTGACCATTGACGGTGTCATTACCCATGAACTTTGCAGTCCAATAGGCACTACCCCGAGCATACTGGCCAAATGTCGCAATACCAGCTTTGAGGTTTCGCTCACGGAGTGCAAGGGAGTTCCGCTGTGCAGCCTGGATAGACCACTCGCCAATGAAGACGGGGAACTTTCCACTACCGGTTTTATGCTTTGCGTCGACACAAAGTTGGGCTGGGAGGTTGGCAGAGGTGGTGTTAGGAGGATGTTCATAGTGGTAGACATGGACATCAAAGACAAGGTTGGCGTTGTCAGGTATCTGGTCGTACCAGTAGTCGGGATTCTTGAAGCTGCCCTGGAACATGACGGGAATCTTAGAATTGACTTTGGAGACTCGGTCAATAACAGCATTGATATACTTAGACACCCACGCGGCGCCATCGTCGGACAGAACAGCTGGAGTGCCGAAGTTAGACATGGACTCCTTGTTGAGGTCGGCTGGTTCGTTCAGGGGCGCGATGGTGTAAGACTCTGGGGAACCAGAGCGTTGGACGAAGTCGATGACCTTGTCAATGGTCTGGAGGGACTGGTTCAAGGCAGTTTGGTTATTGAACCAGTCCCAATGGCCCATGGCTTCTCCAATGGGCAGACCATTGAGTCCTCCCGGGAGAGAATGGACATCAATGACGATATGCATCCCGTAGTTCGTGATGGCATAGTCCGCAATGTTCTTCAAGTAAGCCGTCTGGTTACCCGAGTACAGCTGCGAGCTGGGAAGGTCGATCCATGCCGCATAGTGAGTCGGAATACGCAAGAGAGCCACCCCACCCTTCGCCAGATGGTCGACATCCTTGGTGGTGATGAAGGTGGCATAGCGATGCTCGAGAACCGGACCACATTGGGGACCAAGATTTTGGCAGAGGGTCCATTCATCCGACGCGTTACCGCCATAGCGAGCCCAGAAAGCGCTGTCAATGTTGGACTCTTGGACCAGCCAGCCTCCAAGGTTGACACCGTTGGCCTTGAAGGACCGCCAGTCGACGTAATCGGCTTGAACGAGGGAGGGGATGGTGCCCAAGGCTGCGAGGAAAGTCCGCACGCGCATTTTGGCGGTTAGGAAGCCGCTATTCTGAGAATGTCGTGCATGACTGTTGAGGGGCGTTTATGCGCCTTTTATATGGCGAATTTGGCAATTCTTCACAACGGCGGACATTCTCCATGGGGTAAAGAATGACAGGAGGACATTGCGCTTCCCCCGCAGGGTTCCGGATTGTCCGGAGGTGAGGGATCGGGATATCCGGGGTGTATTAACCCGGGATATCATAGCAGTGCGCTCTCTTGAAGTTGGAGAGGACTCTGGAGTACATATACAGATTGCTCAATCGGGCATACAAGGTCTGCGGGCCGTGATGCCACGTGACGTGTCAGGGGCTCGTACTTGTGATGAGACAACTAGCTAGCCGCTTTAAAGTTCTGATAGGTACCCAATGGTATATTGACCTTAGGCCAGCACACATGTACTTGCAGATAACAATTATGGAGGGGTAACGCATAGACATAGATTTTTTCTGCGTATTGTTCTAGTCTTCTGGCTATTATCTTCTAAAGTATCTCTGTCTACTATGTACATAAACCAAACAAGTACACGCACGTAATTACCATACAATACACCGCCCTCAGTACCGGCCATTCCAGACTCCCGTCGCAGACCCACCTATGCATCATAGGTGGATGGATCGACGAATGGGGAGCGATCCAGTCGGTGGCTATTGGACAGCGGAACTGGAGAGTGGGGACACGCAGGCATCTGTTTGACTTCTTGGTGTCTTCTATCCGGTTGAGGCGATCGTCTTCAATTCGTTATATTTAGTTTGGGGGTATGTGTTTCGCCCTCTCTCCTTCTTCTTCTCCCTCTTTCTGTTTTCTATCTTCTCGATTCTACTGTTTGCTATTGCTTTCTACCAGTAAATATACTCCAGTGCTCAATACTCTGAACACTGTACACAGCAGCTGAGTCATCTATAAACACGCTGATTCAGCGATTACGCCACCTCCTCTCTGGCCATCCGTGGGTCGCTCATCTTCCCTACTCCGGATGCTATCGCTCTGTCCTCAATTGCATCTGTGTCTCCTCTTTACATCTACCTATTCCATCAGACCTGTCATATATCATAATCGCTTTGTTTGTCATCTCCTCATCTCGAACTTATCTTCCTTCTGATATCACCTGACCTCTTTGTTCTCCACGGTCGCAATTCCCCTACTTCTATACTTTCTACTTCTTCCTTTACTGCTTGCTCTCTTCATGACTGTATAAATACGACTAGCCTTGAAACCCTCCTGCTTCCTCTTCGCATGGATGTTTCGCCTGCTCCCCTGGCCCTCGGTTCTTGGAGGCGATATCAGCAACCATACCATTCCCAACAAACACGACAATAATAACAACAACGACAGTCATAACAATATCACTGACCACAACAACCACTCCCTCTCAATGCTCGCAACTCCACCATCTTGCGCCTCGCACGGCGTTCCTCTGCAGAATACTCTTTCTCTATCTTCATTTAAATCGAACTCTCAACTGAAGCGAAAGCGTTCTCCCTCTCCCGATGCGCCCGATACTCCCGCGCCAACCAAGTTATGTTTCGGTCGCGACCCCAGCGTTAACAGTAGTAATAATGCGCCGGTCGCCCCCTTGTCGCCCTCATCGCAGAGTTCTGTGTCCCAATCCGCTGAACAGCCCCATCACCAACCGTCATCTCCGGTCGCGTCGCATATTAAGAGTGTCAACGTTGACAAACTACGAGAGACTTTGGAAGCCCAACTGAGTCTCGAAGTGCTGCTCAAACACAACGAATTACGCTTGATCGACCAGGAACTCGCCAAATGTCAAGTCGCACTGGAACAGATGCGTCGCTGCTCTGAGATTCCCTATCCTGGTTCGCAAGTCGCAGGTTTGTCGCCCTCGTTGGCCAACGGGACAAGCATGGCGGTCTGCCTTCCTGGAAATGGACCGGTACCGTCGTCGCCTGCCCCGTGGGGTGTCACAGATGGGCCCTACTCTCGTCACTACGCCAGATGGTTGCTTCCCGATCCTCGATTTGACGGTGGTCACATTGACGCTGGAACAGCTTGGGGCGCTGCTTCTTCCATGTCAGGCGCAAACACTATTGGCACAACCCCCTTCGAAGGTCGTTCTACACGTGGTACTTCCGGCGACTATGCTGCTTTAACCAAGTCTCGACCTCAGCGTGGCTCTGCCAGTGGCGCGAAATTGCAGGCCTTGTCTAATGGTTGCCCCCCTGTTAGGGAACGGGCTGGTCCCATGATCATCCGGCGAAAGTCGGATGGCGTAATGGTCAAACTAGTCTGCTTGGATTGTCGACGAGACAACTTCTCTAGCACTCAGGGATTCATTAACCATTGCCGTATCGCACACAATCGCAACTTTGCCAGTCATGATGCTGCTGCCGTGGCTTCCGGAGAGCCAGTCGAGGTGGATGAAGCCGGTGCGGTGGTCGGGGAGAGCAAGACGGAGACGTCCAGCGGCCCTGCAGCCGCTCCTGGTTATGTCCATCCTTTGGTACGGTCAGCACATGTGATTGAATCTTCTCAGTCTAGCGCTACTACTCCTGCAACAGCAACTGCTGCTGCACAAAACGCGGCAACACCTCGGAAGCGACCCGAGTCAACTCGCCTACCATCTTCCTCCATGGTGGAAACACCTCGCAATGCTCATATCCGTTCTCTTTCAGAAGGTAACCGGCGTACACCGGCTTCGTCTTCTTTCCTGGCCTCGCCTATTACACCTCATCTATCTTCGTTGATGCAACATCAGGGCATTGGGGTCGATCTCAGCCAGTTAGTTGACGAGGCCAAGGCCACGATCGATCTCGAGGCGTACTCATCCGGCGATGAAAATGACGAAGGATCGGAAGATGGGAACCCTGTCCCGCCTCCATCATCGACAGACCTGAATGCAGGCATGTCACAGGCTCGTGGAGGTCGACAACCCATACGCACGGTGGGTGTATCTCAGCAACCTAGTACTAGTCGCGATGCACACAAACCTCAGCCATTGGAGACATTGACACCCTTGCGACCGGGAGCTTCTTATATCCCTTCTTACGGATCGACGCCATCTTCGACCATAGAAGATAACGTTGACGGAATGGATCTGACGGTAAACCTTAGCCCACATGCCGTCGAATCCAACCAAGCTCCCAGTTTGGTGAGCGACGATGACGATGATGGCGATGCCAGGTCGGACAGTACTGGAAGTCCTGGACCTAGTTCATCGGAAGCAGAAGACGATGACGGCCAAGACTTCAGTCACATCGACGTGGAAGATGACGATGAGACGACCTCTTCAGCCACGGCAGCCGCCACGGAGCCCAAGAGTGGACCTCCGTCACTGGCGAATTCGGCGCCCACAGCGGCGCCTCTGCCAAAGTCGTTGCGACGTGGGAGTCACCCTCGTTCCCAAAACAAGAAAAAGAAGAATGACCGGTTCATTTCTTCGTCGACCGCGCTGGACAGCGGTAACAACAAAGAGGAGAAGCGCGTGAGCTTTGTCAGTCCCCAATTGAGTCCGGACAGCAGTCCGTCGAAGGGGAAAGATGGCCACGGTCGGAAGTGAATTCCTTTTCCCTTTTTCCTTTCCGTGAAGGGCTAGAACCTTCAGTTATGTGTTGTAATGGCGTTCCATTGCCTCTACTTTTCCTTTTCTTTTTTTCTCAATCTCATTTGATAAACGAGACATGTTTGTAATTACCGCGAAGACGGGATTCTGCGTATTCAGATTGACTACCGAATGGTTTTCTGAGCGTCCTGAGGGATTGAAGCCCTGGGATATCGACGGATTGACGATATGAAATGATTTCTTATGGCGTTTGATAGTGGAACCCAATACTGGAGTATGAATGAAATATTATCACCATACGTACATGTACTTGTAGAATCACATGTCGTACTTTTAACTGGATGCCTGCAAGGCTGCAGAGTAACGTGACTTCGTATTGATCTCTGACTAGCTTCATTCTTCTTTCTTCCTCTTCTCTCCTCTCTATCTTCAAATCTTCATCCTCGTCCAATTCCACTGCTATCTTCATCAATTTCTCCAATTCTCTGTTCAATTCGCCTCCGTCTCCTTATCTGGATTCTAAATCCGAGGTAATCCCGAAAGCCAAGCCCCCACCCCCGATTATGTATTCATCATCCTACTCCATGGCATCCCGATCCGGGTTAAATTCTTTCCAACAATGGACGAGTGAGAAACGCTCGGACTGGAGACGCGCAAGAAACGGGATTGAAGAATGATCTTCTTGTTCCTCCTCCCCTGTCCCTCTCTCACCCTGATTCCTCTCTAAACCCGCCATGTCATTGATACCATTCGTCCTCCTTTTCCTCTTGCGCCTCGAATTCGCCTCCGCTTTCTTCTCCTGGCACAGTTTCCTGTACGAATTCGGCTTCCTGGGCGCCCACCCGACTACCTCCTTCCGTTCGTTCGCTATTGCGCCGCCAGAAGTGAACCTCCTGCGATGGGATCCCCGTTGCGAAGACGGTTATGTCTTGCTCAGTCCGCGCGGCCATTTCTACCCCGAGCCGGGACCGTTAATCTACGATAACCGCGGAAACCTCATCTGGATCGAAAAGGATTGGGGCATGGTTATGGACTTGAATGTCCAGCGGTATCGGGACCAGGATTACTTGACGTTTTGGGTGGGGAAGGATGATGGAACGAGAGGCTTGGGGTCATACTACATGGTACGTAAAAATTCTTGGCTTTTTGTCGCGTGGTTTAATCTGCGCATAACGCAATTGGCTAATGTAGGTTATAATAGCTAAATTCATCCTACGGCGTGTCCCATGTGGTTTCCCCTGCCAATGGTTTGCACGGCGATGTTCACGACTTCAAAATCACCGATGAAGGGACGGCGTTGATGACTATTTACGATCTCGTGGAGACGGATCTCACCCTCGCTGGGAAATCGGGAAATGGCTGGATCTATGAGGGTATCTTCCAGGAAGTTGATATCGAAACAGGCGAGTTAATTTTCCAGTGGAGCGCTGGCGATTATTATAACCTGGATGATTCCTACTTCGACATTGGAGAAAAGGGGTATGCACCACACCAAGCCGGAGCCTACGATTACTATCATATCAATAGTGTCGACAAACGATTCGATGGAACGTATCTCGTATCGTCCCGCTACATGCATTCAGTGACTTGCATTAGCGCAACAGGGGAGGTACTCTGGGTCCTAGGCGGCAAGCGCAACATGTTCAAGGATTTGTCCGACGACGGCTCAGCCACTGGATTTACCTGGCAACACGACGCACGCTGGCACTCGGATCGAATTATCACACTTCTGGACAACGGCGCAAACGAACACGAGAAGACTGCCGACTATACCCGCGGCCTAATGATCGAGCTGGATTTCGACAACTGGACCGCCCACACCCTGCATGTCTACCACAGCCCGGGGCACTTTAGCAGCCACTCCCAAGGTAACCTGCAAGTTCTGCAACGAACAGGCAACGTCTTCATCGGCTGGGGCAAACCATCTGCATATACGGAGTTCAGCACCGACGGAACCGAAATCCTCTGTGACGCCCACTACGGCCCATCTATGTTCTTCTGGTTCGGATGGATAAAGTCCTACCGTGCGCAAAAAGCCAACTGGGTTGGAAAACCCAGCTGGCCACCGTCTTTTGCAGTATATGCCGAAAAGTCTTCGCATGCAGTGTACGTTAGCTGGAACGGCGCTACAGAAATTGCTGGCTGGCTCTTGCAGCAAACTACCAATCGTGCGTCGGGCGAGTTTGAAACTCTCGGCTACGAGCCAAAGAAGGGATTTGAGACGCGTCTTGAACTGTCACCGGATGCACCAGTTGATGGGTACTTTTACCGGGTTGCTGCAGTTGACTTTAAGGGGGAGGAACTGGGCTATACCAAGCTTTTTGCCGTAAGTCCTCATTTACTGGGTCTAGAAAAGTATGAAACTGACGATTTAGATCTCCGATGTCACAACACCATTCCCCACTGTCGCCGAACCAGACGGCGACGGCTTTCATCAACTCCTCATAGCCGCATGCGCAGCAGGAGCCCTCCTGGCAGCCGCATGGAAATACAAGAGACAAGTGTTGGGGATATACGCATATTGTCGACGGTTCATATGGGGTATAATGGATCGATAGTGGTACCGATCGTATGGATCGTATAGGAAATAAGCTGGTCCTCGGTTCTGGTTTTGGTTTCGTCATGGCGTTATGATACCCGTTTTTGATCATCTTGTCATCATCTGTTCAAGTATGTATATTAGTTGTATATTGGCATATGATATTGCATATAAATAGGAATATAATACATATTGCATTGCATTGTAACTTGACTGTATATTTAGGTGGTGCTGTGTTTATACCAACCAACCTAGCTCTATCCCCTCTTGCGTACACCTGCTTCTCGCTGCAGTCCTTGTTGCTTTTCGCTCAGCCGATTCAGGGTCTCGTTTCAGACTTCAAAACTCCATAGACTAGTGTCAGCGTATATTTCGAATGCAACAGCCGTGGTCACATCAGCTCATGATCGATAGATGAATAGTTGCGTTCGACTTTTCTCATTTTTCGAAAAAAAGTCGACGGAAGGTAATCTGTTGACACCCTAATGGTGTGTATTGGCCCAGAAACAATGAAGCGTTGCTTTGCTCGTTCGGTAACCACTGCAATCAATTTTGGAATTTATGTGATGGAGGATCCGGGTGTTGAATGCGTACTTGTCATCCGAATGACAAGATAAACAAGATAAGAGGGACTCCTGAAAAACATATAGCCGGGGTGTCTGGGTTGTCCAGCCCGAGTAGTGGGGCCGATAGGACCGGTTGCAGCGTCGCTAGACATTGCAATGCCATTGACTGTCCTGCCTGCATTCTATAGGATTACAGTCGGATCGAAGTCGCCCCTGTCTAGCCGCCTAATCATCATGAGTTCAGAGAAGATAAAACCGTATCTGACTTAATGCATTGACCTACGAAAGAACCTGCTTGAATTTCTGTCATTTCACTGACCTTGTATACATTCGTGGCAGCGAGTGGCCACTTCTAGGATGGTTTGAGGTCACCCCGGCCCTATGTGTCGAGTAAAGGGTTTGGAAGGCTTCCCGTCACAAGGTGTGACAAAATCGATGATCTTGATGGACTATCAAATATTGTCAGCTATCACTCTCCTCCATGAACATTGGTATTCGCACGTGGATTTTTAATAGGATAGGGTTGGGCGAAGGCTCATCACAATAGCATTGGCCTCCCACATCTCTCTCTGTCGTTCTTTAGTGTTCCAGTATATCTAACGTCAGACTCAGTCGAGCAGCAATTTCTCCGAATGTAGGTCCTCTTGAAGCTAGCAGAATCGCTTGATGTGGTGATCGATGGGTATGTTGCCTCGATATGCAAGTGCATTACTTCTATATCCAAGAAGTTCCATGTTGGAATGAGAGTGCGTCGTTATGATTGCAAAATAACTTGACTCTTTTTTCTTGCTCCAGCTTTCGTGTCATTGAGGCATCTGTCTGCTCTCATAGTGCGTTAAAACCAAGGGTATGAAGACAGACATAGGATTGTCTGGAGATGCTTGGTTTCACTCATTGGCTCCAGTGGGAGTAGTTTAGCACGTATTATCTGGCTTCTCAGCTCATAGTGGTCGGTTTCTTGCATCAGGCTCGACCATCTGGCTTACCTCACTTCTCTCATCTCAATTCAACCGCACCCACCTACCTGAATCACTATGCTAGCAAGTGGTACGGATATAGTGGTGACGACGATGAGGATGGTGGTGGCACTGGTCGTATGGCAGTTGGAAAATGGATGGTTGCAAATAAAGAGGGAGCTAGGAAGGTAAAGCTGAAGGCGCCCATTCACTGTAGAATTCAGAATATTGATAACTGCTTGGTCAAACAATCCCATTCCAATCGATAATGGCTTAGGCTTCTCAAAACCCATACAGCAAGGTAATACAGTATATACAAACTCCGCCGACACAAAATGAAAAAGAAAACGGAAAGCGAAGAAGATCCATGCCCATCTGCGTGTCGTATTTTGGCCCCAACTGATGGAAGCACAGTATAGAAAGGTAAAGGAGAATGGAAGAGGAAGACGCCAAAATGTGGTCGAACAAATAACCACCGGATGAAGGTTCTTGCCGGCAAGGATTATTATGAAGGAAAACAGATGAACGATGGTAATATGCAGTATATTCCGACCCAAACCTTTTACTCCTGACCGAATCCCAACGTTTCCTCCACGGCAATAGACATCTTATGCTCAAGAGTATCATGCGTCTTATATGGAGGAAGATCCAGTCGGTTGAAGCTGCAAATTTATGTTAGCCAGGAGCGTAACATAAACATGGAGAGAAAATACATACCAGGTATGCGACTTGGGCAATGCACCAGGGTCGCCCGACTTTTCAATCGTAAACCGTCGGGGCCCATCAGAGCCTTGAAGATCCTTGAAACCATTGACCGGAATACGCGAGGTACCGGTGGTGAACTGAAGGAGACGAGACTTCTGCTCTGCATCCCAGGTGCGGACGATCTTCCAGAAGTTCTGGATAACTTCATCCTGCTCCTGGTAGCCACGATAGTCCGTGTGCTTCTTCCAGTCCTCCACATCAATATCCGCAATACCACCAATAAGCAGCTCCAATTCACGTTCATCGAACACGTTGACCAAGTCAGCCGGGATGAGTTCGTTGAAACCAGACATGAACGCATCAAATTGCTCTTCAATACGCTTCTTAATTTTCCATTCGGTAACCAACCTGAGGTAGTCAGAAACAAAATTTCAGAATCCATCAAGGCACAACACTTACTCAACATATTGGCCCTTGTTCTCGTTGGTGACGGGAAGGTCCCGACCACCGGGCATCAGATCAATAGTCCGACGTTCTCCGAATTTCTCATCATCGACCGCAAAGTTAGGTTCAATAATGCCCTCGATATCATTATCCCTAAGATTATTGTCAGCAACCCAATCCTTCATAGAATACAGATAATGGTTAACTTACAGGACCCATGTCAAGTTGCGGTGTAAGTCCTCATCAACACCCTCCATATCCTGAAGCGACACCTTCTTTCGGAGCATCATCTTATAGAATGCACCAATGAAGAACGAATCAAGGAAACGACGGTGGAAGATAGCCAGACCCACAACGCGACCAATGAACTTGAAGTAGTTCAAATGCTCTGGGTTCACGCCGGAGTGAGGGTTGATCTGCAGGGTATAATTATCGTGGGCGGAGTATTCGAAAAGACAGTAGAAGGGGTTAAACATTTCATGGGAAAGAAGGAAGAAGAATTCACTGCATGAAATCGGTTAGCAACCAAAGTCCCCAAGAGGTCTGAAAGAATCCATACCGAGAAAGACCACCATAGTCCAGACCATCTTCACCATCGAACTTGATCATCAAACGTTTCTTCAGATCGGAGGCACTTTGCCGCATGATTTCGGCATACGAGTCTTCAAAGATGTTGTTCCGGCGCACCTTAACATGGCACTGGCCGGACATGATGCGCAGAGCGGGCTGCGAGCGGAAGTAGATCAACTTGCGTCGGAAGTCCCGCTTGTACTGAGGAACACCCTGATCCAAGGACGAGGGGAGACGAGGGTCGTCCCACGTGGTTGTCTTGGTGTTGTGGTCCACGAAGTAGACACGAGCCGTGTTGGTCAGACGCATTTCCCAGCCACTGGGCAACGGTCCTAATTGAGACACTGGCTGCTGCTGAATCGTGGTGTTATTGCCATTTGCATTCTGTCCATACATGCGAATGTACTGCTGTCGTCGGGGATCAACCCATGTCGTGGTTCGGGTGTTGTGGTCAACAAAATAGGGCCGACCTTCGGGCGTCGACCGCTGTTCCCATCCCGGCGGAAGCTCACCAGTGCCTGCAGTGGTGGCGCCCGTGGCCATCATGGAAACAGCGCTAGCACTGCCGCCCGGTGGGGTCTGAGCCTGGTGCTCCTGCAAGTTCGGCGAGCTCGCGCCAGTCCGATCTTCCGGTAACATCCGACTCTGGTGGGCCCGACGCTCCAGCTGCATGTTGGCCTCCCGTTGAGTGCGTTGAGTTTGTTCATTATAGTTATTCGACGGTCTCTGCCAGGTAGTTGTCCGAGTATTGTGATCAACATAATAGGTTCGGCCCAGGTTGTCCTCCCGACGTTCCCACCCGGTAGGTAAACGTCCTTGCTGGTCTTCGAAAGAGCTGAGGTTGGTAGTACGAGAACTTTGGCTGTGGGGGTTCTGCACAGCTCCGTTGACCGGAACGACTACGCTGGATGGTCTTGTGGCTGGCATGCGCTGATTCAGAGATGCACTCGATGCGGCCGCTGAAGACGGATCGCCAGCAAGATGTGAGGTGACTTGGGGAACAAGTCCGGTCGATGATGAGGACGGAATGTGTGACCGGCCATTCTGTTGAGTGGGGTTTGGTGTAGATAGGTTGGTGGAGAGGTTGATGATGAGCTTTCCATGCACGACTAGGTTATCGTTGGACTTTTTCAAATCCCTCGTGAGCATTTCTGAATAAAAGAGCGCGCAAAGGTTAGCTTGGGCATAGGCATGGGATGTTTATGCGAACAGAATGACGCACCATCACCGCCCATCTGTACATCGATCACATCTCCCATCCGCACATTGATGACACCGAGGAAACCCTGATCCTTCTTTTTGAACTTCTTCTGGTCGAAAATCTGGATGGCAAGGATACTGTCTTCATTGACCCGGCTGCACATTGAAAATTGACGATGGTCAGCTTCTGAGCGCTGAGGTTATAAACCGAGAGGATGAAGGGTATGACGTACAGGTCGAACATTTCATTCCAGTACGGGTTCAACGTTTTCTTGATCACGGACGTCGTGTGGGTTTGTTCACCCCCGACGGTGGCCACGGCAAACGGATCGGGAAAACCTACAATGATTTGGTCAGCCGACAAAGGAGAAACAATGCAGGTCGATTATCAAAGGAACCAGACGTACGGAAAACATCGCGTTTGTATAACCCATCCGCCGCGATAACTGTGGAGTCGAAGTGTCAGCTTCTCCGTTGATGGTTTAAGAGGGCAGTTAGTCATTTTGCTTACTTGTGAGCCGTAGATTCGGCTGGCTGTAACCACGATCTGTTAGTTTGGACCCGCGTAGAAAAAAGGGAGTAAAGCACGTACGCAGGTAGATTGGAGCCCATTCTGTGCCACAGCGGAAACGCTCACAGTACCACACTTCTGAGAGCAAAAAGGCCGATCAAGGCAAGCCTAGCGGGGAAACTGCGGCGTGCGCATCCACCTCTGTCCAGCAAAAGAACAGAACACCACTTCTAGTGCTGCTAGTATTGATCTCGGACGGAAATCGGACGGGGAAAAGCGAAACGACGGTTGTATGGGCGGGGGAGAAAGGACCGAGGAATGGATCGAAACGATCGGGTGGGTTATGTCTTAGAAGAGATCGTCGTTTAATGCCTGGAGAAGGGCTGATTTGACGGCAGCGAAAACGACAACCCGGCGGCCACGAGAATGCCGAGTCGGTAAATCAGGAGATCTCGCCCGATCTGAAGTGGGCGACTGAGAACGAACAGAATGACACTTCCAGAGAGCGAAAATCTAGGATATTGGAAGATAGAAAGATAGTGAGTGAGACAAGGACGGAAAGAAAAGGAAACGAGAACGAGGAAGAAGAAGCGGCGCGGACTCTCTTGGAGGGGGCTGAGCACACTAACTACTGGTCCAGCAGTCCTGACGTTGAACTGCCGCCTGGGCCAATGAGGCGCTTAGCGAGGGGCGGAGTAGCCGGAGTGCAGCAGTAGATAGTGGTACTCTGTAGCTGTAGCTGTAGTTCTGTAGTAGACGAGAATGAACAAAGAAGAAAGAGAGAGATAGATGAGGATGAACGTCGTAGATGAGAGAGGGATAAAAAACGAGAGAGAGAGTGTGTGTGTGTGAGAGAGTGAGGATGGTTCGGCCGTTTTGGTCGCCGGGTTAGTCAGGAGGTTATAAGCTCCTGCGATGGTTGACCGAGCTCTGCAATTATATACCTCACTCTGTTAAATAGTCTCCTATAAGCTTTTCTAGAATATTCAGCTCATTGTTTTCAAAGTAAATTTATTAATTATTGTGCTCATAGTATTCGCTTGTCCGGAGTATACAGATTATCGAGTCAGGCTTCATGATTTCCCTTTCGGTAGACCGCTTACTACAATGGTCTATCTATTCCAGCCCTATGCTTCATTCACTGCTTTGTTCTTTTTCTCTCGTCATCTGTCTTCCTATTTCTACCATGCCCTCACATTGCTTTGAACACCAGGATGACTTGCCATGATGACCTTATCTGAGACATCAGAAAATATATATTCGCTGGGTAGCAAAGACGTTTTCTCGTTAACAGTACATTCTTTCAGCCGCCTTTACAATGTTAGTTTCAATTGAAGAACAATTACAGTCTATACGTCGCACGCTAAACCGAAGAGGCAGTTCTATACAAAGGCCAAGCTTTCCACCGAGGGTTTGGCTGTTGGAACCAGCTTATGTATCTGATGGAACGGACTATCACCTTTATGTCCGCTCACCGATATAGCCGTGTGCACTCATACGAATCACTGCCGAGTATCGTGGCAACTAGACTCACAACTGCTCGTGGCTCGAATTCGCCTTTCAACTCCATGCGAAGTCATACGCGTGTGCCTCCAGCTGGACGAAGTATAATAAACTGCACTCGACTCGCGCATTCTCAGCCCAGGAATGACGGTCTCTACTGGGATTACAGGGTGTATGTGATACTGTTCAGTCGACTACATTGGCATTCTCAGTATTTGCTATATGACAATGGCAAACCACGATACTATGATTTCTCGAAAGCCCTCAAACTCGCACTGGACTGGGAGCATTGTCGATAGGTATCCGCAGTTGGATATCAACCATGGTGCAGCTCATACGCACCACGCAGACATACAAGCAAGCTGACATTCCCCGACGCCTGACGAAAAAGACGGACCTTATGCGTGAGACGCGCTTTGAAGTCGATGGAATAAGTACAGAACTCTTTCCAAATCTTGCTTGACCCAGGATCTGCACTCAGTGACGAGGTGGAAAGCCGTATTCAAGGCCTTGAACTCTTGCATGTTCCTCGCACCGCTAGAGGAGCCTACTGAAGAGCAGCTCTCAATAACATGGCCAGGAAAAGCTCCCAGCGTACTTGACATGGCATCAACGGACACATATATACCATGAATGCTGTTGTCAGAAAAGGTAATCCCAGGTGCTACGCTCACTGAATCATTTGATATTTTACAAAATGATTACGACTGAAAAGACCTAACACCGACCCTCAAGGGGACTAGGAAGTGCAAAAGAAATTCAATAAAAAGTAGACAAGGCAGTACTTTTCTACGTACGGGATACGGGTACAGGGACGACGGCTCTATGGAGCTATGTTTTCTCATGCCATGGACTAGTAGAAGTATATATCAACGTAATGATAACACAGGAAGCAGAAGAGAAAAGGAAAAGTATCTCAAAAATGTTCCTCCTCGGTCTGCTGCTTGATAGTGGTTTATCATACAGTAACGTCCCAGTCCCCCGTAACTCCAAAGAAAAATCCAACGAAGTAGCCGCTTGTGCACTTGGGAGAGCATACTTTACTTTTCTTAAAAGCATCAAGTAGCAATGATGAGCCCTCTTATTTCTAGTTCACCCCACTCTTATGCATGCAGTCTTGCCGTGAGAGTCAATGCACGGATTTGAACCTGATTAGTACGGTGCATAGCCTCGACCGCGACCCCGATAGCCGCCTCCACGGTATCCGCGAGGCGCAAAGCCTCCCCGGCCATATCCACGTCCCCGGAAGCCTCCCCGACCACGTCCTCGAGCCATACCAGGCAGATTTGTTCGCTTGGGAACAACCTGATGGGACCATTATTAATATTGAAACTGAAGTAGGAGACACGTTGCAGAACTCACCTTCAGATTTCTACCACGGAAAACACTCTCATTCAAGATAAGTGCCTGGGCCACAAGACTAGGCTCCGCGAATTCCACATAGGCGTACCTGTAGTACGAAAGAGTCAACACATGTCCAACGCCCCATTATACCGTCATTCGGGATTATCCGAAACGTACCCCTTAGGCTGACCGGTGAATTTATCCAACAGGATCGTAACGCGGTTTATCGAGCCGCAGCTCTGGAAATGCGCCTGGATCTCCTCGGGCGAAGCACCGTAATCGACATTACCGACGAAAACACTCCGGGCATCGATCTCTTCTTTGTTTTCTGCCAGGCTCTCCGTTTGTTGGTCGAGGGTGGATTGCATCTCGCGCAGTTTCGCCGCCTCGGATTCCATCTCTGCTACCCGCTTCTTCATCGCCGCGATTTCTTCCTATATTAGAGGGTTTGTTAGCACATGCCTTTCCGGACATTATAGTAAGGAAACGGAAATAACAACAAGCCGTGAAATTGTAAGCATACCTCATCATCACCGCCCTCTTCCTGCTGAGGATTCGTCTCCTCCACGGGCACATCGTGGATCTCTTGCCCTTCTGTCGCCATATTGATTAGGATAAAAAGAGGATAAAGAGGGATCTAGGGGTATTCTCGAATAGAAGAGAGAAGAAAATTCCAGTTAATTTGATCCGCAGAGTCGGGAAAGGCCCCGAGCAAGAAATGGTGGAGAAGCAATGATGACTTTCTGCTGGTCTGGCCTAGCGTGCCGCACGGATAAGATCTTCTAGTCTGGAAGAATACAATATCCGACCAAGTAGAGAACAGATGCGGCTCCAATTGAATTGAAGTATAGAAAAGAGAACAGGGGAGCAAGAAGCAATTGCCACCTGGACCTGGAGGTAAAAGAGTCACAAGCAGAGAAAACGGTGATGTCGACTGGGATCGACGCCAGAAGTCACAGTTGCCTGTTCGGGTTTAGCGGGTTTTGTCATCAACACGACCTTGAGTATTGAATACAAGACAAACGATGGTCTGTTTCTAGAATGCAGCATTCACTATTTGCCAGGAATGTAGCTTCTAATAAGTTGGGTTCTGATAAGCTGGGTATTGTCTGCCTGACAACAATGCTAGAATGAACACGCTAGAGCAGCTACACAAGTCTAGTATTACTGATGAGAACTTGACGCCGGGATCAAATAAACATGCACAAACATCTGGGATATATACAATCAAGCGAAAACAACAAAGACATAAGTCATGAAGCGGGAACGGCATTTTTACGGAAAGATACCTTCTCGACCGCAACAGTTTCGGCTCCGTTGGCATCCGTCTTGAGCTGGTAGACATAAAGCACGAGCACATCACCTTGGATCTGTAGAGAGTCAGTATGCGCGCGACATTCAGATATTCCGCCAAACTTACGTCCATCAAGCAGAAACTGGGCGTAGGGTCCTCTCCCTCAGGCCAGTACCCGGTGCTCATGGCTCCGGTGGCACTTCCGGGATTCACGAAGAAGCGACCTTCCATCTCAAACGCTTCAAACCTATGTGTACCTCCCCACAGCAAGACATCGACATCCATCTGACGAGCGGCGATGAGTAGGGCGTCCGCATCCCCGGGGGGAATGATGGTGTGGCCATGCGTGAAACCGATCCGGAGACTACCGTGGGTAACGACTTTGGAGAGAGGTAGATTGGGCGAATCGACGTCGAAGTCACCTTTGACTAATTGTAAATCGGGGGCGACTCCGCGGAGGAACTCGAAGGTATCGCGGTCCGTTAGGTTACCCAAACAGAGGGTCTGGCCAATCTTGCCTGGCGTCAAGAGCTTCCGGAACTAAATCCTGTCAATCGAATAGCCATAGATATATAACGAGAGACTCATAAAAGGAATGCGACGCGCACCTTGGCAGGGAGATCCTAGGGACAAGTCAGCGACCTTCTTCACTCATGGAGCGAACACCAAGCCACCACTCACAGGAGCTCTGTCAGGGATGAAAAGATCACCGATGACCAGGACCAGACGGGAGGCCATCTTAATTATAGTTCAGTGGATAAAGAGTTCAAGAGCGCATTCCACATTGAACAACGAGAATAGTAGGACGGAGAACTGGAGAAGCGCAGTCCGCAGTCTGTCACTGGACGATGACCGTTCATTGAAGCTTTGCGGGGGAAGCTAGTAGCCACGTGATATAACAGCCCTACGTATTTACCATACAGCAGTCGGTCTGCAAGGGTCTATAATGCATTTATTCAAAACAACTAATGGAAGCCAGAGGATATATCATAAATTATCACAATTGGATAGTAATTGGTGTTGCTCTTGCAGTGGCCTCCAAATGTGCATGATAGTATTCGTAATACGGACATAGCATACAAACGCCGTCCGGCAATTCCGACTTGATGGAGTTTTCTAAACGAAGAATAGCTGAAGAAAAAGCCGAAATGAAGCCGTGAAAGTTGATTAGGCTATCAATGAGAATGGGCGAGAATTGGCCATTGTCAATCCTTTTTCTTTTTTTTTTTTTTTCCCCTTTGATCATGTACATGCGTAGTTCTCACTCGGACGATACGCGAACCGGCATTGGAGCATGTACTAATCCCGACATAAAAGGAGACAATGGATGCTTCAGACTGCATAAAGGGAGTCAGTTCGTATACAAATAGAATTGGACAAATGCCTTGATATATCTGAGAGATCTCTTTTCCTCTTTTTTCATTCACTTTACCGGCCAATCTTGCGCCGGCGATTCCTTTCCCAAAAAGGAAAATATCATATCTTTCTATCTCACATATTATTGTCCTATTGAAAGGATCTTATATTCGGGATCGAAACCGAAAGCCACGAGAATGCCCGACAGTTGCCAACGCCTAAGTTTGATCTCGAGGCACCTGTCGGATCCGGAGGCCGAACTGAACGCTCCGTTTTCGACCGAGAGATTCCAGAAGCCCCTCCTTCCACCGCTCACAACTTCTTATAACCCACAACAATCTTCTACCACAATTACCACTTCTTTCTCTACATTACCATCACCAGCTGCCAAAATGTCTACTCAAGCTCCTCACCCCACTCTCCTCATCCCCGGTCCCATCGAGTTTGACGATGCGGTCCTCCACTCCATGGGCCACTATGCGTGAGTAGCCTTCAACCCTGAGCTCGAGAACGACAAAAAGAGAACGAAAAAGGAGGGTACGGAAGTCTGAAAGAGAGATACTAACATCAGCAGTGAGTCCCACACAGCTCCCGGCTTCGTCAAGACCTTCGGAGAGACCTTGACTCTCGTTCGCAAACTTTTCCAGTCGTCCAACCCCGCCGCTCAGCCCTTCGTCGTTTCCGGCAGTGGTACACTCGGCTGGGACCTGGTCGCTTCGAACCTGATCGAAAGGGGTGAGAACGCGCTCGTTCTGCACACCGGTTACTTCGCCGACTCATTCGCTGCTTGCTTGGAAACCTACGGCGCCAACGCCACCCAGCTTAAGGCTCCCATCGGAGACCGCCCCTCGTTCGAGCAGATCGAGCAGGCCCTCAAGGAGAAGACCTACAAGCTCCTCACCATCACCCACGTTGACACCTCCACTGGTGTCCTCAGCGACGTCAAGGGCGTCACCGAGCTCGTCCGCCGCGTCAGCCCCGACACCCTCGTTGTCGTCGACGGTGTCTGCTCCGTCGGTTGCGAGGAGATTGCATTTGACGCCTGGGACATCGACGTTGTGTTGACCGCCAGCCAGAAGGCCATCGGCTGCCCGCCAGGTCTCAGCATCGTCATGACCTCGCCCCGCGCCGTCGACCGCTTCCGTAACCGCCAGACCCCTCCGGCCTCCTACTACGCCTCCATGGCCAACTGGATGCCCGTCATGCAGAACTACGAGAACCTCAAGCCCTCGTACTTCGCTACGCCCTCCACCCAGCTTGTCCACGCCCTCCACACCACCCTGACGCAGATCACCTCGCGCCCGCTGTCGGAGCGCTTCGCAGCTCACACCCAGGCCTCGGACCGCGTCAAGGCCGCCGTTGCCGAGCTGGGTCTGTCGCAGCTTGCTCCTAAGCCTGAGAACCAGGCTCACGGCATGACTGCCATCTACCTGCCCGAGGGTCTCTTGCCCACCGATGTGCTGCCTCTGCTGTTGAAGCGGGGCGTCATCTTCGCAGCCGGTTTGCACAAGGAGATTGCCACCAAGTACATCCGTTTCGGCCACATGGGTGTCAGTGTCACTGACCCCAACCGCAACCACATTGACTCGGCTATTGCTGCTCTCAAGGAGGCTGTTTCCGAGGCTAAGCAGGCCAAGGGTCTGTAAACGTGCGAAAAGAAAACAAAAAAAATATAAAAAAGATATTAGTATATAGGAAAGCATTACGAATACATGAATCAATATTAAATCGAATCTACAAGGAAACGTTGTCCAGCAATAAAACCCATCAATCATTCAGTCAATTGATATCATCCACTACAAAACTATGCTATCAAGCAACGACGACGATGAGTATAAAAATAAAGAAATAGCATCACCCTCTCCAGCCAGTCAAAATGCCGTAAAACCACACTATGCAATCAATGAACCAGAACAGAAGAAAATCAACTTATTACAATGAATATAAAAAGCTGCAACAAAACTAATAATAACCAGAGAGGGCATGGTGAGTTGGGGTATGGTATAATATGATATGATCATGGCTCTTTTCCAACCATCTTTATAGGAAAGGGACGAATAAACAATCATGTGTGATTCTCATGCTTCTGCTTCCCCTCTGCGCAATGCAAGAAGGGCGCGGACATCGGTCACGTATTGCAACGCTTCTAGCATCGGGATCAGGTGAAGTAGGCCGTTATCTGTTGGGTCGTTGATCCAACCTTCGATTGGAATGGCGTTATCTAGTTATGTTAGCTTACGTGTTGTTCAAGGAATTGGAGAGGAACGTACCCTCGTGAAAAATATAGCTCATAGGGCTGTTATCCAAGATCATCACCTTACTCAAGTCTGGCTCCACGGCGCTTAGATCTTTGATATACGCCCCGTTCCGAAACGTACAATGCTGACGGTAATACCGTGCCTGAAAATACTTTCGCTCTTGTTCCAGCCAGTCAATGACCGGATCGGCGTACTCCTGGACACTGGCCGTGAAGACTACCAGTTTGAACCACTTGCAGACCTTGCGTAAAAAGTCATCACAATGAGGTCGCTTGTGAACGTAGTAGAGAATCGGGTGCTGCGGCCCTAGCATCGTGGGCGGTCCGCCTGGCGTGAGTGCGGTGGTCATTGGTGTTGACAGTTTGACTTCAACCATGTGACCGCTAGACATGCGGCCGCCTTTCGCCAGTGAGTGTATGAGGGTTTCATCAAGATCCAGAACAAGAGTCTTTTGTGGGATTTTGGCATTGCGCGGAGCCGCAGTGTACGAAGGCAGACGTGGAGGAATCAACGGTCGTGGGGAAGCCGGAGCATGCGGGTACTTGGTGATGCGATGAACAGACGACGATGGAGATGTGGGCGACTTGATACTATCCAGACTGACGGTCCCTGACCGGGAAGCGTCTTCATGCGATGATTGCCGCAGATCCGCGCTCTGGCTCCGACGTTGTCTCTGCTGCTGCAGGGCTTCTTCGTTGTGCAGTTTGATCCGAATTGAACGACGGGGGCCATCTGAAGACTGGCTTGAATTCGAAGTCTTCGCTTTGTTAGACGCCCGGCTCTTGCCACCCGAAGTGAGACCTTTCACAACGCTCCCTTCTGATTCAGATGTACTCGACGCGATCGACTCTCGTGGGATATGATTCTTGGATTTCCGTGTACTGCGACGATTGCGCGCATCTCCTTGCCTGCCCCCGCCTTTACTCATTCCTTTTCTATGCGAACCTCTTGCGATAGATCGTCGGAGCTTTCGTACCGGAGCCATGGGGGAATAGTGTCCGTCATCGTCTCGGAAGCATTGCGCCGCAAAGACTCCCGGGGCCGCCAAAGTAGATAGAATAAACTTGATGGTTTCCGTAATCGCATCGAATATCCGCTGAGCAATCAATCCTAGAGAGCTTCTTGTAGCCAATGGACCGTCTTTCTTGATTTCGCGTAGCAATAACGGTGATTTCTCGTCCAGCACAGGACCCCCAACAGTATCGGCTATGTCCTCGGTCGATTCGGATATGTCACCATCCTGCTTTTCCAGAGTGTTATTCGAAGAAACCTCGTCGTCGCTGTAGGACCGGTGCTTTCCGACATCGTCCGGCGGACTGTTGGATGGTGGAACGTTGTCTCCTTGCGATCGGGAACGTTGACGGATGCGATTCGAATTGGAAGACTGGCCAATAACTCGAGACGAAAGGATATTCAGCGAGTTCATCTTCCAGCAAGGCCCATGGGCGTCACGGCTGGCGCAGGTGTCTAGAGAGAGGGAGAGCGCGGAAGAGGCTAACCGTCAGCGAAGTTCCAACCACGAGGTTTCACCATCTGATTGATCTTATCAACTCCAACTGGGGTAATGGCAGATCATGACAGGGTTATCAGGGGTAGAATGAAAGAAAAAGAGGAAATCGAAAGGGCATTACGATACCAACCTCAATGCGCCAGTCTCGACAACCCGGACAGTTCCTCGGGAACCCACCACCGCGACGCTGTTTGCTGTAAGTGATTGCTGCGACTACCTAGCGAATGGGCAGATGAGCATCCAGAATTGGGATCATAGACGGACTATACAGCGGTAGTTATAAAAGAAGCAAAAAGGTGAAGAAAAGGTATACAACTGCCCGAGTCGGAAATGATGATGCCAGCAAAACAGTAGTAGAGAACGGTGTGGGGGAAAGTCGTCTGTGGTTCTTGTAGGCGGGCGGAACGAAAATGATTGAACCTCCGACTCATACCACTACCACCACCACTATACGACAGTTACTACTACTCCCACCACAGCAGCGAGATCAAGGAGAAGATTGCTGGAGGTCTTACTTGAGGCTCTTTGGGTGGTTCTAAGCTGAGACTCCTTCGTATGTTCCTTGACGGTTTCCGTGGGCTGCATTAAGACTCATCAGACTCACAGAACTACATACAAAATGCCCTCCACGTCACTGGCCTTGACGCCCGGTTTGGCGTCGTTTCTCAAATCGCTGAAGACGAACCCGATCGATACTTCCATTGACAATTTGATCTCGTGCGTTTCCTGGCGTATTGCTCTACTAGAGTCCCTCTGCTAACCTTGCACCCCACTAGACTGCTCAAGCGAAGACAAATCCGTCATTCGAGATCATGCGCAACTGCTACAGCTTACCTCCTCCTTCGTGTTATTTCGGCTTGTCGGACTACAGATGCAGTCAAGTTGATAGAGCGAGTACAGAATGTGGGAAGGCGTCTCGTGGCCGCGCAGCCGCGAGAGATGGTGGTGGGCAACATTGTTCGACGGGTTTTGGGTTTGATTCGCGACGAAGCAGAGGATGATAGAGAGGCGGATTTCAACCTGAGTGAAGCTGGCTCGGAGAGTCAACCTCAGACCCCTCGTATGCCTGATGGTCGGTTGCGCTGTAACCCTCTTCATGAAAGATTGAAGACTGACTCACAATCTTCTCAGACGCTTCGGATATTCCATCTGCTCGTCTTGATGGATCGGCCGTCAGAACTTCACTGACATCTATGTTCAGCCTCCTTTCTCATCCAGAGCCCGAACCCTCGCTCCCCGGTACCCCCTCGCAAGCCTCCCCCTCCGGCAAGGTGCCTGGCCCTGGCAAGGACATCCGCGCAGAAGTTATGGAAGGAATCAATGAGATTATCGATGAGCTGGGACAAGTCGATGACCAAATCTCAGCATATGCGCTCGACCACATCCACTCCAACGAAATCATCCTCACCCATACTTCCTCGACCACCGTTCAGAAATTCCTCCTCAAGGCAGCGGCCAAGCGGCGATTCACGGTTATTATTGCCGAATCGTTCCCAAACAACCATGAGGCGACGCATGCTACCGTAAGCGGCGCCAGCGCCAATGATGAGGAATCTATGAGTACCGAGTCCTTTCAAAAGCCGCTTATCGCCATGGGAATAACCGTCATTTTGATACCCGACTCGGCTGTCTTTGCCCTCATGTCTCGTGTCAACAAGGTCATATTGGGTACTCACTCCGTCCTCGCGAATGGCGGGCTTGTCGCGGCAGCAGGTACTCGAGTCATTGCCCGTGCAGCCAAGGTGCACCAGACTCCGGTCACGGTGGTCAGTGGCGTGTATAAGCTCAGCCCGGTGTACCCGTTCGACTTTGAGTCGTTGATCGAGTACGGAGACGCCAGCAAGGTGATTGGATACGAGGACGGTGATCTGGTTGATCAGATTGATGTCCAGAATCCGCTGTACGACTATGTTCCCGCGGAGTTGGTCGACCTTTACATTACCAATTTGTGGGTTCTTTCTTTTCCCTTGCTATGTCTCTGGGAAACGAGTATAACTGACTTGACTTTACAGGGGCGGCCATGCACCATCTTATCTCTACCGCATCGTGTCGGATCACTACCGCAAGGAAGACATCCACTTCTAGTCATGTTGCGGACAAGGAAAAAAAAAAAAAGGACAATGAAAATGGCGCTATTGTTTCAATGGATAGATTTAAATGATTCCAACATGGATGATGGTATGAATGAAGTGACGATACCCAGTTATAGAACATCTACGACAATGTGGATGCATATACTCCGTGCCGTAGAACAGTACAATGAATCGCATGGATCCCAGGTCTTACAACTATTTTCCAAGTCTAGGACCGACACTGGTGCACGATTGAAAAGAAAAAGAAATGTTTATTCAGGCCCCTTTCCCAAAGAAAAAAACGATCATGGCGCCATCTTTTTATGAGTATCAATCGTAGTAGCTGCACAATACTTTTGCAGTGTCATTCGTCCTGAACCATAATAATTTCCAGACCATAGAGCGGACAGATCCCATGACTTAATTCATTGTCCCGATTCCTTGTTCCATGGCATGGGCCCCTCGTCTTTCCGTCGCATCCACAGCCAAATTCTTTACGAACGGGGCTTCTCCTTCTTCTCCTTCCAGAGAGCGAGCAGACCGACACCAGAGACCTTGACGACCTTGAAACGAACACCGGGAATATCACCCTTGGCCTTACCCTTACGACCGAAACCGGCAAGGAGGACCTCGTCGTTCTCGTCGATGAAGTTAAGGCAACCGTCGTTGGGGACTGTGAAATCATACAGTCAGCATATATCACCAAAAAGTCGACCGAAATGCGCCATGGTTCCGCTATGCTTCCACCCTTCCATAATCCATAATTGTCTCCAAGCTCTTCTCGTAATCCTATCAACCATGACGCAGACGTAGGAACAGGTATAAAAGAAAAAAAAGGACTACCAACCGAAAGCGGTGACCTTCTTGCCGTTCTTGATCAGCTGAACCTTGACACACTTCCGAATGGCGGAGTTGGGCTGCTTGGCCTCAACGCCGACCTTTTCGAGGACGATACCCTTGGCGTGAGAGGCACCACCGAAGGGAGACGACTTGTAGGCGGTTCCGAGAAGGCGCTTCTTGTAGTGCAAGTCGGCCCAGCGGTTGTCACGGCGGGTGGTCGCGAGCTTGCGCGCGGCGTTAAGTCCTCTAGGCTGGCCCTTACCCATCTTGGCGTATTATGTTCGAACGGACGGCTAACTGTGAGAATCGAGAACTGTTAGAATTTTGCCTGGTGGTTCGTAGGTTGATAGGAATCTCCGGGGAGAGAGGGCAGCGGTTGTCGTGGTGTGGGTTTGCCCCATGACATTTCGAAACCCAGCGATTTTGGCATATCCAAATTCGAGATCAAAAACCGACAAACTCACGACCGCAACAACAGCAATAACGACGTATACGTACCGACTGAAAATATATCGCCTAAAGGCCTGATGGGGTGGTTGTCGAAGAGGTCGAATGTCGTCTCGCTAAAGGCACTCGAGAGCCGAAAATGTTCTGCTGTGCGCCGCTCGCCCTAAGGCCCGCTAAGCGAGTCCGGAGCGGAGAAATATATACCCCGCTTTTATCGATAACGTATATTCCCCTTTTATCAGTTGACGATAAGAGACGGCGTGGAGTACAAGAGATCATTACCCCAGGAAAAATATGGCCAGCACATCCAAAGATAGTCCTCACCATTTGAGGAAGATCAGCTCCCAGCGTCTCCCACCACCATCACTATTTCAAGGACCTCCCTCTCACAATACATCCAATCTATCACTTCCTCAGCCGCCATCCAATGTAGGATTTCGTGCCAGCCAGCCTCCGCCATCGCAGCGCAGTCGCACTCCTCGTGCTCATGATTCTTTTAGCACCCAAAGCCATTCCTTATCGCCCTTTCGGTCGCGCGCGCAGTCTAAGGGCGAAGTGGATAGCTCTGATGCGATCTGGCAGGAAATGCAAAGTGCTCTCTCCGAGGTTGAACTAAGCGCCGTGACTCGAGAGCATGTTTTCGGAGAAAAGCACTCAGAGGCATTGGAGGATCTGCGACGGAAGCAGCTGACGCTCGCGCAGGCGTGGGCTCGGAGCGAGGCGGATGAAGTGGTCGACACATCGGAGCGCCGTCCATTGTTGCAAGAGAACCCGAATGTCACAGCAGAGGATATTAACCATCGAAATCTGGATGAGGAAACTGAACGCGATATCCTCCTGGCACGCGAGAGGCGTGAGGCGAATGACCGGTACTTCGATCGAGTGAACAATGGTGTGTTGGATGTGGTGGCCAAACTCGAAGAAGTTGCTCAGGCTATGCGTGCTGTGGAGAGGGAGAGCAAGGATATTTGGAGCGACACTGACAGCATGACTACTACTACCACGGCACCATCTACCACCAATGCGGGGTGAGAGATATTGACCTAACTGTCTACACTTGCATTCAAGGAGCGATCATCAAATAGTTGTTCAACGGAGCCTTTATCCTCCGACCACATTACCTGTCGCGTCAATCCCTTGGGTAGACATGTCCTCGTACAAAATGGAAGCCTTTTTGGCTGGATTGACGGCCATAGCCAGTCACAACCATATTATGATATATCACCTATAGACTAATACATACATAGAAATAATGATGGATATAATAATAATAACGCTGTTCATAACAAGGGTATCTATAATACACAGAGCATCTGCTCAAATTTTCCTATTTAATACAATCAACCCATATTTACTCTCTCTTCACGTACTTCATCGCAGCATTCCACCCCTCGGCAACAGTCTCCCGCGCATCTTCCCACCGGCTCTCATGCGCCTTTCGTACCAACGCCTCCACTTCCTTATTCCAGCGATGTTTCAATATATCCTTCGTAGTCGGCTGCTCCCGCCTAGACGTTCCATATTCCGTACTCCGTCTGAGGTCTTGATCTTGAGGAATGAATTGGCGGTCGTATGCGCCTACGGGGGAAGAGATCCAGTTGAGGATTTGGGCTTGTTCGCGGATAGAGTTGCGTTGGTTGATGCGGTTTGTCTGGTGGGTTTGTATTGTGATGTAGAGGACTGAGGTTGTTAAGGCGAATCCAGCGAACTGTTTATGAATTCGTTAGTTCTTTTGTTTGATTGTTTTTGGTTCAATCAAGGGTTGATAAGGAATTGGTCCAACATACGAAGCCGGTGAAGAATCCCATATTTTCAAATATTTGGGAGCAATGGTCACTTCTTGTATACTCCAAGATCAAGTCCTTTTCTTAAGTGACTGAATATCGCTTTGAACTTGTCTGCGATTCGCGGCGGTCCTTGCGAGATATCAGAAAGATGGAAGCTGCTGCACACGAGATGAAGCGACAGTCAAATCCGTTTGTGCAATTCCTTCCTGTACATGCAGCACTAGAATCCGTCTTGAATAGCAAGCTAATAAGTAGAAGTATACAAAGATGTCCATAGAAAATCAAGACGTTTGAATCTGCGGCGTTCCGAAGCGGAAACTCGCTCTCCGATTGGCCCGCTGCGGCTCCGGCTCCCAAAATCGAATTTCTGCTAACACCTCATTCAGTCTCGACAATATCCAGAACTCCCCGCGGTCCTCTTGCAGCTCGCAGCCAATCAACTGACTGTTTCAGCAAAATATTTTCTACCATTCGAAGCCGTTTGGTCGATTTCACCCACATCATCCACAACACGGAACCGAGCGAAAGCAGACCCGTGAAATTCCCGGCTTCAACATCAAAATACAGTCAGCATGGCCGGCAGCGCGAACAAATACCGTCATCTCAGCCGTGACTCTGCCCATCGTCAGGCATTACTTCGGAACCTGGTCACATCTCTCTTCAAGCACGAGTCGATCACAACAACATGGCCCAAGGCCAAGGAAGCCCAACGATTGGCAGAGAAATTAATTACCCTGGGCAAAAAGAACACCGAGACTAGCAGGAGAACAGCCCTGTCAACTTTCTACGTACGTTTGATTTACTTTTGGGGGCGTTCATACACCCCCACCTTGAATGCGCAACTAACATATTGAACACCAGACCCCGCATGATATCCTCCCTAAACTCTTCGGCCCCCTCCGTGAACGCTATGCGCAACGTCCAGGTGGTTATACACGAGTATTGCGGGTCGAACCCAAGAAGGACGACCAAGCCCCCAGCGCCATTCTCGAGCTCGTCGACGGACCGAAGGATATGCGATTCCACCTGACTGCTCGGACCGTTGCGCGTCAACGCGCACAGGGCTTGGATACCCTTGGTGAAATTACGACGATGAATGTTAAGAAGGTGACCCAGTTCCGGAAGGATGGTGTTGAGGATTTGGAGAGTGCGATCAAGCGGTTAGAACTTCAGGATGCGAAGACGCAGCCGGCAGCGTCAGAAGCGGAGGTTGTTGAGAAGAGACGGTAAATTTGTTAAACTAAAAGTGGGCATTATTGTGACTGTTCGTCTTTCAGTCATGGCTTGTTTTTCTTCATGATCATGTAATTCTAGCTCCAATTCTTGCGCAGATGTATGACTCTCATTCCATGTCATGCTATCCTGTATAACCTATGTATGAATGAGATGGGTTACCCAAAGACTAATGCTGGGTAGTTACTTCACACTTTCAGATTGATCTATCTAGCAGCATCGTTTCATCGATCTATCGGTAATATTGAGCAACGGCTTCATGTCATTCCGCGCCTACGCAACGCAGTCCGCGATTGCCATTGACGAGCCGCTATGAAATAAGACCAAGATGTACCTAAATCGTCGTTCTTGTTCAATTTTTAGTTCTAAATGGCATGCAGGCCCACTACAGCACGTCTGTCTGAATTAAGAGCCAACATGATAAATTCACGGCTAAAAGAGTTACACAGATGCCGTTTGTTCTGAGCCACGGATTGGTTATTCACAAGCAACGCGTTAGTTAGGCTTTGATGAAACACTCGTTCCACCCGAGACCACAAGTGGTCCGTTCTTGGAACCGGAAGACGCATTCCCGGTGTGAGAATCACTCGAGATTGAGATATTCCGGGGCTTCAAGTCAAACCCAGAAGGGACTTCTGAAGGCGGAGGTTTCGGAGGGAGATGGGATGGTGTGCCCCATTTCGCAATGGAATCTCTGCTATTCAAAGGGATTCCACGAGCTGCGTTACGTCCCTCCGCGAGTTTACTAGTATCCGAGAAGCCGTTCCATTGGGGTTGCACACCAGGGTGCATTGCTGGATAGTGGGATATGCCAGGTTGATTGCCCTTGCCCGGATGTCGTGGCATTGGGCCACTGCCACCTGGCACGAAGGAACGTGTTTGGGGATTGAACGGAGATCTAGCAAAAGAAGCGGGATGTGGATTCTGCATTCCCACGCCCATATTCAACGGTTGTCCTGGATATTGGGCATAGGGATATGATGTCGGGTTAGACGCCATAGACTGCGATGAGTAATTCGGCCAATGAACAGGAGGTTGGTTCCGGTATGTCGGTTGTGGGAAGTTCCCATGATATGCGGGAGAAGACCAATTAGGAGGCGCATGTTGATATGACATGGAATTGGGAACTGCGTAGTTGTTTAACGCTGGTGACGATTTTGCCGATGGCTGCTGGTTCATCATCGCCGGCGAATGCATGGATGCATATCCAGAAAAAGGGGACTGCTGAGGTACATTCCCACCCTGCCAAGGGATATTCGACGACATCTGAGGGGAAACCGCCATAGGGTACTGAGGTGCCGAATTCATATGCATGGGTCCCGAGTACATAGCACCATTTTGACCACTAGGCGCATAACTCATACCGGGAGGCGCCACACCAGGCCCTACCACATACGGTGGTTGACTTGGATATGAGGGATCATTCATAGCAGCATTGCATGGAACCGGTCCCTGCGCATAATGCATCCCTGGGTAATAAGCATTGAACTGCGACCTGGCCTCGAAACTGTCATCATGAGGAGTCTTCTGTCTGTGCGCCTTCTTGCGCCCACTTGTCGAACTTGAACGAGACATAGTGGCATTTTGATCGCCATTGGAATTGTCCGATGATTTCGAGTCAGGGAAGTCACGGAAGATACGCTCTCTAACCTCCTGATACTTAGCTTCTCGTTCTTCTCTAGTTAACGTTAATCTGTCCTTCGCAGATGTCCCAGCAGAGGAACCACCGCGTTCATTTCCACTGTCGCCAGCCTCCGATGCTTGAATAGAACTCGCTGCTGTGCTACCCTCAGTAGAAGGTCGTTCTCCATCTGTCCGACGCATGATCTTCATGGCTGGCACCGGAGGAGGAGGCGTATTGTTGGCAGGTTCCAAAGCAGACAGAGGTGTCGGCCTGTTACACTTGTCAGCATCTCTGATCAACTGCGTCTCAGAGTAGGGTAGACGAATGAATCACTTACAGTCGACAAAATGGTGTTCTATGAAGCCGAACCGATGTGACATTGTTATCCACAAAATGGGTCAAATGATAGTAATCACCCAGTTTATGCGCGAGAAGCCGCCCAAAAGCATTTGATGGTGGCAATTCCAAGGATTGCTCCCTGTAGTCCAATGTTAGAACAAAACGTCTCTATGCGTCGGTTGGAAATAGCTTACTTAGAATGCTGGATGAAGTTTCTGACTTTGTCCTCTAATTGAAGTATTAAAAGACGATCTTTTGGAGACTTCATTGCCTCTAAAAGCTTCTCGTCTGGGTCCTGAGGGAACCCATGCAAGGTTGGTCCCGAATTGGGAAGGACGTAGTTATCGGGTTTAATTGCACCGTTGGACCTTTGAATGCTCTCGTTGTATGCAGATCCAGCATGTTGGAGAATCATCCTTGGCTTGTGAGTACTAGCATCCCTGAATCCGCGAGCGCCAGATTCTGAGCCAGTCAGAGAATTAGGGGCACCTGATGCAGCTCCGGAAACAGATTCCTCTTCGTCTATGGCCTGTACACTAGCGCTGTCGTCTGGTCGCAAGGAATCTTTCTCGTCCATTGCGAACGTAGCCACGGAAACCATACTTTTCGAATCAAAGCTAGTGGGTTTCGTTGAAGAGCTCGAAAGATGGGTCCGATCATCTTCAAAAGAAGTTTCTCGTTTGAGAACCCCGTTTTCGTGGGCATCACCAGAGGCTTCAGAATTTTGCCGAGAGTTTTTGTCCGTCAGACGGGCATCTTGCACGGCTTGACTGAGTGCATCAATATCTCTGTCGGCAGACTTAGATTCATCACGTTGGGCATTGATTGAACTGTTCTGACTCGGTAGACTGTCTTTGGAGCCTTGCACATCAAAGGGTAGAGATGTTTCGCCATGCTGTAAATGATTCCTTTCATCAGTCGCAACGGAAGCGTTCGGTTTCGATGGTGCAGGCATAGCAGCGATCTTATATGCAAGTCAGATTCATGCACTGCAACGTTCTCACAATGGGAGCATACCTTTGCAAATGAAAGACGATGTTCGCCTGTAGCGGGACTTTCGGATGCCATAGTAAATGAAATGGTTCCCCGAGAGACAATAAAAGTTCCTTCTCAGTTGATGGAACAGTATGCGGAGAAAAATGAATATCAAGACGAACACTCTGTGATAGTGATGGAGCGGCTGCACTCGAGGTGTTGCGGGTTGAAGAAATACGAAACCGAAACTCGAATCGAGGTAAGGCCACTAGGAGATCCCGCTTCACACGACAGACCCGAAAAGAAAGACGACATATCTCAGAAAAAGCAAGTGCGCCATAAGGAAAGCTGTTCAGGAGTCAGGACCAGTAAATATGCGACGGTGGCGTGGACTGCGAGCGAGACGTTGGGGCTTCTCGAATGAGGGTTGGGGTAATACAGGTCAATTTCACAGGGAATATAGTAAGAAGACAATGACTAAGTAAGCTGGACTGGTCTTACACGATGGTCAGAAGGACGAGTTCATGATTCAGGGAGAAGAGGATTCTCCTACTCAAAGAGACAAAGGATGGTCGACCGGGAAAGCCGTAACAAAGACGTGCTCCGTTGCTGATCCGCGAGGGGCACCTAGGTACCCAGTTAATACGGATATACAAATAACTACCCGTAGGCCTCCGAAATGAGATATCCAGACGGCGACCCTGGAAGGATGTGGTGGAGGAAATGTCGGGAGTAAGTGAGAGCGAGTGTGAGAGCGCGACGGCGATCACAGCCTGTGGTTTTTCGTGGGCGGATGGCGGGTGATATTACACGCGCGTCTAACGCCGATTGAGCCTCGATAGCCGCAGAGGACTGCTTTTATTGCTTTTAGGATGATACTGATACTACTGTACTTGTCGGCGCGCATAATTATCTCCAATAAGAATATTAGCTATTCGCATAGTTTCTTCTTATATTTTACTGTTTTGGTTGTATTCGTACTCAACTCCAAATGAATAATCGATATCGAAATGCTCCCGGCCTTAGAGGCCCTACAAAGGCATCAGCGAGCACTCTGTGCCAGAAATGCTTGAAACGAGATAAGTGTTTGCTTTCTATGCGACCTAATGTCCATCTCTGACTTTATTCTACGACATTACAGCTACGAATGTACAGTGTCCACCCAAGAACGACCATATTTGACACGACCATCGCGCACCCAGCAATTGCAAAATCCGAAGCTAAGGCCGAAACTCTCATCAGACGCCCCCAACGAACTTTTACGGACGTACGTTGAACCTATTCTCTTCCATTCTCTTCAAACTGTTACGGCGCTTGTGTGCTTGACTGACTGCCTGCAGAGAAGGCCTGGCAGACAAGCTATTAACGAAACGAGAAGAGGAGCGCTGTCGAAAACAAGACAACGATGTGCCTGGCCGGGCTGAGAGTCGGGACCAGTCATCGAGGCGACCACGATCGGAATCCGCGCATTCTATGAGTTCCGTATCAACAATATCTACCAGTCGATCGCAATCGCGTTCACCTCCTCGGCATGGCGGCGAGGACCGGGCAGGATCGCGGCATTCAAGGACAAGGAAAAGGCGATACAGCGATTCTTCATCTGGGCGTTCTGTTTCGCCTTATTCGTCTGGTGAGAGGGATCGTTCGCGATCTCACGAGTGGGCACGCGACCGAAACACACGGCGGAGGCGACGGGAATCCAGTCCGGCTGAGCGTGGACGGCCTGCGAATCTGTCCCGGGATGGTCGCCAGAAATATAGATCTCGAAGTCGAAGTAGAGATCGTGATCAGATCGCAAGGGGCCGGCGTTCCTTGACCCCACATCGCAGAAGACGTTCCAGAGATGCGGCTCCGCCCGAGCTCTCACAAAGTCGTTCTGAGCATGCTTATGGCAGACGACCTAGGCACGAGCCTGGCCATTCTGCTGCGCAGCCTCCAAGGGATCGCAGCCTAAGTCCCTTCAGCAAGCGTCTCGCATTGACACAGGCTATGAATATCGGTAGGTAGGCTACTGTTGGGAAATCGGGTTGAAACCTCAGTCACCAAACTGTTGTACAATAAAACCATTGAAATTAGTATCCTTTACAATGATGTAATTGATACAAAACGCCTTCCAACGCCTCTTTCTATGCTGCATACCCTAGTCAAATATGCATGATAGAGAACACAACGGGAAAATATGTCAAATAACGTAACCTGAGGGCTGCCCACAACTTCCTCAAGGGTATCATCCAAGCCGTTCATTCATCCTTGTCCTCTTCTTCCCTTTCACGCATATGAATTCCTTCAACCAACATTTCTCCCTCGATACCAACTTCCTCTCCCGATTCCCCTCTCGGACCTCTCTGTCTGGCTGCACGTTGTGCATTTTCGATGCGCTGCCGTACGAGTTTCGCGATGGCGTTGTCCGTCCGCACATTAAGAATCTTCATCTTCTCATCCAGGTCGCGCTTCAAATCCCAATTAGGTTTTTTCGGTTGCAGTTGAAAAAGATCTATCGGTTGGTCTGCCTCTTCGTCCTTCTTCGCTTGCTCCGCGGTGGCCTTGGCAATTTCAGCAGCTTGTTGTTCCAAGGTGGTTTGCCCATCTGTCGGGGCTTGTTCAAATCCCAGCTTGGGCCCGCGAGCTTCTGGATCGTAGTTCCGTCCGGAGAGGAATGTCGTCGTAACATCAGGCGCTGCGTCTGTCATCTCATCATCGCCGGCACGAGCTTCTGTCAAGGTTTCTGGTTCCGGTTGCTTTCGTTTCAATGCCGCGAGCTTTGCCAGACGTGCTTTGCGCTCTGTGGCCGCCGCGTCGAGGGAGGCGTGATTTGAAGACATGGGGACGGTGTTGGAATATAATCTCAAATAAAATTTCACTGAATATCAAAATCCGAACGGGTTGAAGATGACGAATCTTTCTGGTGCTGCTGTGTACGGAGTAGCGCGCGCTGTAGAGAATGTTCGTTAAGATGTACTATCGGAAGTAATGCGCCACATTTGGAGATCACCAGCCACAGTTCCGGCAGAGCGAATTCGGATCTCTTCTTCTTCCGACGGGAAATTCTGTACATACTCGAGTCCCACCACTTTTACCAGACACCCGCCATTCGACTAATATCCTTACATCTCAACTCGGACCGCGTGGATGGATTGATCCTGGTCTAGTATACACCGTCTCCCTAATGCGTGTGATTACGAAAACCTGAATGTCATTGTGTCCGCTCCTCCGCTCCCGCTTCAGCTCTGGACTGCAATCCTGTGCTCCGCAACGCAGGATAAGTCTGAGACATTGGCATCGACCGAGGGTACAATCGAACGCTGCGGTGTATTCCATCGGTCATGCACGATACTCGAATACTGCGGCTTCCGGGGTTGGCCGTGTGGAGGAGTCCTCCGCTGTCCGACAGAATGACATCGTGAAAGACGTTCCTCCCTCTCTGCAAACCGATTACCACAGTCATTCGGCCTCTTCTGATAACAATTGTATCGGTGAAACATATCGATACAATATGCGCGAGCCAGGCTCATCAATGCTTTCGCAACATGACACCCAGGACCGTACTCAGCAGGCCCCTCAACCCCTCCATGAAGGTAGCCGCTCCAGCGAGCCAACCGGCGTTGGCCCCACGCCACGGATTCTCAAGAGAGGGGACATTCCGACAAAATATATGGACTGGTTCAATCGCGAAGTAAAATCGAAAATAGAAAATATTGCGGACGAAGATGTGCCGCTGAGAAGTCTGTCGTTGGACCCGAATGTGACTTTCTTGTATTCAGACAGGACCGAATTTGAACAATGGGAATCGGCATTGAACACACTATTATGGGCTAAACAGCACAACACAACACCACAAGCAATAAGTGAAGAACCAGTGTTCAACTTGTTGAACGATGCGCAGGATCTGATAACGATGATCCAAAGAGACTGCCTTAGGTCTTTTAAGACCGCGTGGGAAGAGCTGGAACCACAAGCGAAGGCTGCACATTGGCAACGTTTAGCACTGTGTTTGCTTCAGCGTTCGCCACTTGCCATTCCAGAGTTCTTATATATAACTACGCAGAGCAACCAAAAGCCAGACTGCAGAATGGTTGTGGATTGTTTTCAATTTTTGACCACCCACTATTCTGAGGAATGGAGGTATTGGAGCAAAGGGTCTCTCACGCATGCTTCAATCATACAAACCTGTCTAGATCGCAAGAACTGGCCCATTGCCAAGGTGCCTCAGAACTCTATTCGGCTTTACATGACATGTACCGATCACAGCGGGTTATGCAATGTTCTCCAATGGATGAAAGAGGGACATAATTTGGGTGGCTGGAACATACTGAATCTTGTCAAAGGTTTTGTCAAACATCAGGATTCCGAACGTGCGCTAGAAGCCTTTCAGTACATCACCACGGTCAATGATGAACGGTTCAACATGGACTCCACAGGGGTTATGCGCCATTGTTGTAAAATTCTGACTCTTGACTCAGTGGCAGACGGACCGAACGGCCGCAATTTTCGCATTCTCCCCAAACTTCTTGAGATGGGGATTCGACCTGATAGGGACATGATGAATCTCGTTTTGCTCAATGCATTCAGGACAGGCGATCCCCAGCTTGGGCTTGATGTGCTAGATTTCATGCAAAACCGCAGTTACGATTTTGACGCTTATACGTACAGCATTTTACTCACGGATGCCGTCGGCCGCGGCGATCGAGAACGCGTTGCAACATTGATAAAGGAAATTGAGGGCCTTCCGGAGATTCGCAGGAATTCCCACGTTGCCAGCAAACTTATGCACGCTTACTACGTTTTTGTGGCAAGGAATATGGACGCTGATGTTGAACCGAGCCGGGTCTTCTACGCTATGCTAAATCTCTACGTCGACTTATACGACATCACTCCCTTAAAGGAACTCCTCCTCGTCCCTTCCGAATATACACCTACGGTGAATGGCCTAAATGAGCAGCCGACTTTGATAGCATTATTCTTAGTTATCGCCACATATTTCCGTTGTCAGCGGCGCTATCAGCATGTCGAGCGCATTTACTCGAGATTTCGGGAGCTTGTACTACAAGGCCACAAGCACTTTGCTCCGCTGGCAGCGACAGATCATACGTACAATGTGTTCCTCACTACCTTGCGTGACAACCCTCATGGAATGCGACTCTGCGTACGGATTGTCCAAGATATGTTACAATCACCCTCCACCATAGCAGTCAACAACGAGTTTGAAAAACGAACCATTAACCATGTGAAACCTGCCGCTCAGACCTGGACGATCTTACTCAGCACATTCCTCTACAACAAACAGCCGTATGCGGCGGAGAAAGTCAAGGAAATGATGACCAAGCACAATATCGAATACAACCAGGTCGTTTGGAATACTGTCATCAACGGCTATGCGAATGCCCAGAATATCCCAGACCTTGCCATGGCAATTCGGACGATGGAAGAGCAGGGATTCGCTGTCGACGAGTACACCATGAGGAGCTTGCGCTACCTGCACAACCCCGAACGACTTTGGGAGGTTATGGATGAGTTCGATCAGGTCGAAGCAATGAGCCGCGGAGAAGAGAACATTGGGGAACAGAAGCCCCCAGAGCCACGGGTAACCAGATCCCCAGAGGAAGAAGCGGCTCGAGAGCATGAGGAGCTACTCGAGCAAGGCTTGCGACGTTTGATTGAGAAAAAGAAAGCCAAGTATTAAATGCATAAGATACCCTTTTGATTGGGCTGTTTGGAAGAAAAAGAGACCAGAACCGGGAGCATTGGTGTTGCATTAGGTATTCGTTGTTTGATGATCTATAAAAATTCGCTTCTATGTACAATAGCAATGTTCATGACAATGTGTCGTATGAAATATTATAAAGCAACGCACGAAATTCCGAGAGATGCATATATTTTTTTTTGTTTGTTTTATTATTGGGCTGAACCAACCCCAGTCTAACCGCCGAAGAAAATAGAAATCTAGCAAGATATCCGTGTTAAGTCTCCTATCCAGAACCAGAATCGACGCATATCCGCCGGGGGGGGAGGCGGGTACTCACAGCCATCAGAACACAGCAAATACTGACATACGGACTGAGACGTTCCCCAATCCGAGCGCATTTCCAGAATATCCCGAAGAAACTGTACGTAATCAGTTCAAGGCCTTTGAGTAGTCGAGGAGATAGTAGGGACGCCCTACCCATTCTGGTTGCGGTCCATGATCCCCGGCATGATGGAGTGAGCATAGGTGCTTGTGCAGATGATGAGGAGGATGACCACGAGGAGGGATTGGAAGTTAAAGAGCGCAGACTATGGGAGAGTATAGAGTGAGTATTGCTTCCTATACTGGCATTGCTCATGGATGGTCACTTACCATCTTGGGAGATGTGGTAGTGTATGGTTCTCTCAGTTGTTAGTTCCTGGTTTCTCTATCTCTCTCTTCCAATATAGCAGCACGACCAAACAGAGACAGTATGAATTAATCACAATAAGAACCCTCGACTATGTAGATGAACGCGGGATCTCAGCTCGTGAGGCCAATGTTGAGTGTCATTCTGATACTGCCGTCAGAATGACCACACTCTACCGCCCGGGACACCGCTTTGTCACCTCGCGGTGTGTTCAACCCTCAAGAAACATCTAAGTTGCAACCATTGCTACATATCATACCAGATTCGAGAATAACGAGAGAAAAATGGCGGAACCAAGAGCGCGTGTCGCGAGACATAAGGGCCAGATGAACTTTCCATCTGAGCGTATGCATTTTCACCCCGATTGAGTTATCGCTCGATAAGACGTTCACATGCTCACCAATCTACAGTCCGCCTCCTCCTTCTCGCCTACGGAGATCCAAGTCCCCATCCATCATTCCCCTCCGAACCGCTCCCCGAAACAGTTCGCGTGCTAGATGAAATTGTCACCGACTTCATCCTCGAAATGTGCCACGGAGCCGCGCAGTACGCCTCCTACTCGAGACGCCAGAAGATCAAGGTGGATGATTTTCGATTCGCGCTGCGCCGTGACCCCAACAAGCTCGGTCGTGTTCAAGAATTGCTACGGATGGAGCGCGAACTGAAGGAGGCGCGGAAGGCGTTTGATCAGAATGATGATCAGATTGCGAACTTGAAGGATGCTGGAAAGAAGGGGATGGATGAGGTTGAGGACGGGGATGCAACTTCTGTTGTAGGGAAGAAGACTAAAGGCAAGAATAAGAGGGGTGCTAGGAGGGATTCGGATGCGACTGAGGAGACGATCTCGAAGAAAAGGAAGCAAGTTTAAGGCTGAGGTCATGGGGCTATTTGGGTATTTGGGAATCGGGGCGTTCAATGGTTTTTTTTTTTCTCTTTACAATCTTCAAAGTTATACCATCTGCATTGGAGTGGCGTTAAAGCAAGGGTATTTGGGTTTGGGTTTCCATTGCGAGAAAGTCATGATAATATAACGAGACAGATTATCCTGGGAAACCGAGTAGATGCTCATTGATCGTTAATTGAATTCCAGATCTCCGCGCACAGCCCATCCTTGACGGTCTGTCGAGCTATCAAACCAGCAGCATGCAAGTCTGAGTATTTTAAACCTTCGTGAAGCATCTATTCAATTTCTTGAGGTTCACTCAGAGAATTCCAATCTGGATATACTGTCGTGGTCGGGGATATGGTAGAGATGAACAACTCTCACGGACCGCGGAAGGATAGTTGGCAAACCGATGATACTTTTGCTAGGCCTGATTTTGCAATGGGCAAAGTGAATATCATGAAACCTGCCCGGTTTCTAGCAATGATTCAAGTGTTAAAAGGTGAATTGCTGTTGTCACAGTCCCCAGCAGATCCCAGAGACTCGTCTTCTACATCATCACTAGTCATTGGTCATGGCCTCCCAACGGTCCCTAGAGATTCAATTCTGCTCTCGCCTCCAACGAATCAAAGGGCCATGGCCGGTGAGGTTGACTTTTCGTCGCCCGCTGCAGAACCAACCTGGATAATGTAAGTTCACGCTAACCCATCATAAACCTGTCATCCTAATGCAACAATTCAGGAATGGAAAGGGTGATTATGCGCTGTGACAATCTTCGAGATTCGAGTTTTGAACATCCGAGCCGGGGCTAGGGTTTGAGTCGATTCAAGATATCGGGGACCGAGCTCCTCGTGGAGGCCAAGGGAACAATTCTCTTATGTGACGACATTCTTAAGGAATGGAAGACAGGATTTTCTTATGTTGATTTGTCATGGGTTATGAATAATGTACATTCCAGTACAGTAGTCATACAGGTTATGTTGGTGAATCATGTATACTTGTAGTGGTGGGCGTCTGAGGAGTACTATGGAAAGATGCAAATAGAAACCTTAAAATAGCCAAGATTCTCTGTTATCAAAAGCGAGTACATCATAATAATACTATTGTGTGACGGCGTTTGTTTGTCTCCAAGACAGATACAATCGCCAACGCGGAAAGAATATCAGATTATATGAGCCTGATGGGCTGTGAGACTCAGATGCAAGTTAAGAGAATCGGAGTCCTCAGTAAATGGTCCGGAGGGCACAGCGCATGCACTGAGGACGACCATGCTCAGGACGGCAATATTCTAGCTGACATTGACACGATCACATTATAGAAAGACGAAGTCTCCAATCTCGCAAACAAATGGATGACTGCTTTCGATGAACATCATGGGGATCTATTACCCATTCTGTGTATCCCGACAGATAAATCACCGTGGTCCACCGTTCATCCAAGTCTTGAACCTCCGCGCCGGAGTGAGGAGTTTGTGCAGGTTCAAGCTGAAGGACCTCAGCCCAGTGGGCCAGACTCTTGTGGCGATGTGTGATTTTATCGTGGATACTTTGGCAGAAAATGAAGATTTCGAGAGCTTTGCAGCGGACTCGGATGAGCTTATTTCTCTACGAGCAAGTGGTTCAAATGTACTCTGACTGGCGTTTTGCTTTTAGCGTCCTCTAGGGTCAGCAATGGTGCTCAACCTGCGTAATAAATGTCCGTATGGAGCGGTTACCATTTGCTTATCTATTGGAGAAATAACTTGTCATGAATGGCATACTGCGCTTTGTAAACTGCTTGCTTTGGTCTACATTCATGAATTCGTTCCTCTGCGTAAAACCAGGCAGAAGCCTTATTCTCTTCTCACTGTACATCTCTCCTATTCTAGTCTTTTCCTGATCTGATCAAGGCCAGATGACTCCCGTACGCCGTTTCCTTCCTTCTTTTCTTCTAAATTTTGTGCTGCCCCGGCGGCAGCTAGATGCTCCGTGCCAAATCATGAGAGAAAGAGCCGTAAAATGATAAAGAATCTCCGAATAGGAGACGAGACAAAGGCCCGGAAAAGAAGATCAAAGGGGAAAAGATAAATAAAGAATCAACCAGAAAATCGGAAAGGGTAAAAGAAAACCGTAAAAGAAAAGAAATTATTTCCACATGTTACTTGTCATTCATCCATTCATTTCTCTTTACGCGCGGGCTTCTTCTCCACCACGCTCTTGAGTCCGTTGCTGCCCACCGCGGTTTCCTTTGCCGCCTCGTTGGCCGCGCTGTTGACCTTCTCCGGAGCCCTCTCCACCACCAAGGGTGAGCTGAGCGGTGGCTAACCGGTTGGAGAGATCCATCTGGGTGCGGATGGTGTTGGCAAGGTAGGACACCACCAGGACGTCCTGGATGTGGTTGTTGCTGTATTTGGTTAGCATAAACATCAACAAGAGACATATAATAGTAATGAAAACGTACAAGTCACGCTCAATATCAGCCGGCTCCACCTTGGGTGCCAATGCAAGAGCATTAAGAAGGAACTGGCCCAATGCTGTCGAAGCAGGAGCCTCTTCGTCAATAACAGACTCAACGTATCTCGAGACACGGTCGATCATGCCAATAACCTCCTCGACTGCACGCTCCAGAGCCTCGATATCGGTAAAGATGTTGGCGGTTCGGTTCTCTGCGTCCTTGGCGTTGGCGACGGCCTCCAATCCACTCTTCTCAGCTTCGCCATACCGGATCTCGTAAGGGACGGGAACGAAAGCAGCGCTGTCGGCAGCACGTTCAGCAGTCACACCGACGGGAGCGGAGATGTAGGCACGGGTCTCGATGTCCTTCCCGGGTTCCGTAGAGACAGTCAGGTGAACAGCGGGGTGAGGCCAAGTACCGTCACCTTGGCCACTGTAGAAGTTCTGGATCAAAGCGGAGAAGGTGTTCAACTCGGACGATGTGGCGTACCACCCGACAAGGAATTCCTTCGGGTTGGCCTTGAGATGCAGCGCGAGCATCTGCTTCTGGTACTCCATGTCCACCTCGACCTGGTCCGTCGTCTCTGTGTGTCCGACAGCGAAGGTGCTGCGGATTTCCACCTCGGTTCCATCTTCAGATCTCGTTCCAAGCAGGGTTCCGATGACACGCTCCTGGTCGGCGTTGCGACGGAGGGAATGGTCCAGGATGGAGAAGAGCGCCTACCCTCGTTAGCCAGGCTTCCACCCCGACGGCAGCCGCGTCTTTATTGCGATGACCACCACAAACATACCTGAGGCTGGATAACGACGTTCAAAGGAGCGGTCGATGGTGCAGACCCCACTGTCGCTGGGCCCAGAGGGCGAGCAAGGTGAACGAAAGAATCGGTTCCAGCCATGGTAAAGAAGTATATCAAATAATTCCCGGCTCTCTGCTCACTTCCTAACTCAATCAGTCCCTCTCAGCTGAAGATTAGAGATTGTGCCGGTTGAGGTGGAGTTCTTTTTGCTCTCTGATTCTTTCCGCCCGCTGGAACTTCGGCGGCTCAAAATGTGTGTGGGAAATTTCGCGCTAAGATAAGATAAGCTGCGAGCAAAAAAAAGAGCGAAAAATAAGGTACATACAACCACGCCAACATCACAGCACATTGCCTGTTTTAAGCTCAATTCATTCTTTTGAATCTTATTCTTTTATTATTATCAGGAGAATATGGCACCTCCTCGTGGCAGAGGTGGTCGGGGCAGAGGGAGAGGGAGAGGAGGAGCCTCGCGAGGTCGCAGGGATGGCTTCTCGAGTGCACGAGTCGCAGAGATAGAGTGAGTATTGCGCTTCCGTCTATAGAACTGACAAAGCTAACGAGTCTACTAGGTCGGATGACTCCTCGGAAGAAGGAAGCGAACAGCCCGAAGAAAAGTCGGATAATGAGCTCGAAAACGGCGAACTCATGGATGTCGGATCATCAGACAGTGAGGAAGAAGAAGACCAGCAAACCGACCGTCCGTATAACGAGTTGCTCCAGTTGCTTCAACCAACCGCCGAATCCAAAGGACCAGCCCGAAAGAAGAGGAAGATTGAGAATTCAAGAGACGAGGAATTGGTGGCGGAAGCCAATGATGAGGCAGAGCAGGAGGCGAAGGAGGAGGCAGAAGACGACCTAGAGGCCCAGGAACCTACGGATGATGAAGATGAGGATGACAAGGGTGACAGCGACGATGAAGATGGTAATTACTTTCCACCCGTTTGGTTGTGCGCAAGCTGACTTCTCAGCCACCGATCCTTTCGACTCGCATTTCTCTGCCCTAACCGAACACGACCTATCTCCGAAGATCCAGGCAGTGGAGAAGAATAACTGGAATATAGCGAAGAAGGAGGTTAATGGTTTGCGGTTGATTCGCAGTGTTCCGAAGCAGGACGGAAGTGAGGCTACTTTATTACCTGCGATGAAGAACATGGCGACTGTCAAGGTAAGTGGCATAGGGACTGTTGCTTTCAAGCATACTAATGCATAAACAGCTCAAAAGAAAACTGGTAGCTCCCGCCAAGGAGTACATCCCCAGCATTGAAGGTCACGCCCAGCATCTTGCGCCATACATCTTCGACTATCAGGACGTTTTGTACGGTGCCAGGACGAGTGAGAACCAGGGAGCCTTGCGGGATCTTTTGGCTGTCCATGCCACGAACCATGTGATCAAAACTCGAGACCGCGTGTTGAAGAACAACGCACGCAATGCCAAAGATCCGGACAACGACCTCGACCTTCGAGACCAAGGATTCACAAGACCCAAGGTGCTCTACCTTCTGCCTACGCGACAAGCTTGTGTGCGGGTGCTCGACTCTCTTTCTAAATTCTACCAACCGGAGCAGCAAGAGAACAAGAAGCGGTTCATGGATACATTCTCCGGGCCTCGGGATCAGGGTTGGGAGAATAAGCCTGATGATTTCAAGGACCTGTTTGGCGGAAACGACGATGACATGTTCCGTTTGGGTCTGAAGTTTACTCGCAAGACGGTCAAATATTTTGCGAAATTTTACAACTCGGATATGATCCTGGCGAGTCCGCTTGGGTTACGGACCATTATGGACCAAGCAGAGTAAGTTTTCTGAATCGGTAAGGTTTTCTACTCCTCTAACTCATGTCGCAGTGCCAAAAAACGAGACCACGACTTTCTGTCATCGATAGAAGTGGTGATTGTCGACCACGCGGACGCACTACAAATGCAAAACTGGGACCACGTCGACTACGTCCTGCAACACCTGAACCAGCAGCCAAAGCAAGCACACGGATGCGACTTCAGTCGTGTACGGTCGTGGTACCTGGACAACCAAGCTCGACATGTCCGACAGATGGTCGTGGCCTCTTCATACGTAACACCAGAGATCAACTCGGTCTTCTCATCGCGCATGCAGAACGTAGCTGGCAAGATCAAGGTCACACCAATTTATAATGGTGCGATCACAGAAGTGCCACTGCCCGTATCCCCAAAACAGACGTTCGCACGGTTCGACTGTCTCAGGCCAGACAAGGACCCCGATGCGCGATTCAAGCATTTCACCACAACGATCCTCTCATCACTGGTCAAAGACATTACGGCCGGGCGCGGAAAGAACTCCGCAGCAGGGGGTACATTGATCTTCATCCCATCGTACTTGGACTTTGTCCGTGTGCGCAACTACTTCGCAACATCGCAGCAGACAACCAACGTCTCTTTCGGCGCGATCTCCGAATACACCGAAGGGCGGGATATGATGCGCGCACGATCGCATTTCATGAACGGGCGGCACTCGGTCCTGCTGTATACTGAGCGTTTGCATCACTTCCGACGATTCGACATCCGCGGCGTTAAGCGCATTGTCATGTACGGTGTGCCGGAAAACCCAATCTTCTGGAAGGAGATTGTTGGGTTCCTGGGAATAGATCCGACTGAAGTAGTTGAGAATGCGGAGAGAGGGGTGCGCGCGATTTTCTCCAAGTGGGATGCGATGAAACTGGAGCGGATTGTAGGAACGGAGCGGGTTGGGAATATGTTGCGGGAGCGGGGAGGAGACCTGTTTACTTTTGTATAGTTTTGTAGAGTACCCTGGTATATACCTTGTAAATTATACAGTTTTAGGGCAGGATGTACTTTGTACATGTAGTGTGATCTTCAGCTGATCTGCACCCTGCCTTGAAGATTGAGATTTATTTCTCAGCTGAACTTCTTCCCCTCTTCCCTCCTACTTCGGAGTACATTCAACTTTTGTTGACTGCAAGATGGCTTCACCACAATCCTACAAAGCCAGCTCATCTACACAAATACAAAGCAGAAGCATTCTCTCATCGAACCTAGACGATGCTCAAACACCGCTATTGCGCACTTCGTCGCGGGAACAGGATGATAAATCCACATCGCGCTGGGCACAATGGAAGACAAAGGGACAAGGGTTCTGGCTCCAAAGTAAAGGCATGATCCTAGTGTTGTTGTCGCAGTTCTTTGGCGCCAGCATGAACGTTATGACGCAGTATCTCGAGATTGATGGGGAGCATGGCGCTGGAATGGATCCTTTTCAGGTACTGCCCACTGCTTTGAAGATGGCATTACCCCGGCTAACAAAATAGATTCTCTTCGCTCGTATGTCCATCACGGTCATCGCCAGCTACCTCTACATGTGGTACGCGCAAGTCCCCGACCCGCTAGGCCGTCGCCCGGTAATCGGCCTATTAACACTACGAGCCGTGGGTGGTTTCTTCGGTGTCTTTGGACTATACTACTCAGTAAAATACCTACCTCTCTCTGAAGCGACGGTCCTAACCTTCCTGGCGCCGATCCTGAGTTGCTACGCTACCTCCCTATTCGTGCCCCTTGAGACATTCACCTGGAAACAGCAGCTAGCAGGCGTGATATCGCTAGGTGGAGTGGTTCTCATCGCGCGACCGTTTTCCCCCATGAACGCACCCTCAGATAGCCCAGGGGACAAAGACGGCGCGCAAGCCGACGAACTGCATCACCTCCTTGCAATCCTCATGGCGCTAGTCGGCGTGCTCGGCGCCGCCTGCGCATACACCACAATCCGCATGATCGGCAAACGCTCCCACCCGCTCGTCTCCGTCACTTACTTCTCCGTATACTCAACGCTGATCTCCTGCATGGGCATGGCAGTCTTGCCCTCCGTCGACTTCAAGCTGCCCTCGACGAGTTTCGAGTGGACGTTGCTCGTTGCACTGGGAGTGTGTGGGTTTCTGCTGCAGTTTCTGCTAACCGCGGGGTTGGCGTATGTTCCGCCGGGACAAACAGCTGGGTCCGGGAATCGCGCGACGTCGATGGTGTATACGCAGATGCTGTTTGCGTTGTTTTACGATAAGGTTATTTGGGGGAATACGCTGTCGGCTATGAGCTGGGCGGGGTCGGGGCTGATTCTGGTGAGTGCGATTTATGTGGCTATAGTGAGGGAGCCGCAGGTGCAGCATGTAGATGAGAGGGATGAGGGGAGAGAGGATCCTAGCGTTTAGGTGGATTTCGACGGATTGGTTTGACGGACACGGGTTACGACCGATGATTCTATACACTGTTCGAAATGTACAGAACATACAGAGTATCAAACTAGATAGATATATAAAAAGAGAGACAGCGATATCACATGACCGTAACGATACATACCCCACAGAGCGGAGCCTTCCGAGCATCTAGGTTGATTGGCGCTGGCGGAAGGTATCCGGGCCAATAACTTTAGACTACGGAGTTCCTTGTAGTACGCACTACGGTATTTTGTACGGGGTGTACGAAAGGTGGTGCAAGTGTTGACTGATTAAACATTACCGATAACGCCATATATTATCATATCCCAACAATCTTCTATGATATAACACAGACCTTCAAAATCAAGCAATTCAACAAGTACAGTACATGCCATGGTAATAGCCGCGGATGCATAAATCCAACCTATTTTCCTTCTTTTTTGTTTTGATGTATATTCTCCCCCGTGAACAACCAACATCACTCGACATTTTCATTTATGAGCTGACTTGCGTTGTATTGGCATGCGTGTTGGCATGGGTTTCTGATTGTCGGCGGCGAGCACCATGATCAGTCTCATGCTCTTCCTCGCTCGTTGGTGATTGAGGTCGACTGGGCTGTTCCATCAGCGAGCGACGAGTGCGCATCATCTAGACATAAACTTAGCATTTGCCCTCTGTAGCAACATTAAAGGAGACGTACCCACGCTCTAACACCCCCTACTAATCCCAAACTATAGCCCGTTGCAAAATCCTCGTTACGTCCGTTACCCATTGGGCTCTCCGGACGACTGATCGATTCCACTCGCGACAGATGGGTTTTAGGGCCATTGCCCGTTGGGCTGGTGACACCGCGCGAACCCAGGTCGATGCTGTTTCTCGTACTAGGAGCCGGGCTGCCGGGCCGACTGTTCTGCCAGAATTGACGCAATTCACGACTGAGTTCCTGACCTGTCGAGGCCCAGTTGTATCGGATATTGTCGCGGATTTCAGACACATGGCGCTTGACTTCCAATTCATTCTTTTTGAGCCACGACACGTTCAACTCTTGTCTCGAGGCACCGCGCTTGAATTGGCGGGAGATGTACTGATCGTAGTCACGGACGATTCTGAACCCAGTCAGAACCCGACAATCAAACTCTTTGGGAAGGGAAACATACCTGGTAATAATGCCTGTCGTGCTAACACCCTCCGTCCTCTGAGTAACCAAGAACTTTCCTTGCGCCTTGATTGGAGCATAAATGTCATCACCCTCAGCCGCACCGTACGGGATATCGTCATGTGCCACATAATCAATCTGATGTTCATCGATAAATTCCGGCGTCACGACCCATGGGCAGTTGGGAACCACTTCGTCCACCCATTTACAGTGACGAATAGTTTCCGCCCGTTCCGCACCGCTCAATACCGTCAACCCCTTCCGATCGTGTGTCTCCCTATCACCCGTAACCCCGACAAGGAGATACACGTCCGGAAATGCTTTTTTGGCCTGCTCAAGTTGTCGCATGTGACTGAGCAATTAGTAACGGATAAAAGTTAGTGATGGAGAGAGAACACACCCCATGTGAAACAAATCAAAAACACCATCCGCATACACCCGGACCGGCCGTCCAACTGGCGGCGGGTTTGTTGAGTATCCAACCGGATCCATCAATCCCGCCTTCTCCGGTGGCTTCAATGCCTCCCTCTTTGCCTCTGTTGCCCTCTCGTCATTCTCAATGTCGCTGCTCGGGCTGGTCGTCTCGGACGGCTCGCCGGGATCTTGGTTCGACTTCGCGTCAGTCGCGCCATTGGAGATGGACGATGTGCGGGCCCGCTTGGCTGTGGGCACAGCACCACCGGTCGCGGCAGGTGCGGACGTTTTCAGTTGCTGTTGTCTGCCGGGCGATGGAATCGCAGAACCGGTGGACTCATCACCGCCATCTTCACCGGAGGCATCGCGCGATGAGGGCTGTAGGAAATCCGGCTTGGGGACTTGCACGGACAGGGTCTGGGACGCGCTGCGCTTGCGTTTGCCTGAGGCAGAAGTCGGAGACGACATGGTGGCCTGACTCGTCGAGATTTGTGGATGGGAATTACAAAATTATATAGAATAGAATGACGGAATAGGGAAATAAATATCAAACAAGAGAACAAGAAACGAAGGAAAGAAAGGAAAGGGAAACGACAGAGATGGGGGAAATGCAATGGGGAATTGGGGGAAGAAGAGAGGTTGTTGAGAGGACGGACGAGGAAAATGGCCGATGGATGACGATGACCGCCTGACGGCCTTAGGCCTAACTTTAAGGGGGAACATTACCGTTGATGGTACGGAGTATTACTCCGCTATTTTCAGGGTTTCTGGCCCATGTATCAAGCCTTACCCATTTCCCACTGCTACTGGGTACACCATGTAGAATACCGCTCCCACTCTCATTCGCCCTCCATGACTCTATCTCTGCGGTATTTGATGCGAAGACGCACGTTTAAAATTTTCTCACAGCGTATCGTACCATACATTACCGTAATGCGGGATTTGCAGACACGTGATGCCCCGGGTGGAGTCGGCGGGGCGATCTCACCATAGGTACGTCTTACCGTTTTGGGAAGTACCCTGAGTCACGGGACCAGCCGGGGATGCAACCATCATCGCTCATCGAAAAGTAGTTGGTATGCCCTAAATACGCAGTACAACCTGTAACATACCAGGGAATAGTGAAAATGCCACATCCTGTAGGGAAAAAAGAAATGAATAGTTCAAATCGATGTTTTCCGCGGTATCTTGTATCAAAGCATAAACCCACAAGGCGCACTCCAGTCGAGGCCCACCGCTCGCGGTTGGGTTCCCTCGCTATCTTATAAGACCCTATTCCCATGATCTCCAGCAATAGCAGAGAAACAAAGTAGAAGATGTGGAAATGGGACCAGAATGAAAAGAAAATGGAATAAAACTCCTCACCGTTCCGCCGCATCACTATCACATAAAAGAACAGATAAGGGGGTACATAACGTTGAAGGTAAAATGACGAGGGGAATAAAGTGAGAAAAGAAGACAGGTCGTAAAATCACAATGTATCGTTGTCAAAAGCCAAAAGGAGAAAGAGGACGGTCAGTCAATCACACTACGAGGACTTCTTCTCTGCCCCGCTGGTGCTGTTGTCCGCCGTCGTAGAAGCAGGAGATTCCGATATATTGGTCGAACCATTTTCACTCTTCGCCTGGGGCCCAGGGGTATCTTCGCGGTCGTTCCGGGTGGTGTCGGAGGATTCACTTTGCGCCTGCCCGGTGCTCGAAGGCTCGTCCTGAACTTCCTCGGCTTGTTCAAACAGCTCCTCCTCGCTTTGATCGGGAACCACTTCGGTTCCATCTCCAAGGACGATGATTCGGCCCGAGCGGAGACCACTGAACTCACGGGATCGGTCCAGGTCCATCTCATAGTCGTCTGGGTTGGCCACAAATCGATTCCGATTGCGAGGACCACGGAATTCAGCTGTCGCCCGTCAGTCAGTTGGGATTGGAGACCGTGGGTTCCTCTAGAGACTTGCCGTACTCGGGCGGCGCACAAGGGCCGTCCCCGTTCGCAACCCGCTCTGCAATCTGGTTGTACCATTCGTCCTTGGTCCTGCCGTTCAAGAGACCGACAATCACCATGGTCATGTTGTCACATCCGACACCACCAGTTTCGCTGTTCGACGCGAGACAGTTGTCCATCATATTCTCACAGATGCGATGGAGATCCTGCTTGGCGGCAATACCTCTCCGGACAAATTCGATAACTTGTTGAGAAGACTGACAATCCCAGATACCTATATGAAAAGACAGATGGGTTAGATCAGTGGGAATGAAAGTGAGTGGAGAGGATCGAAAGCGCGAAATAGAATTTACGTACCGTCGCATGCAATCACGAGGAACTCATCGTCATCGCTGAGTTCGTGGACGGTCACATCGGGGTAAGCGGTCACAATTTGCTGTTCTGGCGACAACTCGGCGCTCTTCTTGAATTCAAAGTCACCAATGGCCCGAGACAAGGCCAGGTTGCCGTTGACACGGCCAAAATCGACGAAGCCACCTGCAGCGCTGATACGGGCCTTCTCGCCTAAAAATTGAAGAACAGATCAGAAAAGGAAAGAAGAAGAGATCGGAATAGCAGCCACGAACCTTCGTTCTGTGGCTTGTGGTCAAACGAGAGGGGCTTTGCGCGGCCCTTGACACCCAATACCGAACGCGAATCACCTGCGTTGCCCTATACCGAGTCTTCCGTCAGAACCTCCTCCCATCAATGGAGCCGCCAAGCGTGATGTAAAACATACCACCCAGATCTTATGCTTCGAGATGACACTAACTGCCGCTGTGCAGCCGGACACTTCTTCCTCGTATTTCGGGTCTAACAGAGTCAGTCCTAATGCGGAGATGAAAAGAAATGAGAGTGTTGTAGATAAGAACGCAACGGATCGTCGAACCTCCCAAACAACAACCGAGGAGCACACGAACCTTCCAAGATCGCCCGATCTGTGGCCAAAAAGCCATCCTTCAGCGCTTGTTCGATATCGCCTTTAGCAAACGACTCCTGCTTCGAGACAATCTTGTGGACATTTTCCCCAGCAAACAATGCCACCTTGTCACCACCATGACCATCATATACACCGAAGAAGGCCAGTCGTTTGGCGGGATCGGTCGGTTTGTCGGTATTCTCTGTGTATTTTGCCTGGAGATCTAGCACAGCAGCGTGGGCGTCCTCCATGCTGATTCGCCAGCCCTGCATGGCCGAGACACCGTAGATACAGCATTCATCCTGACCCTCGGACGAAGTCTAGACGGGCCCCACTGTTAGCAATAATTTCAGGGGTGATTTCAAAGTGAATAGCATAACAATAGAGAGGCCACCCCCTATTCTCATTGTACGTATTCTCTTGTTCCCCATAACAAGAATGGGGGTAGGGGGAGGGTGGAAGGGAAGGACCCTTGTGGGTGTGCGAAGCGAGAGCGAGTTGCGAGTGAAAAAATGGCATGAGGGAAGACAGTTTGAATTTTCTCTCCCAAATAAATCAAACCGGATCAAAGAGAAAAGAATGTAAAACAGCGTAAAACGATCAGAAACACGAGTGATGCCAGCCCAACAACAGATTTTGGATACCGCGTGCAAAATTGCATCAGACCAATTGCAATGTGGGGTGACACCCAGGCCGAGAAAAAAAGGAAGAAAAATGAGATTCGCGAAAGAAATTAAACGAAAAGAACACACCTTCTCAACCACTGGTTCCGAAAGAGTCTGACCCATGATTTAATTCTCGATCGAGAGTTGCTTTTAACGCGCTGGAGAGCAGGAGAAAGGGAGGAGAGGACCGGAAGAGGAACTTGGTTGAGGCCAGACCAGTCAGAGGTACATGCACCACCCGATAGACGAGAGCAACAATTAGAGAGACGCGGGGGCAGTGGCAATGTCGAGATAACTAAAAGAAGTTGAGGTTGAGGTTGAGGCTGAGGGTGAAGTGATTCTGGTAGAGAGCTCGAGGGGAGAAGAGGAGGAAGAAGCGAAGTTGGCAAAGTGAGAAGAGCAGATGATGGGGAGCGGAGCGGCGTGCGGGAAGAACCAAATGACTCCAATCTGGGCTCAGAATGATAAAAGATAAAAGAGGATAAAAAAGGTAGAAAAAATCTGTTGGATATTTTTTTTTTCCCTGACTCTTATTATTACCGCTGATTGTTCTCTGCTGGTATTTTTTAAATCTTTTTTTCGTCTTTGCTGGTGATGACGAAATTCGCCAACATAGAAAATATGACCGAAAACAGACACCAATTGACTCGCCAAAAACGACAGATATCGCGATTTATAGCGCGGATTAGGTACTCTATCTATTCAATGTACTTAATCCCCTCATGAGATACTTTCTTATTCTAGGCTGTCATTCCCTGCGTTGAACATCAGTGAGGGGTGCTGCTGGCGGAGGATGTAGCCTAGTCGGTCTAAATGCAGTAAGATATCAAGTGCTCAAAGGAGGAGATGGGATTAACGGAGACAAAGAAACCAAGCATACAAATCCCTGTCTATTACTGTGCTCTATTTCTTAATATTGCTCCTCTGCTCTCATCTCCCCCGAAGATATTGAACTGTCAATCGCTCGGGGCCACACGCTGCCCCGAGCGGCGGTGGGATAGATGATTATCTTATCTGTACTTTAGGCATTAGTACCGCTAACTATAGGTATCTACAGGTGTGGCTATAGGTATGCTTCTAAGTATGTGGATGCAACTGTATATTGATCGACTATATCATGGTATTAAGTAAGACATCTGGTATACATGTTTTAGATCAACATAAAATACAAATGCAATGCCAACGTTATATGGATAGTATGCAAAATGAATCGCCTGGATATCATGCAAAAAGAACAGAACAGAAAGAATAACTACTTTCTATAAAAACGCCCCAAATGAACTCCCGGTCCGGTCACGCAGAAAGTCGTGACTATCTTCCACGCTCAATGTCTGCCACGTTTGTTCACTTGACATGCCCCTCGGCTCATTCTCGTTGCCAACTCCTGCTGACCACAGGCTACTCATCCGCCGCCCACGGGGGTCGTCCAGTGGCAGTGATGGGCTTTTCTGCAATCTACCCCGTGACAACTCTTCCTCAGCAGTGTACGTGCTCATCCGCCGCCAGTCGTAGCAGGAAGAAGACCGCCGGTGTAGTGCGGATGGTTGTTGCTCCCCATAATGGCCGCTGCCGTATTGTGATTCACTGTTCACGATGCCATCGTGTTCCTCTACGTCCTCGAGTCGTCGACCACCTTGAGCCAAGCTTGCTTCTGTCATGAAATGTGGCAGCGGTGAGAGCACATCACGATAGTTTTGCGCCAGGCTTGACTGGCTCGGATAGGCTGCTGGTGACGCTTGCATGTACGACGACATGCGTGATGCTGGTGGTAGATATGTCGACTGCCGGTTATCATTCGTATAGATCGAGGCCGACCTCGCCATCGAGTACGGACGTTCTTGAAGAGACTGGCGTTGGTCGTAGGTGCTGAAGTTTACGGTTGATTCTGTATCAGCCCGACTAAGGGTGCTCCGCTTTCGTTCCAATGCCCGGAATCCTGAGGACGTTCGTCGGTTGCTCTGCCCCGAGAACATCGGGTTCGTCGAGTTCCTACTCTTCGCGCGAGTGTGGACAAACGCCTCCAGCGAATCAGACTCTGAAATGGTTGAATTCTCCCGAGCTAGTGCGCGCATGCTTGCCCGTCTGGCATACTCGATGCTCTCCCGCGCCCGCGGTGGAGGTCGTGGGAACAACGGGGCTAGATTGCCCAGCCCGCTCTCATCACTTTGCATGGAAGGATGCGTGTTCTGCCACGATCCACGACCAGCGGGACCGAAACCGCCTGCCCCATGGCCAGCACCACTGAGACGGGCCGGAAGGCCCGAAGCCACAGAAAGCCCACTAGATCGCTTCGAGAGACGTTTGGAACGAGACGAGGCCGCTGAGTTGCGTTTCAGCGATCGCCTACCTTGGATGGGCTTAAGTGGCTCCCGTCTCTTAGATTGACTCGTCTGTTGCCGAACTGAGGGACTTGCATGCAATGAACGACGCTTGTCTTGGGCGTCCTCGGACCCTTGCCCCTGTTCAGGCTGTTCGTGTAATGACGGGAAATCCCATCCGACGGTTGATCGTGGCCGGGCGTTCTCCTTGTCCGCCGTCGCATCCTCAACCGGTTCTTCTGTTACAAAGGTATCTGTCTTCTCGAACGTAGTTGCATTGAAAAAAGGCTTCAGCTCCAATTTCGGTGGCGGCGAAGGTGGAGGAGGGCTCTGGGCGGGAGGAGGCATGGAATGTGAAATGGGGTCTTCAAAGGGTTGGCATTGGGGCAATGGTGGCTGAGGATTGGGACCTGTTGGTGGCTTTTCCGATGGGAAGTCTCCATCGTCGTGCGAGGACCCTCCCTTGCGCTTGCGACGCCAGCAGAAGAAGAGTACAATGGCGCTAGCCACAAAGACGCACGGAATAATAACAGCAATGGCAATAATTCCAGCTTTCTTCTGGTGACTATTACCACCAGTACCAGTCGCGCTCCCGGAGTCCACGGATTTATTGGTATCGGTATGATCATGCTGCCCCGCTTCCGCAACGTCGATGGTAAACTTCCGCGTATCCTCAGTTGATGCCTTGGTAGCAGTCAGGTCGAGAGTGTATTTCTGGGAATTGGCGTCTTCTGGGACAAAGCCATAAAGTTCTTTCTTCCCAGCATCATAATGCAACCATGAGGGAAGCTGCTCATCTGAATTCACTTCAAGGTCAACAGAGTCGTCAGTCAAAACCGATTCGTCAAAGGTGTACGAGAAATCCTTCCCAATGGTTGCATCACATCCCGCAACGCCATCGAGAAACAGTTGCGAGTATTGCAAGCTGACGATCATATTGGCCACATCTTCATTGACATCCGTGATCGAAATGGTAACATTCTCGTTCTTTGCGTCAGATGGCGAGGTGCCGCTCAAGATGAGCGTCTTGTTATCCAGGGTGAGCCAGTCGGGGCCCTCCACGGAGATATCCGTCAAATCCTCCTCCGTAGGGTGTCGGCCATCCAACGTCAGGTATTCATGGAACGCAGGACTCTTGAAATCGTCACCCCGGCTCAGAACAAATGTTTGTAGGGTGTCATTGAAGGAAAGGATATGCGGGCGGACGGCCATTTCGAAAGTGTAGGTGACAGCACTGAAGCCAAGCACATCCGATGCGATCAGGTTGAACGTAAAGCTTTGCGGGCCACCTTTTGGTGTTGTTCCAGAAAATCGGAGATCGACAGGGTCAAATCGAACCCAGGATGGCAATGGCGAATTTTCTGGGGACGTTCCGTAGTACACGGTCGAGTTCTTTGTGCCAGTAAATGTTTCCGAATCGAACGAAAGCGAGAACGAGTCACCGGGGCGTACGAAGATCGTTGAGGGTGCTGATGTAGGACAGAACTTTTCGAGTTGTGGTAGCAATGGCTTTCCAGGTTTCGGACCGTCCTCTGCGCTCACGACCAAGGTCACTTCCATGCTCGCAGACCCAGACGGACCATCTGCGACGAGCTTGAACTTCTGCTCTCCAACGTCCTCCGATTGAGGGATTCCAGACAAGATACGGCCTTTGCTCTCCACATTGAGCCATGATGGCGCATCCTCCAGCGAGTATTTCGTATCCGCATCAGCGCCACCGAAAGTGCCTGCAGAGAAGACGAACTCGAAAGGTTTGGACTCTCGCGCCACAGGGGGTAATTGGGCATTCACGGGATAGTTTGCGCTCAGGCTTGCGTTAACAGCCAGCACAAAGGCGAGGACGATCAATCCGAGGAGCGCCATCGTCCGGGAGTGTTCCGACGAAGCCCGATGGTCGGTTAAGAAAGGACAGGGCAAACTCTGGCGTAAACAGTCATCCAGTGAGAAAAGAAAAAGAAAAAGAAAAAGAAAAGAAAGATGAGAAAGATTGATGGGGAAAAAAAAAAGGGAAGAAAAGTGAAGGAATAACTGGTTCTTTCAGTGAATATGGACCTCCTTCAAGGTGGACGTGCCCAAGGGCTACCGGACAAGGAGAAACGCGAAGCGTGTGATCCCTTCCATGAAGCCATACCTGGATATGCTTGATGTCACCGAAGTATGTACCAAAGCCGTAGATCGAGGGAGCGAGTTCCTCCCCGCCCCTGATGCGGATGGGACTCATATTGTGAATGTAGAGATCCTGCAAGGGGGAAAGTGCATTGCTTTCGTGGGCCGCAGGCACAAAACGCGAGTCCAACCCACCTGGCACGCCCTTCGGACAATTAGGAACCGATAGAAGGGGCGACAGCAGGAGAAGCTCTCCTCGTGTCGTTGGCATTTGCCCTCGAATTTTTACAAAAGGCCCGGAGGTTCCAAGGAGTTGACAGGAACAGGGGAAGGTCAAACACCACATTCAAGATCGAGTAGCATCCTGATGCCAGTACGCCCAGGGGCATAGTAATCCGCGATTTCCTCCCGTTCTCTGAATCCGTTGCGAGTATACAATGCCCGCGCGGGCTCCCTGGCCTTATCCACCCATAACTGGATATACTGGCACCCCTCCTTTTGTAGACGTTGCTGGATATACTCCATCAACCTCTGCCCGACACCCTGTCGGCGAAGCGCCTCTATCACGCACACCTTATGTAGCAGGGCTGCTCCCTTCTGCCGGACATAGACAGCATACGCGATTAGAACAGGACGGGCACCTGGGGCCGGGGCACTGGTGGCATACAAGACTCGCGTATTGGGCTTCTTTCGCCACAGCTCTTGGCCGAAATGAAAGGCTTCATTGCTGGGGAACGTCTTTTTCTCGACGCGTGCAATCTGTGTGAGAATCTCGAATGCTTCCTTTTGGCCCAAGGAATGAATGTCCGAGATGGTGATATCCGGCATTCTTTCGACGGAACCACATTCAAGGCCGTTAAAGTGGCAGTTTAAGATTTCCCAATAAAGTCTGTAGCAGCGTGTAGTACTATACAATTGTAAGCTGTTTCAGATGGTGGTATCCTGACGGTGTTTGAGGAGGCGATGGGGAGAGGTTGAGGTTTTTGACGCGAAAACGCGGAGCCTCACCCGATCCACTGACAACCACCCCCAACACCGCACCGCATTGCTTCTATATCAAGTTCGCAAATCAATCTTCCCTTGATATCAAATCTCTTCTATCCACTCCGCGAACTATGCCTTCTCAGGCCGATGACAAGCGCCAGGCCGCGCGCGAAGTCATCGACATTCTTCACGAGATCTCAACACTCCTCGTGCGTGATTCCTCCCTTTAATCAAGAAGGTATCCAAACTAATCTCTGTTGAATCGGGCTAGAATACGCATCTCGATCGGACAGAACTATCCCTTTGCGTCTCGCTAATCGAGAACGGTGTCAATCCGGAAGCACTGGCGGTGGGTTCCATTCTTCCCCGACTTCTTTCCTAATGCTTTCGAGTGCTCCCTGTCAATGATCCTCGTAACTTATCTGGAATATAGATAGTGATTAAGGATCTTCGAAGGGAGGCAGCTTCTCAAGGGCACTATACAGACGAGCAGATCATGCAGGAGTGAGCGCGCTAGTGTTATGCTTGGGATGCGTGGATGTTTGGGTGCTTATAGGTTAGATCTTTGGCGTTGTTTCTTTGGCTTATTATTTTCTACGATTTAAGATACCCATACTTTTTTGCGGTTATGAACACAGGCCACTGATCATAATATTGCTTGTATTAAAATAACGAGTTCGACTGCCTCATACTCCCAGGGATAACCTTGGTATCATAAACAATAAAAGATGAAAATAAAACAGCAAAAGCTGGGACAAACTAAGCCATATTCTCTTAAGCGAGACAAGAAGAGAGTAAAACGACCTATGACTTTCCTGTCTCTGCCTTGCTGTTTTCATCTACTGTCGCCTTCTTAGACTGTTCGCCCTCATCAGTGGTACTCTGGTCTTTGGTCTTTGTATCCTTCTCATCTTCGCTGTCGCCAAGGCTAAATGGATCATGTTCTCCGACAGGGGAAGGCTCAACTGTAGCCAAAGGCTGCCACTTGCTCGGTTTGCTAGGAGGGGCGGGCTTAGCCGATCCAGATACGCTTTGGGAACTGCCAATCTCCGTCGGGGGGCCCTCCTGGAAGGACACCTTTCGCCTGTCGGGTGAGGAAGACGAAGTCTTGTGTAAGTCTGGATTGGCAAGTGGCCTTGGGGGATGCGGGGGCGGAGCTATTATCCAAGTCAGTATTTGAGTACGACGATTGATAGATTAAGAACGCGGAAAGCCTTACCTTCGGAGTCTCTCAGCTCAAGAGCAGCAAAGTCATCATCCAAGAGCTGAGGGTCTGCGTCATAGCGTTCGCGATCTCCACTGCGACGGCCCAAATCGCCGCTTCGCCTTGGTCGACTGTAACTTGGTTCCTCGCCATAGCTTCGACTAGACTGTTCGTCGTCCATATCTTCACCATCCCAGCGTTTCTTCAGATTCTGCACCCAGGAACTGACCTTTGTCTGGGTATCCTCAAATCCTTTGCGAAGGTTTTCACGGATGACAGGGAGATCATCTATAGACAACATCCATTAGCGAAAAACAATATGAAAGCAAATCCACCGTCAGCATAACGTACCATCGAAGAAGCTATAATCTCTCTCCTCAGATACGTCACTGCCTCTCCTCTGTCGATAGCGAGCTTCCTCGTCCCAGCGGGACTGCGGCGCACGGCGATTGTAGTGTTCCGCTAGTTGACGGGCATAAATCTCATCCGCTTCCACTTGTCTTTGAGCCGCAGATGGCCGGGGTGGTTTCGCAGGGGGTACGTCTTCGACTTGCGCGTTGGGGTCGGTCATGCCTAGAGACATAGCGTTAGCATCCACACATCCCACTGGCGTGGATCTAGTCTGTACATACCCAGAAGAGCATGGAACGCCCGCTCCACATTCCAGTTGCTAGCAACCAGCACAGCTTTGACAACTGAGGCATCAAGAGTTGGAAATGCTTCCTTGAGGGTGTTCTCGGCTTGTTGTCGGGGGCTCAATGGACGCGGGGGCTTTGGCGGGGCAGCTTCCGTATCACCTTGTTGAGCAGTTCCTGATGGGGCAGAAATATTGACGACACCGGTCTCTTGAGGTTCATCATCAAAATCCAAAGGACGCGCGGTCGTGGGCGATTCTGGCTTGGGACTGTTTGGCCGCACGGGAAGCTTGTTAGGCGTCTTGAAGCCAAGTGTAAGCTATTCGTAACCTAGTGTACGAAAGGGGGATAAGGAACACATACACTCTTGTCTTCCTCCGACATGATTGCGATCTATTTGTTTTATGAGGTGTCAAACGTATCACAGGACGCGAAAGACAACTTATAGACACCAAAGCCAGTAGGCAGACGAAATTCCAGGGCAAATCAAATGTTTCAACGGATTCCAATCATCAGCCCTCCAGATGCGCGGTGACGTTGGAGGCACGTGATTGAAGTTCAAAATGCTTACGTAACAACATCACAGAATTGGCGGAGTTTGTATACTTACGCCATACAGTCTGTGCTTATGCGATGAGAGTCGGATTGGAGCTAACTACCACTTATTCCTGAGGTTCAATATGTTCCAACGTTTCCTAACTGACAGTTGCACATAATTTCGCGTGAGAGAGCTGGTGTGTTCAGAACAATCCTTGCAAACAACCCGTCCAAAATGACTTCAGAAATGGATTTTTCCACCACCTTCATCCCATCGCTATACAAGCCTGCTGCACTGTTGCCAATTGCACGACATAGGCGTAGTCTACTTTACCTTGTCGAGACCTATCAGGTCACCATTGTTGTTGGGCATACCGGGAGTGGAAAGACAACGCAACTGCCGCAGTATTTGGATCAAGCAGGATGGTGTGCAGATGGGAAGGCCATCGCGGTCACGCAGGTAATGTTCGATATCCCCGTTGAAGAAGGATCAAAGTTGCTGAAGTCATTGATAACAGCCACGTCGGGTAGCGGCTACTACGGTGGCCACCAGAGTAGCTGAAGAGATGCGCTGCAAGGTCGGCGAAGAGGTGGGCTACTCAATCCGTTTTGAGGATCAAACCTCCGCGTCTACAAGGATCAAATTCCTAACGGATGGGATGTTGCTTAGGGAGGCCCTTGTAGATCCTCTTCTGTCCCGTTATTCGGTTGTTATGGTCGATGAGGCACATGAAAGGTCTCTCAGCACAGATGTTCTCTTGGGTATTTTGAAGAAGATTATAAAACGGCGACCGGAGCTGCGCATCATAGTCAGCAGTGCTACCTTGCAAGCTGAAAACTTTCTCCATTTCTTCGCGGGCGAGGAATTCAAGTCTGACGGAGATCCGGCGAAGCTCGGTGGGAAGGTTGGAAGAATCATCAGTCTCGAGGGGCGAATGTATTCAGTCGACACCCTTTTTCTCGAATCACCTGCAGAAGACTATGTAGAGAGAGCTGTCAAAACAGTATTTGACATACATCTGCAAGAAGATAAAGGGGATATTTTACTCTTTTTAACGGGACGGGAGGAAATCGACACGGCCATTCAATTGATTTCCGAGCGTGCTGCTACGTTGCACCCTAAGGCACAAGGATTACTGCCACTACCTCTATATTCTGGTCTTACTACAGACCAGCAGATGTACGTTTTCGAGCCAGCACCGGAAAACACGCGCAAGGTCATTGTATCGACCAACATCGCGGAAGCATCAGTGACAATTGATGGAATTGTGTACGTGATTGACTGCGGGTTTGCAAAGCTCAGAGCGTATAGTCCCAGCACTGGCATTGAAACGTTGACTGCGGTGCCCATTTCAAAGGCCGCTGCAGTCCAGCGAGCTGGTCGTGCCGGACGTACCAAGCCCGGCAAATGCTTCCGACTTTACACTCAAGAGGCATATGAACACCTTCCAGATGCAACAGTTCCAGAAATCCAGCGATCAAATCTGACGCCTGTCATTATGCAGCTCAAGGCTTTGGGCATAGATAATATTGTCCGGTTTGATTTTCTTACACCTCCGCCCGCGGAGCTAGTTATCCGCGCATTTGAGCTTCTATATTCCCTTGGTGCTGTGGATGACTGTGCTAAACTCACCAAGCCATTGGGGATGCGAATGGCCGAACTTGCGGTTGATCCTATGATGGGCAAAGCGCTTCTTTCTGCCCCATCATTTGACTGTTTGAGCGAAATTCTCACGATTGCCGCCATGGTCAGTCTCCAGGGTGCCGTGTGGGTACAGCATGAGGGTGATAGGAAATCGTCGGAGAGCAGTCGCAGGAAATTTGCCGTCGAAGAGGGCGACCACCTGACGTATCTCAACGTCTATCAAGCATTCGTCACGAAAGGGAAAAAGGACTCCAAGTGGTGTCGCGACAACCTTCTAAATTACCGGTCTTTACACCGCGCCGTGAGCATCCGGGCCCAGCTTAAACGCTATCTTGAGCGTTTTGGTGTCAAGGCGGACGAATCACTTTCGTCCTCCAGCTATCGACAGGCAGATTTAAGCAGGAAACCTGAGCAGATCCAGAGATGTCTAACAACAGGCTACTTTTCTCATGCTGCTAAGATGCAACCGGATGGAACATTTAAGACCGTCAGTGGTGGTCTTACGCTTCACGCGCATCCGAGTTCGCTGATGTTTGTGAGTTGACCTTGTTGTTTGTTTCGAAATGTTGGACTTTTCTCGGCTAATCTCTTCAATAGAACCGGAAAGCAGATTGGGTCATCTTCCACGAAATCATGCAAACAGGTGAAAAGACTTTTATTCGAGACGTCACCAAGATCGAAAGGAGCTATCTTACAGAATACGCTCCCAACTTTTACAGAGTCCAGTGATTAGTTCATGCTCATAGATATTTACCTGTACCCTATACCCGAATTGAATGCAAAGTTATATTGAATTTATACCAAATTAACACATCACTTAGATCACAAAGTACTAGTAGTAACTATAGGTATAGGGCTGGAAGGTGAGGTCATCCCGGGGCGGAGACATGCCGCTTCCTTTTCGGGTAATAAGCTGGTCCCAAGATTTCTCCGTCTTCTCCATCATCTCTGGTGCGTCTTATCATCTCAACACCAAACAGTTAAGCGGCAAACCACAAATTACTTCTACAGAAACAGTCGACATGTCAGGACACAATCACGATCATCATGGCCATGGTGGTCATTGCCATGATGAACACGACCATTCCAACGACATCACCCCGGCTGTTCAGTCCCTTCTCTACACGCAGATTCAGTTCGATGGCATCAACACCTTGAATGGTATATCTAACTGAGAACCCTTCTCAGAGTCGCCGCTAACTAAAGAACAGAGGATAGACCAAGATCCGGAGCTGCGATTGTTCAGAAGTCATGGGCGGAGAGATTGAACGACCAGCCTGAGCTGGAGAGCGACACTGATGAACAGCTGCTCATGCATATCCCGTTAGTATAACCCCATTCTCGGTCTTCTGCTACAATCCTCTTCTCTTTTCTGTTACGCTGTTCTCTTGATTCGATATCTTACCCCGCCATGCCCCTCATCTAACCGCTACAGCCAAGCTCGTCAAGGCATGCTAGTTACAAAACAAATTATCATGCCACATATGTTAATGGATCCTCAAACGATGCAGATTTACTGGTCAGGTCAAAATCCACTCGCTTCTGATCTACACTGCACCGACTCCGTCCGCCCCTAAGACCCTGAAGCTGTTCAAGAACCGCGAGGACCTCGACTTTTCAACCGCCTCGGAACTCAAACCGACGCAGACCCTGGAGATTCCGCAGCCAGTCCCTGGCGCTGATGTTTTTGAGATGCCCTTGAACCGTGCTCACTGGAACACGACTACGTCGATCACCCTTTTTTTCGAAAATAACTGGAGTGATGGAGGGGAGGATGTGACCAAAGTCGGTTACATTGGATTTAAGGGTCAGTTCATGGCGTTGAATCGTGAACCTATCAACTTCATCTACGAAGCGGCAGCGAATCCGGGAGACCATGTCTCAATTACAGGAATCAATGAGATGGGAGGACGGATCATGCCCGGACAGTGAGTGATTACAGCATTTGCAGGAGAAAAGGGAAATTGCATTCTGGGAGGAAAAAGCGATTGCATATATTATGATCGTATCCATTATTGAGACGACATCGATGACTTTAATCCATCAGTGAGCTGGACTCGTACTGAGAACAAATTAATGAAATCCAATCTCTAATCGCCTGAAGTCGACCATAGCTCTAACAAATCATGCAAGAAGAGACAAGAGAACCAACCACCAACGCCAGTAATGCTTCCAATATTGAACTGATAAACCCGAATTTCGAACGGCGTCAAGAAGCCGAGACCGCAGCTCGCGCTTTCTTTCTGGCCACTTCCCCTTCCTCTGTCGTCCCCCCTGCAATTTCTGGTATTTCTGGCTGCTTTAGAGTTGTCGTAGGAGGCTCTGGCAATACCACTGGACCTTGCAGCGCCGCCAGTTCCTCTTCGACGTCGTCTTCATCCTGGTTCGACAGATTCCCCGCAAGCATTTGGCTAATTTCCTATATCGCCACCACATAATTAGCATAAATTACCCAAGTAAAATGCTCCAATTTCCTCACCTCTTGATACGAGCGCGCCTCCTCTGTCTCTCCCATCAGCTTCTCCACGCCTTCAATCCCGCCCATCTCCTTGTTGATAGCCTGCAAAACTTGCGTTCCCTGTTGCAACCCAAAAAGCACATCTTTCTGTACGAGCGAGAACTCCACCTGCCCGACTAATTGCTGGAGTTGCTCGAGCTGTCCATCACTTTTGGCCAGAAGGGTTTCCTGGTATTTCTTGCGCCGAAGGGCAAGGAGGGCACTCCTTCGATCATTCCGGGCTAGGCATTCTTTTGCGATTTCAGTTTCACGTGTTGTGAGGACGGTGATGCGTTTCTGGTACTGATGGAGCTTATCGCGTTGGTTCTTTAGATCGAGGATCGCACTGACATTGGATGGAACAAGTCAGTGAGTGCTGCGCAAAATAAGATGTATGCCACTATAAAAAAAGGCTGTACTTACCGATCCTGAGCGGATATCTTGGGAGAACTGGAGATGTTGCCCATGGTCACCGCATTGTCTATCTGGGGTCGGATGTGAATGTTCGGAGACCGATCGATATGATGCGAGATAAGTAAAGTTACCCCAGAATTAGCATTGACGTGTTTGTGTGTTGTATTTGCAGTTCTGGTGGTAATTTTCAAATCCCCGCCGGCAACTTATTCTTCCGTCCCGCCCAAATTTCTGGGAAAATCGCAAGAATTGAAGCTTGACGATTTCTAGAGCAACGATTGAATTTGGACATTATAGTCTCCTGGAGCTTGTGAAAATGCGCCAGGGGAATCGCGCAGGCAGGCCGACTTTGCGGCAGGGCTTGGATCGCGATGTGAGACTAGGAATTCTCGTCACTGCGTGTTTCTCCAAACTGATACTTTTTTCGTCCTCCGCAGGTCTACCAAGTTGTGCGCAAAATTGTCGACGACCAGATTGAGAAAGATCAGCTACGGCTAACCGTTCCCGCCATATACGACAGCATCAAAAGATCGAATTCCAGCCTGAACCGGAGACCGAAGAAGGTATTAGAGGACAGTCTCGAGCGAGTCGTGGAACTGGTGAAAGTCGATGTATTTGGAGATGATGAAGAGGACTCGGTAGAGGGTGACTTTGAGGGCTTGGAAGAGCAGCAGCCTCCGCCCCAGGTATGTCTTATGCATGAGCGCAATGGCATGTCTAGAAAATACTGACAAGGTTTAGGAGTCCAACAGTCTCAATAAGAGCCTCGTCAGCATGTGGAATACCGGTTCGAAGACGCAAACACCAACCGAAGCAAACGGTGACAATGCATCGGCACCCACATCGACATCGACGAAGAAACGAGAACGGCAAAATAAGGGTGAATCTTCTTCCAAGCGACGGAAAGCCGAGTCCCAAGTCGATAGATCGCCTCCGACACATGTGAGCCTTACGGATTTGGGTGGATTGGACGAAGTCATTCAAGACCTGGGTGATCTCGTGATTTTGCCAATGACCCGTCCTCAAGTGTATTTGTCGTCGAATGTCCAACCACCACGAGGTGTCTTATTACATGGACCGCCAGGATGCGGTAAAACGATGATCGCGAACGCCTTTGCGGCCGAACTTGGAGCTCCGTTCATCTCTATTTCAGCACCATCGATTGTGTCTGGAATGTCTGGTGAATCCGAAAAGGCGCTCCGGGAACACTTCGAAGAAGCCAAACGAATCGCACCTTGCCTTATCTTCATAGACGAAATAGACGCCATTACGCCAAAGCGCGAAAGTGCGCAAAGGGAAATGGAAAAGAGAATCGTCGCACAGCTCTTAACATGTATGGATGATCTGGCTTTGGAGAAGACGGAGGGGAAGCCCGTTATTGTTCTCGCAGCGACCAACCGTCCGGATAGCTTGGACGCAGCCCTACGTCGCGGTGGGAGATTTGACAAGGAAATCAACATGACTGTTCCGTCGGAACCTGTACGAGAGAAGATCATTCGGGCTCTCACGCGCAAGATGCGCCTTGCAGACGACCTTGATTTCAAGACGTTGGCCAAGAGGACACCGGGTTTCGTTGGTGCTGATTTGAACGATCTCGTTTCGACAGCCGGAGCTGCTGCTATCAAGAGGTACCTTGAAATCCTGAAATCCAACAGTGGCGAGGAAATGGATATCGAAGATGAATCAGACGAAGTTAGTCCCAAGATTAAAGAATTGCGACGACTTATTATGCATGCAAAAGAGAACCCGGTGGGCGAGGAATCCCAAGTGGTTGAAGTCTCGAATCAGGATTTCTTCACGGCACTTCCCAAAATCCAGCCATCATCCAAGCGTGAAGGCTTTGCGACGATTCCCGATACTACCTGGGCAGACATTGGTGCATTGGGAGGTGTCCGTGATGAACTCGCTACTGCCATTGTTGAACCAATCAGAAACCCTGAAATCTACGAAAGCGTCGGTATCACTGCACCCACAGGTGTCTTGCTCTGGGGTCCGCCTGGTTGTGGTAAAACACTACTCGCCAAAGCCGTGGCCAACGAGTCCCGCGCGAACTTCATCAGCGTTAAAGGACCCGAGTTACTCAACAAATTTGTCGGAGAGTCCGAACGGTCCGTGCGGCAAGTCTTCGTCCGTGCTCGCTCGTCTGTACCCTGCGTTATCTTCTTTGATGAACTGGATGCTCTTGTCCCCCGTCGTGATGATACAGTCTCCGAAGCCTCTGCACGTGTCGTGAACACACTACTCACCGAACTCGACGGTTTGGGCAGCAGCCGTCAAGGCATCTACGTGATCGCAGCAACCAACAGACCGGATATCATCGATCCCGCTATGCTCCGTCCAGGCCGTCTCGAGACCCTCCTCTTCGTGAACCTGCCAAGCCCAACGGAGCGCGTGGAGATCTTGCAGACGCTCCTGCGAAACATATCCATCGAGTTCAGCGAGGATCTCAGGAAGCTGGCCGAAGACTGCGAAGGGTTCAGCGGTGCGGACTTGGGAAGTCTGCTTCGGAGAGCTGGATACTCCGCTATCAAGAGGCGGGATACCATTAAGTTCGAGGACTTTGTGGCTGCCAAGTCGTTTATTCGGCCCAGTGTTACTGATTTGAAGAAGTATGAGAAGTTGAGGAGGGATTGGAGCGGAGGCGTTCTGTAAATATATCATAGACTCGGTTGTTTTGTTAGGTTGGACGTATATAAATGCCTTTAATGGGGTATCCAGGACTTTTTCTATGATAATGCTTTCTAATCTCTCTTCTCTATATTCCGTAATACTTAAGGATAACCATATCTCTAATCTCTTCTGGCTATTATTAGCGCTATATACAGCAAATGTAAATGTAAATGCAGTCATGCTATGTAATATATGTTTATTAAGAAGCCCCTAAGCCTGCCGCGCAGCAGCTTCCAACTCACGCTTTTCATCCACAGTCAGTTCACTCTTCGCACTCTCGATCCGCACAAACGCAATCACCATAGCAAACGCAAAACCAGCCAACCCCACCTGGAACCAGAATGCCGCCTGGTAACTCTTTCGAAGACCTAAATACTCCTCAGTGTGAACCTGAACAATATCGGCAAACGCCAACATGATTGCAATTCCGAAATGGAGAGTACAGTTGATCAACGCGCCCGCTAGTCCTTGTCTTTCCTTGGAGAGATTCGTAGTGATGAAGATGTTGGTCACGTTGAAGCTGATGTCGATGCCAATTGTGCCGCCAATCATGGCGGGAAATACGAAAGCCCAGTAGTTTCCTCCGACTGGGATCAGTGCGAATAAGAGACCGGATGCCAGGTAACCCAGACAAGCTATTATCATAAGAATGGTTCCGTTGAGCATGTGGAGTAGATAGCCTCCAGCAACAGAGAGAATGAGCCCACCAACTGCCATGGGCACTGCCCATGCAACGACCTGGAGGGGGCTGGCTCCCATAAAATCCTGCATGCTGTTACACGATGTTAATAATCGGCCTTTTAGGTATCTGCGGGAAGGGACGACACTTACTATAAACAAGCATAAAGGAGATAAATCCCAAGACAGCCATACAAGCAGAGGAGAGCGAGAATAAGCGGTTTCATGTACTTGACCGAGAACAAATCCCCGGGAATTAAAGGATTCTCGACAACCCAGCCCTCCACATAAATGAAGGCTCCCAAAAATAGAACACCAAGAATCAGACAAACAATTATATATGACGTCTTCCAGCCCTGGGGAGCATGTGCACTGTCCGCAATGGAAAAAACAAACAGCACCATTCCTGGCACGAGCAAGGCGGATCCGATCCAGTCCATACTAGCCTTGGCTGTTGCTCGCTTCTCGGCCCAATCCGAGGGAATCGAAAAGTAAGACGACACGGCCGTGATAGCAGAGAAAATGGAACCAAAGAAAAAATACCACGACCATGACAGGAATTCACCGCAGATACCAGAGAAGAAAATTCCGACGAAGAACCCCAACGCTGCGCATGCGCCATAGATGCTGAAGACGAGGTTTTTACGAGGTCCTGGTCGGTACACTCTGCCGAGAATCATGATACTAGAGGGTAGGAATGCTGCCAACCCCAAACCCTGCAGTGCTCTGAAGATAAACAGCATCAACCAGTTCTGGGAGAATCCGGCGATGAGTGAGGTGATGGTCAGCCACACCATCCCTCCAAAGTAAAGCACGAATCCTCCAAACATGTCCGCCAAACGACCAAATATGAGCAAGGTGGCTGTGACGACAAGGGACAAGGCCGTGGCTGGCCAAATGGACTGACTGGGAGGGATGTCCAACTCTTTTATCAACGTGGGAAGGAGGACATTGGAACCGGATACATAGTATTCCTGCATATCTTGTTAACAAGAACACCCTGATATTTTCAGGACAAGCAGACATACCGAAAGGATCTGGCACATGAAAATCGAAAAGCAGAATGCCGATTCAGTCCATATATTCGAGAAATGCGAAGGGCGTTGTCGCCCTAATCGCTCGATAGTCTCCGCATCTGGCAGTGTTTGAGCGTTTGGCCCTTGACCTTCATTATTGGTACTCTTCTCTTGAACAGAAAGACTAGCATTCTCTGCTACCTCAGTCAGATGACTGGTATTGTGTTCCGGCGTTTCGGGGTCCATGGCCGTACACAAAGGGCTCGCTTAGAAGGTGTGGTGTTGGAAGAGGTGGTGTACTATCACACACTCATTTCTCGCTCACCTGTCTATATATAATTTACGCCACGGAGAAATTCTACACAAATCGACCGCTTCTCCTTCCAGTATCCTCATCGGGAAGGTCCCGGGTGAAGTTCAACTTTTATCGAATCTTCATCATAGTCACGTGGTATGTTTTTTTTCGGCGGGAACATTGGCTGCTAGAGGAAGCTTTACTACATCGGGCTAATGACTGGATAGACTAAACCGTTTGCGGTATAGTTCCAGTCATCAATTAACTTCTGCTTTAGGAAGTTAACAGATGTGGGTCCAAGGACAGAGTTGTGACTAATAAAAATTACTGTAGGTGAGCATAAGTTTTATGAATGGAATAAAGCAGGAACTTTTACTATGGATATATCTTGAACAACTATACAGCCCAAACAAAAATACAAATAAACGCCCTTATGTAAATGCGCAGATTGCCTGTTGAATTCACAATTACATCCACAAACGACATGTTCCATCTGCACCAGCACTGACACACCACGCTTCTCTCGGATGCCAATCCACCTCCAAAACACCAAGTTCACCGGTAATCTTGTGGCCCTTGAGGACCTTGAGCGGCACAATACTGGCATTGCTGAGCATATCGCCCGTAACGCTGCCGTGGAAAATTTGCAGAGAGCCATCGTCACTCGCGTCCGCAAAGAGAGGGTAGCGGCCGCCAGGATGGAACTTGACAGACCGGATAGCCTTGCGGTGATACCGCAATGTCTTGTACGGACGCGGAGAGAGTTCGAGATCGTGCCACAAGAGACGACGGTCATAGGATCCCACAATAAGGTTGTCTCCGCCAGCAGCGGTAGAGGAAGTCGGATGAATGTCGAAAGAAGAGATCCAGCGGGCACCGGGTTGGATGATCTTGACGAGGAGCTGGCGAGAGAGATCGTAAGCACGCACTGTCCGTTGGTTGGCGACGAACAGCACCGGCTTTGATGGGTGGAAATGGGCGGTTTGCGGGGGTCCACCACCCTTGATACGGCGGTGGAAGGGATATTGGGTCAAATGCTTCGAGAGAGTATGGATGGCGATGGCCACAGAGGCAGGCGTAGACGAACCCGGGCATACTGTGACAAAGTAGTCGCCGCGACGGTGCCATGAAAGCGACTTCGCAACGTAGCGAAGAGGGATAACAGCACACACGCCAGATTCCACAAGCGAGCTCGATGGGCGGATCCATTGAGGAGGCGTGTTCTTCTTGTTCGCATCCGCACCAGTTGGCGCTGGTCTTGAAGCTGCGTAGCCCCATCCAGCATCAAGAATCTCAAGACTGGCTTGTTCAACTTCGGGGTCGACAATAGGGGGGACCGCAAGGAAAACATCGTCTCCCGCGGCCGCAGCAAGGATGACAGCATCCTTGCCAGGCCTCCACCGGACCACATTGACCGGGTCTTCTTCACTCAAGGTTACGTTCCAAAGCTGGCGACCAGTGAGAAGTTCCCAAATACGAACAGTTCCATCGTCACCACCGGTAGCAAGCCAGAGCCCGGATGGATCGATGGCCAAGGTACGCACGCGCCCCTTGTGGCCTCTGAAGATAGTGGCACAGGCAGTTGGGAACGGCTTCAACTCTTCGGGACTAGGCAGCTTGGGGAGGAGGCTCTCGGGATCAATGTTCAACTTGCTTCTCCGAACCCTAGGAGCCAAGTAAAGATCCAGGCAGCGCTCGAACTTCTCTTTAACGAAGTTCTCGTAACCAGGGACTCTCCGGAGGGAAGCAAAATCATTGGGCAAGAACTCGCTCTCCCGGTCCTCTGGGTCGGTTTCTTCCCAAGTCTTCCGCTCCTTCTTGTCAGGCAGATACTCAGGCGGCGGATGATAACTCTCCTCGTAGCCAGGCGGAGGAAGTTTAGGAGCAGGAATATGCATATGGGGATCCACATCCTCTGCCTCATCTGCCCACAGGTCATACTTGATTACAGTCGGATCCTCTTCCTCCCGCTCCTCTGGGGCCTTGTAAGGGAGAATGCGACCCTCTCTGATCGCCTTTACAATCTTCATTACCCGCTTGGCTTCATGTTTCGATGGAACGAACCGGCGCTTTGGTTCGGGAGCAGCGCTTAAAGGCATGACTTCTTGCTTGCTGGAGAACCATTCGATTGTCGGTTCGTACGGATTGTAACCTTCGTCGGGGATTTCGTTCATCTGAACCTTGCGCAGCAGCTCCAGCTCATCTTGGCTCAGCTCCAACGGCTTGCCAGTCGAGGGATCCGTAAGACCAGTGAAGCCCTTGGGGATTTCGATACTATCCAGTAATGCATCTAGAGCCTCGCCCTTCGCAGGACGCATAATCTTCTTTCCGTTAATGTCATACCCAATATGGGGATACTCGTCGTAGAAGGACAAGGGAATGTTGCCGATGGTGTTTGCATCTTCGTCGGCTTCGGATAGCTCAGAGTTATCGTCCGGGTTGATCTCATCGTAGAGATAACGGTCATTTCCATTGGCGTCTTTTTCAATGCGGAAGTTGATTTGTTCCTCCTCGCTAGATTCACCGTCGTCGTTGTCCTTCGCCGGCTCGTCGACCGCTGCGCCAGACTTTTTCTTAACCAAGTCTTCACCATCGGAAGGAATCTCGTCACTGTCAATATCCTCTTCCCTTTCACCCTCCTCTTCATCACTGCTGAAGTCATCAACCAATTCCACTTCCGAATCGTCTTCATCGCCCGAGAGATCGTTGGCGTCGTCCGAAAGTGCTCCATTCAAATCCTTCTTGCTCAATTCATCACCAGAAAACGTTCCTGCTTCCTCCTCCACATCACGCGTAATGGCCTTTCGCTTCTTCGAGCCCTTTGGAGCTACCATGATGCTGTATCTGAAAGGATATCGAAATTCGCGACTCCTTAGAGCTTGCGGACTTTTTTTTTTTTTTTGGGGGGGGGGGGGGTACTTCCTGCTCCCGCCCTGACCGCCCACATGACACACCGCCTCCTGCCCGCATCTTATCGCTTCCATCATTTGGAGGCAATTCTTTCTTGTGTTTTCATACATTCGGTGTTAATATTGCCTTCAAGATGTCGCTCGGTTGCTTAGACTGGAATCCGTTGATATTATCTTCCATGGAGCCCAGTAATCATGATACAAGTGTGGAAACAATTCCGTCGCTGAAGCGGCATGCAGCTTGCGATGAATGTAGTAAGTTGCCAGTGGCTTCTCAATGAAATGCCTTGAATCTGTTTGTATGGACCACTGAACTGTGCTTTGGGATAGGGAAAAGGAAATTGAAATGCTCCGGAGAGTCTACGGGGTGTACTCGATGCATCAAGCAGTCTTTGGTCTGCCATTATTCAATACAGAAGCAGATGGGACGGCCGCCTAAGAAACGAATGCGTGAAGACGATGAAGACACAGGATTTGGTGGTATACCGGGAATCGAACAATGGCCAGAGCTTGGCAGTTCTCAATCACCTGAAGAAAACGTACTCGCAGATGGTCTCTTTCCTCAAGTCTATTGTGCACCGTATCGAATGCCGCATGCGTTCCCACATCTATTGTCTATGGATAATGATTATGGCCAATCTTTGCAAGCACACAACACTGGCGTCATGGAGCCGCTGCCAGCTACAGAGAGCCCGTGGCCGGATTTCTCCAGCGTGTCTGCGGCAACGACTTCAACCTTCGCAAAGTTCGCAGGATCGACTGATACGCAGTCCAGTTCTTCTTCTTGTGCCGTGCCACAATGTTCATGCTTATCATACTTATACTTATGTCTCAGCCATCTTTCTTCGTTATCACCTTTCCCGATTTCTCATCACACAATATGCTCGTTGTTTATTGGTACAAAAACGGCCCGGGATGTCATACGTTGCGCGGAATGCCCAAAAACATACGCCACGGGTGTACAAAATGTCATGCTCACTGGCACTTTACTAAATGTTGTCGCTGATGGATGGTTGCGCGTGTCGAAAGCCGACCCTGTAGAACTTGGCAAGCAGGCTGCCCCACCTGCCTACGTGACTTTACTAACACAATCTTCCCCAAACTCCGCAGAGAGCTGGAGACAATGGCTTCGCCAAACAGTCAGAAATGCTATCATTGGGGGACCAGTCGACCCTGCCAGCCGCGTGCGCTGTTCAGATTCGCCCAATTTACTTTCTCTTGTTACGGAATTCGAGGAGCGCCAACAGAAATGGCATGCAGGGAAGGATGCGCCTGTATGGGTGTCTCCACAGAAATCGTCGGCCAACTTTGAGGGTCAGGGTGACCTTACCAACGGTGATCATCAAAGCGATGAGAAAGATTATCTTTGCCTTCGCGTGATTCGGAGCATCAAAGATGTCATATCCAAATTCGACTTCGAATCGCATGAATATCCAGATGGCGCGCACTTATAAGAAAACCGAGTTCTTATTGCATTTGCATCTGGTATATTAGCAAAATGGGGCGTTAGGGTCAAGCGGCATCTTGCTTTCTTATAATGAGTTACGAACATTTGTGCACGAGGCGTTATTCTGGCATTTGAATTTGTTGCATACAGCAGGTATTATGTCAAGCAACATGCTAGTCCATTTTCACCAAACTATGTTCACCCATTTTCTATATCTGTGTATCAGATGCAATATTCATTAAGCAAAAATATAAGATAGGGCCAAAATCTCAGAAGATCACTCATCCTCTTCCTCCTCATCATCAACAATGTAACGGTTCTTCTTCCGAGATGACGCCTCGCCTGCTGGTGTGGCTTCTGGTGATGCACGTCTCGGTTTAGCAGCCGGCCTTTCAGACACGGCAGTATCTTCATCAGCTTCAGCATCGGCGTCCTCTTCCTCGTCTATCACTTCATCTTCCTCATCGTCATCGTCGCCAACTTCGGGCTCTTCATCACTACCGACGAGGAACCCGTCGTCTTCATCATATTCATCTTCACGGGTCCGACCCCGACGGCCATAATCTTCATCATCCGTGTGGATTTCGCCGCGACGGTTCGGTTTGCGAGCTGCCTTCGTGCGCGGTCGCGTGGTGAGAAGGCCGTCGTCATCTTCCAATCCGCCCACAGTGAGACCAGCTCCTCCGGTACGGGAAACGCCAGCCCGGCGACCGCGATCCATTTCGCGGTCCGCGAGTTGCTGGCGCCGGCGGGCTGCCTTCAGTTTCTCACGCTCTGCCAGCTCAGCCTGTCGCTTGGCCAGTTCAGGGTCTTCCTTGACCTCGATGACCGGTGCCGATCCGTCTGCGGTCTTCTTGCCACCGCGGGTTGCCGCAGCCAGCGATTCTTGAAGTCGCTGGACGGCATCATCCGTCTCCATTGTTGTCGGGAGAACAGTGAGACCATGTGTCAAATGCGAAGTCAATCTGAAAACAGAGGAGGTTTCCGCGGCCGCGCCCAGGTAGACATGAGAATCCAACTTGGTATCATAGTTGCCAGATCGGTCAAGAGGTGCAAGTGCTTTGGTTGATATCTTGTACTGTTCCTTGGGGGCCGAAGCGAGTTGAAGCGTCATTGATCCATCTTCCCAACGGATAACGCGAGCATTGGATTGTAGGAGAGCGGCATCGTTCGGGTCATGGCGCCAGCAGAGCGACGTAGCTGCAGTGGCGTACGGGGGCGCAACATAGGTCTCGGGGTTGAACTCTTCTGTTTCAAAGGATAGGAAATTGGGAACAGGCATAGTATAGACCTGTGTATTGCGCCACATCAGTACAATTGGGAGCAGGCAGTTGCCTTCATCAATGTGCATACCTCTCCATTTGTGGTCGCTGGCTCTGGTGCTCGACCCAAGCTCAAGTCCATAATGTTGACAGTCTCCCCAAACTCCCCTTCTCCTCCACCTTCATAATCCATGCGATCTTCAGTTCGATCATAACGGCCCTCTTCGTCTCCAGAATCCAATTGTTCATCATCGAGTCTTCGCTGGGGTTGACTGATGGAACAGGGTCAGCTGGTGCCGTATTCGCAGAGAAGCACGTATACCATACTCATCCTCTGCCAGTTCTTCCAGTCCCCCTGCATCTCCATCTGAACCAAAGAGATCCGCGTCGTCGTCACCATTGGGTTGGTCTAAGTCCATGTTGTCTGCGGCTGGGTTGTTGCTGTGTTCGCTCCCAGCTGGACTCTGGCCCCGACCTGAGCGTCCGGGACGACGTACAACCTCTTCATCTGATGAGGACATTATGTGGATGGATCTCGGTGAGCCGACGTAAAATTAGAAGAGTCGAGGTCGGACAGGTTCAAAGCCGACAGAAAAACACGCTCCGACTATCCAATGAGTTCCGAGTCGCGACCATTCGAATTTATTTCTCAACAGTCTGTATCCCTGTACCTCACCCTATTCGAAGCTTCGTCAAACGGAATCACTTTGAGCGTTGGAATCCTGTCGTTTTTACAGTAGTAGTACTACTTCGTTTATCGCGCCAGAGCTTCACTCGCCTCGGAGCAGCAGGATGATCCGCCCCGCCCCAAATCAGGACTAGTGCCGGGAGCAACTCCACGGGCCAGACCAAAAGAGGCGATTCACACCAATTGCCTCAGCGCCTGCTTCTACTTCTTTCACCTGGCCCATCGCCTGCTTGTTATTCTTTTTATTCGAGTTGATTGCCTCGTCGCCCTTAGGAATTGCGTGGTTCAAAATGGCGACCTTTTTCCAAAGTGTGTAAGTGATTCATTGGGGAGCAATGTTCAGGGACTGATAACTCCCCGGTTGTCCCCTGATTCTCCATGCTGCGGAGGAACGCTACACAGCACAAAGAATCGTCCTCTTTTATTTTACTTTATTTTTATGCGCGCTTTTCTAGTGTCATCTTTTTTCTCACCCCTACTTTCCATTATGCCTCTCACCGCATATCTTGATTCAAGTACTGGCGCTAACTTGGACTCGTCTCAACTTTAGTCGCCAAGGATTCGGCAGAGGAGGTAACAACAAGAACAACAACAACAACAACAACAACAACGCGGCCCCCAAGTCTCCAGCTCCCTTGCCTGTCGCTCAAGCTCCCCCGATTTCGCCTGCTCCTAACTCTCCGTCTCTCGGTTCGCCGCTGCCAATGGACAGCCCCGCCGCATACGATCCCGATGCACCCAAATACTTTTTTCAGGAGAAGTACGCCCCTCTGAATGTAAGGGGTAACTTCTTGACTCTCTGTGCCTGTCCGAAGAATGTGGAGCTGGGAGAATGGTTGGCCCATCAGAGTAAGCAGCGGTCCTTGCGCGGTATGGCTGCAGTATACTTGCCAGAGACTGACACTATATAGTTGTCGAGCAGTATCGTTTGCTTCATGCGATGCTGCAGGTGATCCAAGAGGTCAACGGAGTTACTGGCCTCCCTATTTGCAACGAGGCCACCTGCCCAACCATGTCTGCGGGACGGTAAGTTACAACACTATGAATATGGAATCTAAGTTGAATATCCCGACTAATGGGCCCTTCTTCCTCTAGTCTGACTTACACGTGGCTTGTGGACGGTCGTGCCGCGAAGATCTCGGCTCCCAAGTTCATTAACCGCGTCGAGAAGTGGATCATCAGCAAGATCCATGATCCCGTCATGTTCCCAACCGACAAGGTGATAAATGCCCCAGATACCTTTGCCGTCAATGAGGCGTCCGGTGCTGCCCCATCCAACCCTCCGGCGAATGCTACTGCAGAGGAGTGGATTGGAAAGTCCAGTGGTTTCCCGCAGACTTTCTACAAGGACTGCCAGGGTATCATGAAACAGATGTTCCGTTGCTACGCCCATCTCTACCATGCTCATTGGCTGAACCCTTTCTGGCATATCAACAAACATGACATCCTCAACATGGCCTTCGTTCATTTCGTGACCGTCGCCAAATACTATAAGCTCGTTTCCGACAAGGAGATGGAGCCCATGCAGCCCCTTATCGACCTGTTTATCAAGCAACAGCGCATTCCACCAGAGGCAGTCGGGGGCGGACACTGGGCGCAGCAAACATCTAGCTGAGCTAGAAGTACGCTCGACAAGGCTTCCTCGGTCCTTTTGCTCGCTTCTCGAGGGCAATTAATTGTCTTCTAACCTGGTGTTGGAAACTTGTTTATCTCAAATTTCTACGCAGTACAGTTTTGGCTTTTGTTTATGAGCCATCTTTGACGATATGGGCAGATCAACGCAGTGGACGGTACGCCCATCGGATCAAGACATTGGAGCATATGGTATATTAGCAGATATCCTTGTTTTTGTTGTTGGTTTTCTTGTCTCCATTTATCCCTGCATATATGCTTGAATTTTTTTTTTGAGATCAGGGTTGCATGTTTTTCGTCATTACCTACATCTAAGCTTGAATGTGTCCTTCAGCCCAGTCAGATACACAGTGCATTGCCTCTATAGCGAGGATTCCGTTTTGGATGGAATCTCTGTTCTTGTTTTGTTTCTGCTAGAAATAGCCTAATGTGCAAATGACTTGACTTTCTGGCCTTTGCCCTTGAACGTTCTTTGCCGAACCCTGATGTGTAGTCCCTGTAAAACCCTAGCATCCAACGACGTGGACTGAAAACTAGGACCCTTCGAGTTTACCGCGATTTTGTCGGATCCGTGTGCGATTTGAACTTGTCAAAATAGTGTCTTGTTTGTCGATATCCACGCTGTTCGAGCGGATAGGCAGATCGCAAAATTGATGGTTGAGAATCAAGGACCCGCAGTCAAACCGCTTGTTATCCATGATTCCATTTGCCCTAGATGTCCATGCAAATTATACGCGCGAGTCGGTCTCAGCATTTTGAACAGGTGAGTCGAGAATCACAGGTAGATCCCATTTTGTCCTGCCTCTGCGTCTCTATTCCCCATCTCTTGATCTGCGCCGTCACGATGCGCCTCGTTGACAACGGTCCCGTTAACCACGGGCTGAGTTTCTGATGGCTGCGAATCTGTATTGTCCTTGTTCGTATCCGTCCCATTCGTATTCGCAACCTCAATCCACTGCTGACCCCGCCTCTCTACTTCCGCCTTCAACAACGCGATGCGCTCAGTGAATCTCACAAGAACACCCTCGTTCTCTGATACGTAGCCTTCAATCTCGCATTTGTCCTCTTCAGATTCGCAGGATTCAGTGACGAATGTTTTCATTTCATCATTGGAGCGGTGTAGGTGGGCGATGGAGTTTTGGAGCTCGGAGGCTTTGGCGAAGAGAGCGGAGAGGGGCAGTTCTTTAATGGCATCTGCGAAGGTATAGTGGGTAAAGATAGGGTTTGGTTGGTCCGACATTTTGCTTGGAAATGTTCGCGTGTCTTGGTGGTGGTGTGGTGTACAAGATAGTCTGAATGTGGGGGTCGTTTTCTGTATCCTTATCGTTATCAGCACGTGCATAGGCGATGTAGATTGAGTGCGTACAGCGAAATTCTATGCCCTGATATTGTAGTGGTGTAGAGCGTTTAAATCACGATGGTTTAGACAGGAGTTATACCATGAAATCACTCGCTCCGTGAAGACGTACTCCCCAAAGTCAGCATCCTGAGACAAACACGTGACTTTCGGAGAAATCCTTCTCGGAGCTTTTTGAATCGGCTCATTCTCCGCCAACAACACTACCCGGCCTGTTGCAGCTGGATTCGCTCCCATCATCGCAGGATATGAGCAATGTATTCTGTGTCGCATGGCGGGTTCCATGCCCAGGGCTCCGGTCCCTGAGCATGTCCCCGTCCAATGCAATTCCGCTCCGCTCCGCCTGTCGTGATCTCCGCACTTCGCTCCCATCACGGTTTTCGAACTATACCTGCCGAGAATCTTTCGGATCACTTGCGCCATTTACCCTCTCCACGGGATGTCTAATCCGTGTCGGCTTGAATCCATCTCCTCCAGTTGCGATTCTTGCTAGACCATTCTCATCTACCCGTTCTTCGCTAACCGATTCTACCCCTCCGGTTGAACGTGGCGTGCAGCTCCGTCCCGAACCGTTCTCTGCAGATGAGATCAAAGCGATTTTGGGAAAAGCAAATGTTTCGCCCGCGGTGGGTAACCGGGTTCTTGCCATTCTACAAGGTAGACGTGAGGCCGGTACTCTGGATCTCGATCTTCCGGAAGACATAGCACATTCGGTCCGCAAGCATAGTCTTGATGCAGCTCTCAAATTCCTCCGCACAAACTATCCGCTCGATGAAGACGCAGCGATACTTGCCCGTATTGAGAGGGAGGAAGTGGAGGAGGAGCAAAAGCTTATCCGCCGTGCGGAAGAGCTGGGATTGTACAAACCGCAAAGTGGGACTTATGACGCTGAATTGGGCGAGAAGGATGATCCCTCTGGAAAAAGTGCTCTGTTAGAATTTCGCAAGCGAAATGAGGCGCGTATTCTGGAGCAAGAAGAAAAGAAGCGCCAGGCATGGCTTGAGGGTGAACAACAAGATCTTGAGATCCTGAAGCAGCAGGCAGAAAAGAATAAGGCGCTCCAAATATTTGAAAACACCACAGCTCTAGAAGGTTAGTGTATTTGCGTTTCTATGTGGTTTTGGTACCTTGTTAATTCGGTGCTATAGCTCGACCGCGTGCCGACCCTCAGCAACGTCCGCTACTAGCCTGGATTCAGAAACACCATTTGCGTGGTATGGATAACAACGTCGACGTATCTCAAATGACAAATGTATGTTCTCAATGCGCATATAATGAAGGACTCTACTGATGTGTCTGCAGGCTCGCCGGATCATTCCATCTTTGGCGATAACGTTGCTCACCATCGGCCTTGCCTACGTTTTCGCCCAGAACTACGAACCTCCGCTGAAGCAGGATCGCATGTTCCCCGATACTCCTCCTGCTGCTGCGACAGCTATGGCCATTATTGGACTGAATCTTGGTGTCTATCTTTTGTGGAAGGTTCCACCAGCTTGGAGAATGCTCAACCGCCATTTTATTATCGTCAACGCATGGCCTCGCGCAACTAGTATGATTGGCAGTGTCTTTAGTCATCAGACGTTGAAGCATTTTACGTTGAACATGGGTCTCCTGTGGTTTATCGGGACACGACGTGAGTTTTCGGTATTCAGATATGGTGGTCGAATCACGCTAACATGCTTCAAGTCCATGATGATATTGGTCGGGGTAATTTCCTAGCCTTATACATGGCAGCCGGTGCCTTGGGTTCGTTCACTTCCCTTGCGGCACACACCCTGCTTCTCAAGGATCTAGCCGCGACGTCTCTTGGTGCTAGCGGAGCAATGTCAAGTCTCGTCGCTGCTTGGTGCATGCTCCACTCAAAGTAAGCTCAAAGACTATCGCAATATCATGACAATGACTGACAACCAACCAGTGACAAGCTCACCATCTTCTTCCTTCCCCGCGAGTGGCAGGAAACCTTCTCAGCGCCCGGATGGCTAGTCCTAGCCGGCTTCGTTGCCTTCGAAACCGTGAGCATGGTGACTCCTTTCCGTGCCACCAAGTTTGACCATTATGCTCATCTGGGTGGTTATCTCACGGGTACAGCATGGGCGCTTGTTTGGAAGGTAGAACAGAAGAAGCGACGAGAGGAGAAATCGTGGTGGGAGAAGCTTGTGTCTTCTGATTGATCGGTCTTTCGCTTTCTTGGTTTATCGTTTGGGTGCGTACGGTTCCAACGAAGTCCTGCTGTATTAGATATTTGTTAGCATTTGTATACCCTTCTATGTGGAAATCGGACGGTCGTATGTATTATAGCACAAATCTTTCGAATCACGTTTAGTCTAGACTAACACTCGACTTATCTCGTCTTGGTTTATTGTCCTCGCCGTATAACCATCAAAGAACCAACGAACCGCTTTGAGGCATTGTTTCGACAAAGCGACTTGAGAGCCCAATAACAGAGAAGCCGAAAGAAATCGAACAACTAAAACCGACTCCCTTTGCCGATGTGCCGAATCTCGAGAGTAATGGGACTCCCTTCTCTTCAACTTAGGGCTGTGCGATATTCAAAGAGCCGTCGAAACAAAGACACATTGTAAATACCATGCTCAAGGGAATCCCCATGTTCTTTCCTCTCTCGCTCTTTATCTTTGGAAACAGACAAGACAAAGATTCAGGCTGCCTCAGGCATTGTTTACATTGCGGAGCCATACATTGTCCCAAATAGGCAATGCGACCTCAAAGAGACCCCAGGCCCGGACCTTTTGTGACCGGCTTAATTTTCTTAGAAAGATCCAGACAATCAGATAGTTTCGTATAAAGTGAGAATGACATAGGGATGTGGTTCTTTCATTCTTATATGCTGTAGACAATGCAAATGTCCCTAGGGCTCACTCATTCTCACCTGGTTAGGCATAATTATCTGGTTGCCATCTTTCATTCACAGACCAAACACGCCACCAGATTTATAAAAAGGCGCATCTCGTGTTGTTGATGTCCCTTTTAGTCAATTTTCTGCTTCGCCTCTTCTTTTTCTCTCGCACACAATTCTCGTTCTTTTCTTTTCTTCTCCCAGCTCTCATAACTCGACGTCTGGTCATAGTCTTTGGTTTTTATCCCCAACATCCATTTCTAATCTTCTGCTTTTGGCTTCTAGTAACCAGCTTTGGTCGTAACCCTACCTTGCTGGTCACCTCTTGTCGTTCCATACCATACGCGTCCCAACGAGTTCTTTGGTCTTGCTCGTCAAGTCGCCATGAGCCGGGAGACTTCTCAACACGATAACTTCAATCACGTCACTTACGAGGACGCCATCCCTAAAATGAGGGTTCGCTCTCGTCGACCTGCTGACCCGGTGGCTTTCCTCTTCAAGATGAAGAGGAGCCGGCAGGCTATCGTGGAGTCTCACGAGCCAGAGTCTGTCAAGAATAGCTTGTCATCCTGTGAATATACTTTCCTCATCTCTGAGAGCGAGGAAGAACTTGAATCTTTGGACGGAAACCAAGACGAGTTTGCTTCCTCTCAGCCTCAGGACGAGCAGGCTTTCGAAGACAAGGACAAGAATTCGAGCGATCATTCGAACGGCGAGGTGATTAGTGATATGTTTAAGAACAGGGAGTCATCAAAGCCTCAAGCCCAATGTTCGAATGATTCATCCAGTGTATCAGCCTTTGCTGCACATGTCATTCACCCTTGGCACATCGTTGACTACCACTTGTACTTGCTTCAGATCGAGGGCAAGAAAGACCTCACGGCGCGGCGTAACGGTATTCTGTTGCGTGATGGTGTTGAATGCCGTTCCCTCTATTATGATGAGATGTTCGAAGACGATACTTTCGACCCTGACCTCGTCGGCCCAGAACCTAGCGTTCTCTTTGCAGCCTTGCCCGTTCCGGAGCACCACATTCAATTCAACGGCGCTGCGTACGTGCTCGAATACGACTGGAACTTGAGAGCTCTCTGCGCTCGTCACTTTGCTTGGGTGCCTGAGGACCTGCGTAACATTGAGTGCGTGTGGAACGAGGGCATCATCATCTACTGCGTCCCGATCGTCGAAACGATCAATGTTATGAAGACCGCCTTGGAACAACGATACCGTCGACTTGAATTTTTGAGCACCAACCCTCGCTGCACAACTTCGTACGTGGCACACGACGATCCCGGTATGGAACTTGTCGTTGCGTACTCTTTCTGTCAGTTTGCCATTGATTTCGCGGAAGCCCTTATTCCAGAGGAAACGGACGAGGGTATTGAAATATTCAAATCTGAGCTGGAGGAAATCATGGAGGAAATCCGTCTCACCTTGCAACGTGCTTCGTATCGGGCTTGGTTTGCCGTCCGCGAAGGCCTTTCCATGGAGAAGTTCTCCCACAAAGTGCACTTCGACCGCTACCTCAACGACCTCTTCACGTACAATAAGTCGGTTGAGGAGGGAAGTCTTCGTGGCAAGAAATGGCGTGCTCCCGGGCTGGACACGTGCAAGAAAATCCGCAATAATGACGCTCTGAAGCGTCGGGCTAGCAACGAACGCCGTCTGAAGAACTTGTTTGCCCCCTTCGATCAAGATGAACATAAAGAGAGGCAGGAGAGAGCGTTCCGGGAGATGCTGGCTAATGCAGACAAAATTCAAGCTGATGCTCTCCTCGAAGGACCTCTTCAGGTCCCACTGACGCCGCTCGGGGGCAAATTGAGTTTTGATGAGTTCGAGATGAGCCCTAGGTCCCCTGTTGTTGTCCGCTCAGCTCCATTGCAAGATGACGGTCTCGAAATCACCGAGTACCATCAGGCTCCTCTTCTATGCCTTTTGAATAACGTCCTTGACCTCGTCCAGGAACAGCCGTGGTTGGATACGTTGGAGAATCGGGGACGGTTTGGCGCCCTGCTAACTAAAATGGGAATTTGCGTGAAGGATACTTTGGATTTAAAATCGGCTACGCCGCAACAGGGTTTCGACAACGACGATTGGAGTCTTGTGGTCCACGATGAGGCCAGTAACGAAGACGATGAAGAGCTAACTGCTCCTGTTCGTCGCCTTCTCCCGAGTCCTATCCTTGATTAACTGCTTTCTTCTCTTTTTTTGTCCAATTTTGCGTCGTTAGTCTTGACTTTTGTCTCTTCTCTGGTCTTTGATTTTTCTTTTTTTTTTTTCCTGGTGTTATGTTCAGGTTTTTTTTTTTTTTTTTAAATTTCCTTTTTCTTTTTTTGTCTGGGTACGATATCTTCCCATGCACATTTTGTCGTTATTTTGATGTCGTTGAATCTTTCTCCGTCCATCTCTTTGAATCTGCTTCGTTCGATCTTTCGCAATTTGTCTTGTTGATCTCGTCCTGGACCTTGGTGATAGCTTGCAGCTTTTGCTTCGCCGTTGAACAGTCCCTTCTCTTTTTGTATGAGTCCTGGTTGAGGCTCGAGCTTGGTCTCGTCTGAACGCTTTTTTGTCATTGAGTACGGCTGAATTGAGCCAAACTGCAGGGATTTATGAGAAGAAGACAGTAGGAAGAAAATTGAAGGGGAAAAAGAAGAAAAGAACTCACACAAATACCCAGAATCTGGAAAGCTGGTCGATGTTGTAACTAGGATATTTTATGGCAGTGTTGGAGTACAGAGAACAGGATACAATGAAGTGACACATATTTCTTTATATTTCTGGCAGTGTCTGGTAGTAGAATGAATATCTTCAGTAGAGAACAGCTGGTCTGATAGTAGTAGTAGTATTATTTAACGTCGGAGAGGGACAGCTGGTCTGATAGTAAGAGGCATTGTTGACTCTTTCTGGAAGGTGGTCGCTGTATGTCATGTGCCTGGCATAAGTATATTATGCATCCTTAATGCACATTTATACGTAACACATTGCATGATAGCTGCGCCACTGCGGCTCTCAGCCCAATCAGTAGCTGTTTTGTGGCTTTACGTGGCTCAGATGGAACTGGTCCACAAATCCATTTCCTCCGATTGGCCAATGTTTTCTCCACGCCTGTCATTGCCAAGACCAGCCACCGCGCTAACCCAAGATAGCAGCACTCCTGTTTTGGTCAGCCCTACTGCTAATTTCCGCTGCTGACTTTCGCTTGTTTTCTCATTCCTCAGTCTTTCTTTTCCTTTTCTTTTTTCTTTCTGTCGCTCTCTTTCCACCTCTCTTTCCACCGTACACACTTTCCCTGGTTCTTGTTCCCTTATCGCGCTTGGCAATTTCCCTTCCGCGCGGACGATCACCGTCAATAACCCCTGGGGATCGGTGACTAATCCGTGCCTGGAGAGACTATTTGTTTTCCCCCTCTATAGAACAGGAGGGAAACACATAAGTGGGTAGCATTTGCTCTATAGTTGCTTCTACTATCTTTGTTTTCTTTGCGCGTATCATTTTGCCGGACAATTGCAGGACCATGGCGGAATTCTATCCAGGGGCACAAGGTGAGTGACCATTACACGCATACGCGAGATTGATATGATATGTCAAATTATCTGTATAACGATGCTAACATATGTGTTCCTTGTGCGCAGGTGCCCCGATCCAGAATGGTGTGCCGCACGTCGACGTGATTTCCGGTCCTCTGATCAACTTCAAAAACATGCACATGCAACCCTCGTCTGCGATTTGGCATGGAAGTGTATTGATCGTGACGAAGCCTGGTCAGCCTCAGCCACCGCAGCTTCACTTGCGCCAGGCGGGCCCCGTGGGGGACATTCATAATGCTCAGGTCAACGGGGGAAACGTGCCAACCCAGCAAGGGATGGTGATTGAAGGACTGCGTCTCTACGAAGACCCAGGCAAGGCTTTCTGGCGGTTCTCAATTGCCATCCCTGTGGAACCTTACGAGGCTCGTTGGGAGTATAACATTCCGGGTCTGCAGTATGTCGAGGGGGATCCGGCCAACTCTCCTTGGAACTTTGTGGTCCCCGGTCTGAACCAGTCAATGCGCCAGATGTTTCACTCCTGCAATGGCTTCTCGGTTGGTACAGACATGGACGCCTGGGTCGGCCCCAACTTATGGAAAGAAGTGCTGCGGGTGCATGAAAGCAAGCCGTTCCATGTTATGATTGGTGGTGGTGACCAGCTCTATAACGATGGGATCCGTGTGGATGGCCCTCTCAAGGAGTGGACCTCGATTGCTAACCCTCACAAACGGCGCGCCCATGACTTCAACAATGACATGCGAGCCCGCTGTGATGACTATTACTACGCTAACTACGTCCGCTGGTATAACACGGAACCATTCAGGACCGCCAACGGGATGATCCCCCAGATCAACATCTGGGACGATCACGACATCATCGATGGCTTTGGTTCCTACACAGACCACTTCATGCGCTGCTCCGTCTTCCGGGGCATTGGTGGTGTGGCCTTCAAGTACTACTGCTTGTTCCAGCATCACATCGCCCCGCCCCTGTCGACGTATACGACGGATGCTCCCCAAACTATGAGTGCCGTCAATGGCACTGCAGGCGCAGACCCGCGACAGTTGGAGAACACATATGTCTTGGAGAACCAAGCAGAGGACGACAGCTGGATTGTCGGCCAGCGTCCCGGTCCGTATGTGGAGGAGAAAAGCCGAAACTTGTACATGCGTCTGGGCAGACGAATTGCGTTTATCGGCGTGGATGCGCGTACAGAGCGGACCCGTCACCAGGTCAATTATGAAGACACCTACGACCTCATCTTCAACCGTCTCGAGCGGGAAGTGACCGCGGCCAATGGCGATATCAAACATTTGGTGGTTCTCCTGGGTGTTCCCATTGCCTATCCCCGTCTGGCATGGCTGGAGAATATTTTGAGCTCCCCAGTCATTGCGCCCATCCGCCTATTGAACAAGCGTTTCGGTTTTGCCGGCGGTTTGTTCAACCAGTTCGATGGTCAAGTCGATCTGTTGGACGACTTGGATGATCACTACACGGCTCGTCAACACAAGAAGGAAAGGAAGATGTTCATCAACCGTCTCCAAGATTTTGCCAAGGCTCATTCGGTTCGAGTGACGATCCTGGGTGGTGACGTTCATTTGGCAGCCATTGGTCGGTTCTACTCGAAGCCCAAGCTGGGTGTCCCAACTGGTAATGACCACCGGTTCATCGTCAACATCGTCAGCAGTGCGATCACCAACAAACCGCCCCCGAAAGCGGTAGCGAACCTGCTGGCTCAGAGAAACAAACTCCATCATCTTGATGATCACACCGACGAAACCCTCATGGACTTCTTCGACCAGCAACCCGGCGGCGTGGAAAAGAGTGCATCCTGGAACAAGGTGACGATGCCATCGCGGAACTTCGCCTGTATCACTGAAAATGATGCTCTGCCCACAAATCCCGAGGCGTCGGGAGCTACGAATGGCTATGCACCAAAGCAGGTGCCCAGGGATGGACATTCGCCGCTGCACAGGGGTGAAGAGGACGTTGGCACTACGCACCCGGCCGCTGATGGCGTCGGTCTCAGTGACATGTATGGTGGTCTGGATGTGTCCGTCAAAGTCGAGATTGACCCGCAGAACCGGGACGGAGCTGCCCATGGCTATGGATTTAGCAGTAAATTTCCCTACATTTATCTCTCTCGAAACCAAAGGATACTAATAATGATATAGTTCCTCCGTTGCAATTTAACCCTCAGACAGACACTGCCCCCAGACCTGTCTCTGGACATGCTCACTCCCTTCGACCTCCATCTGCGCGACCTAATTCCGATCATCCTTCTTCGAACAGGCCTCATACGGCTGTCCCCTGATTGAATTACGCGAATGTCTAGAGAGAGGGGGAAGTAATTTGGGATATTTAGATACGTATCCGGTTTATAATATGCTTTTTGGTACACCTGCAACGGCGCGGCATTGTGGTTTGGTTTGGTTTAACATATATCCATTGTTTAGTTTTTGTTACTTAATCTTTGTCTGATTCTTAATTGAATATTTCAGATTCTCGGCAGTTGTGTTTTGTGTTTGTCTTGAAGCATTCAATTGCACATTCAAGTTGTCATCTTACCCAATTGCTTGTTGCGTTGTTTTATATACTTGCACTTAGGCCTTCATATATGGTTAAGGTGTCTTGTCAATAACATAGAATCATGTATGCTATCTGTTTCTCAAAATGGATTGTATATGTAAGTAGTGCAGTATAGCATATATATAGCCAGCTCCCATTATCTTGTCATTAATTCTACTTCTCGATTCACTAACATCAGAAAATATGGCCATCCTATATTCTTGTTACTATGCTGTCCGATTATATATTCAACTGTTGTGTAGGGCCATAAGTCCCATTTAGCATCAAGTATACTTCCTGATCCACACAAAGGTCGCCTATCCCATTGTACTCGTACTCCTCCCAAACCCAAAATCACTTCTCCGTCTTCTCCTCACAGCACCCTCATTTGGACGACGACGCGGTCCGCTCATACTAGCAACAGGCGAGGTATCTCTTGGCCCCCGTCGACGAACAACCTGATATCCCTTGTCCAATGCGATTTCAATAACACAACGAACTTTAAGCGCTGAGACGGCTGGCCAAACGCCCTTTTCACCCTTCAGAACCCAATTAGATAAACTTTCTTTGCTTGGTCGCCGCAGGAGTTGCGCGAAATCGCCCAACGAGAGATCTGGGACGAGAGTTAAGTTGGGTCCGGGTATTGTTTCTTCAATGAGGAGTCGGCCAGCTATCTGCGGTAGGAGGCCTAGGTAGTCTAGTTGTCGTAGTCTGTGACGGATTTCAGCTGTAACGAGCCGCATAAGAGAGCGGGTAGTGTTCCATTTGCCCGCTTGTCGTCGGTCTAAAAGATTCAATTCGATGCTGAGGAAGGGAATGAGGTATGGCCGGGGTTGCGAGACTATAAAATGGTTAACGTTGAATAATTCGGCGATTCGGGATAGTGGTGATTCTCCGTCGTTGTAGTGCACATTAAACCACGGCCGGAAGATAGCGTCTTGTGAGTGTGGCCATGGGACAATCGAGCCGGTCTCGTCTTTGCAGTATATAGTCACGGGCTGGTTGTTGATCATTGTAGATGAGTTAGATGCAGCTGCAGCTGACCAAATCAACTGTGAGGTATCAGCTGAAGATCGTAAAATATGGTAGATAATTGGTCTTGCATACCACATTCGGTGCAGTTAGGTAGTTGAGCAGATTAGGTATTCCAGTCTTGCCAGACGTAGCAACGGTAATGTTCAATATGCGCTTGGAGCGCGCGTAAGCTTCTTCAAAGGTCAAGTCGCCCAGATTGTCTCGTACACATTCCTCCAGAAGTTGTGCATCGAGGAAATATCCCTTATGGATGAATCGTTTCATCTGTTGAAACAATGTCCCTAATAGAACATTATCAGACCACCCCCACGAGGCTCGCTGGCGATAATCGAAACAGGTCAAGTCAATACCATCACCCTCCAGGAACGTCAACAGCTCATCCTCAGTGTGAACACAAACGAGCGCAGCAATAAGAGCCCCAGTAGCAGTTCCGGTGATAATCCTGGGCAAGAGACCCTGCGAGTGCAGCGCTTTCACCACACCTAGATGACATAGCCCGAAAATTGACCCGCCCTGCAAGAGCAATGTCGTACGACCAAACGCCTGACGGGTATCATGTAACAGCTCCAACTTGGCCTGCGACGAGAACCTTCTATCGTGCGATGGGGCCGTTTGCAATGTCGTGACGTGTTGGATGGAGAGCGCAACCTGCGTGATATAGTCATCGATCAATAGCTTCGTACCTGCATAGGCGTGGACGTAGAGCCTGGGCGAGGTGATGTTGCCCAGATTGCGAACAAGACCAGAGCGAAGGAGGTTAGCTAGAGTTAAAATATCTTCATCTTCTCGGGCGCTCATGAGGGCCTCTAATCGCCCGAGAATGAGTCGATAGTCGTAATGGCGGTTCGCTGGGTTTTGGCGCCTAGTTTCACCAGGATTAGTATAATGGAGATGAAATCTACCGGAGAATGTCCAATACCACACGTCCGTACCCAGTAGTTCATCCAGCTCAAAAGCGCATTCTTCCCATTCCTCGTACGTCTGTGCTGCCTTCAGACGATGCAGCAGTCTATCTCGAGGAGACTTGGACCTCCACCATGACAGCAGTTTCTAGCTAACAATTAGCGAACAAAGACTACCGAAGACCGATATGCAGTATGACGTACATTTCTCCAGAACAGCGCGACGTCCAGAATCATGCTGACAATGGCCGCAAACAAGCCACAAATGGTCGCCCAGGACTCCATTTCGACACTAGATGGACTGCATTTACAGGCCAAAAGAGTGTTGCCTCTTTTTTATATGCGATACCTCGGGTCAATAAATATGTCATTTACCAGTGGTGCAGTTAAGTGCAGGTGACGAGAGTTGAGAAGATAGAAGAGTAGGACAAAGTGAGGTGAGGTTGGACAGACAGCTATGTCAGCCGCGGTTGGTCTGGTCCTATTGAGAACTAGTCGCGGTGCATACAAGTGTCGATGCACTCCTATATTACCAAATAGATAAGAAACGAAGATTAAGAAATTGAATTGCTCGTAAGCCGAATCGCTTTTTCTCTACACGCCTGTAATCCCCCCAGCTCATACAAGCCATTCCCGTGGACACATTAGAAAAAGAATAAAAAGGGCATTGATATTTCCATGGTCCGTTCTTTTTGTATTTCGCTTTTGTTGCTTCTTCCCTAGCGCAAGTAGGCGAAACATAAATTCTCCAGACATCCTAAATCTACCCACCCAGGTGGACACCTCCGTCAAACCGTTTACTCTTCGACGATGTTGCCCCGCTCCGACACGTAGAGACCGTCAAGGAACTAGACTACGAGTCAGCTATGATCATAAGTCAGAAGGCCAAGAGTGTTCTGTTCTCACCTTCCGGATATCCTTGTTCCGGACTCTGCAGATCTGCTGGATGTCGGCGGCACTCTGGGAGACACCCTCAAGGGAGTTACCGGAGAGCTGGAGCTCATCCTTGACGCTGGGAGAAGTGATGACCTCGACACCGGGCTGAGCAGTCACACGACGGACGTACTTCTCACCCAAGAAGTTTCTGTTGGTAAAGAACCCATCAGCCAATGCCCATGCCCAATATGGAGAAATCCTAGTGCTCCCTGTTTTTGGTTTTCACTAGTCCTCCGCGATCAAATTGGCGCATACCTGATCTCAACGTCGTACTGGCCAGTCTCGGCGTTCTTCTCAATGTTGACGTTGATGGGAAAGTGAGCGTACACGTAACGCATCTTGTACTTGAAGCCCTTGGTGACACCAATGATCAGGTTGTTGATGATGGTGCGGACGGTACGGAGGGTAGCGACACCCTTGCGGGCACCGTGGTGCATCTCGATCGAGATAACATTCTTCTCAGGGCGGCCAAAGGTAACGGCAATGTGAGAGAGGTCCTTAACGAGCTTGCCTGGAGTAAGGACGTGTCAGTCGCGAATTCCTATTACCGTTGACAATTTCCACTTCGCATAGAAGACGATTGAACACTTCTCTGCCTGGGATGCACAAGGCGATGGGGAACTGGTTGCATACCTCGGGGGCCCTCGACGGTCACAATGCGCGAGCGAATGTGAACCTTCACTAAACAGCGAAATAGCAATCAGTTATCATAATCCAATAAATCCCATCTTGTGCCTTGATTCCCTCTCCACGTAAGAGCTTCCCCCGGTCCGTCCTGGCGCAAACCTCATTGCGAGACAAAAATCAGGTGCTTCCTTGCTCTTTCTGGTCGTCCGGTCGTTCATTCCGTTGATATTTCCACTCAGCGCCGTTGTCTCATCTGGGTCGTCCAGGAATCACTAGGCCGCTCTCTCCCCCCTCTTTCACTCAAAGATGGCCAGGGAATAGACACAAGATTCAACACACAAAACTGGCGCAATGCTCACCATTCTCGGGGATGGGCAGCCGTTCCTCGGAGTGAATGTACCGCATCTTGACTGCGTGGGCTGTAGAATGTCCGAGGGGAGAATTGTCGAAGTCGTCGTGCGGTCGGTCGTCGAAAGGATCGAAATTCCTCTGGAGGTTCTCTCGTTGGCGGTGGTGGACCGAAAATCCAAAGGTGGGCGGGTTGTGCGTCGCTTAATTGACTGATCCGGTTTAGCGCGGTCGCTCTAGGGTTGGCTTACTTAAGCCCCTACAAGATGTATGTACATAGTAGGAAGGGCCAAACAGCAGAGTTAAATAGTGAAATGTCAAGTATAAGAACATTACAATACATTTTCTATATATTACCATGGTATACGAAATCGTTTGTCTTTCCAAAACACCGGCCCAACCATAACGCCCCGAAACCAGCATACAATCACGACCAAGAGAGAGACGACGCAACCAATAATCAATGGGATTGCTAAACAGGAAGTCTTATTCCTCCTGACTCTTGCGAGTGACCTCCTGGATCCACTTACCCCCCAGATTCTTCAATGTCGATGCCAATTGATCTTCTTGGTCCAATGCGGACACATCATCACCACCTCCAATGCTTTTTCCGTTGACCAAGACATTCGGGACGGTACGGCGGCCGGTGCTTTCGCCCAGGACACTCTGGAGTGCCCTGCCCAGTTTGTGGTGATCGAGCTCGACCAAATACGGCTCCGGAACAATGAAGTATTTCTTGAGCAAGATGGACTTGGCTTTTGCGCTGAAAGGACAGTAGGATTTGGAGAAAACGATGACTAGACGAGAAAACAAAATCAGCATCATTTAGCAATACGACATGGCTAAGATGGACATACTTGGGGCCCGTTTCAGGATAGCATTCAGCTCATCCTTAGCCTCCGCATGGTCATCGGTTTCAGGAGCCTGCTCCTTCTCCTTCTTAGGCGCATCATTCTTGTTCTTCGGAATGGTCATCTTAGTTCTCCCCGCAATAGGTATCTCCTGCATTTCTTTACTGTCTTCCTTGGGTTTACCAGTGTCCACCTTCGGAGCCCCCGCCTTTGGCGCTTCAGGAACGATCGGTTTGGGATCGGGCTGTGCTTTCACGGCAGCCGCTTTGTTTTCTGCGTGTCTCTGCGCCTCAATCGCTTTTACTGTAGACCGGTAGAACCGCTGGTTCTGGATCTGGCTTCCGTCTCCCTGGAATAAGTCACATTTCTGATTAGCATTCCGTCCATAGTCAAGCAGTCGCACAGCCAAGAGACCGGCTTACCGAATAGTAGAATAGTATTACTAGCAATACTAGTATAGCAATGAACAGAGGCCGAAGTCGCCGCTGCGAAATCATTTTGAGGTGTAATTTCGGTGTTTATGCTTGGTTGTTCAATTCAGACGCGCGCATATGAGAGCACTTCGATGTTGCCAAATCAGGTGTGTATATAGACCGTTCCTGGTGAGAAAGCAGCTCAATCGTGCGTTCCGGAGATGTCAATGACAACCTGGCGATCATGGATAAGGAGCTCCGATAACGACGGGGCATTGGCAATGCGACTGAGATTCCCGGCTGGTGCGTCCCAGTACGACGAAGAATATAACACAAGTCAGGAAAATAGAAAAGATAAGAACATATGAATTTTCAGCCAACGAAGTCGAAAGTGTCGAACAGGACTGGCGCGGGGGTGCGTCTCTGCAGGGGGACATACTACATACTGGATTAGGCAATTATCCGATAGCCGCGCGTCTTACGTCACGAGCATACAAGTTAAGCGCAGCCCTCCCCTTTCCTTCTGAATAGCAGGATTTGAATGGTAGGTATTGAGACGGAGCACAATAATTTTTTTGAATACAGTGTCAGACAATTACAAATTAGATTAAACGCTACATACATATGCTATGAGTTGGGTATTTGGCTCTAAAGACACAAGGGAAAAAAAAAAAAAAAAAAACAGATGGTATCATGATCAGACAAAAAGAAAAGAAAAAGAAAAAGAAACTGGAACAGACATAAGTGTCGAAGGACTGTATATAGCGATTGATGTAAAGATTGTGACCTGCTGTGACAGTCACGACGGTGGTATCAATGAGATATTAGACAGTAAATGGCCGATTATCGCAGAGCCGGCAGCGGCATCGTTGGTAATGGAGTCGAAAATCCAATGAGGTCGCCAGCTTCTCGTTGAAACGAGAAAATGAATTATACTCGCTGCGCAATACCGGATCGCGCTGCTGCTGTTGCTGCTGCTGCTGCTGCTGACGTCGCCTTCCGCCTTCCTTGGACAAGAATCATCCAGTCTTCCCATTCTTTGGCAATCTCCATTAGGACATTGCCCATGACAGCCGCAGACGCCATCAATCCGTGACCTTCGTCCTCGAGGATTCGGACTTCGCATCGCCGCATGGTCTTCCCGAGCCACCGGACATTGTCCACAGGGACCCGAGTGTCTTTGCTTCCATGGTGGATTACCACTGCTCGGGTGATATCAACATAACGGAATCCGATCGGCCGGTTACGTTCCAAGCATATCAACAAATCAATGGCTGGGTTGGCGTTCATGGTCGCTAGCTCCCAAATCTTATGGGTTAACCGATTATCATAGTCAATCTGACGTTCACGTTCCTCGGTCATCGTGGCCTCACGGTCAGCCTCCCCGGTGTTTGCATTAAGGGTTGGCTGGTCAGAGGCGTTGGGCATCATGTTCTCTAGGGATATGAGATCATCACCTTGCTGGCGTATCTTAGACTGCGCTCGTTGGGGCCCATTGGCCTTAGCCGGGGCCGCGTTATTGGATGTTTCTTTCATCGTTGTCCGATATCGAGTCCTTCGGGGAGACTTTGGCAAGCTCGAAGTAATACTAGCACTTGTCGCGCTCATGAAGCTGGAGTTGGCAACCTTCAGGATTGATGTCGGCAAAGCACGGAGTATCCTTTGCGAGTATGGCACAGCATTAGCCGGTACGGGCTCCTTATGCGAACCAATACTGGACAGTTGGGACGGCGGGATCCAAGGGGCCAGCAGGTGAACACGGCCACGGATATGCTGCGGGATTCTCAAAGCTGTGGCCAATGCGTAAATCGCCCCAGCAGAATGTGCGAGAAGTGAAAACTTGGTCACCCTAAGGTGGTTGCAAACAATCGCAACATCATCTTACACAATCAGTCAGCTCCCATATCCGAACCATGCTTGTAGAATAGTAAACTTACCAGGCCAGCCTAGAGGTGTCCCCGTCTCGTCTATATAAGGTTCGCTTTCGCCAACACCAGGACGGTCCAGAGTGATGAGTCGAAGTTTGAGAGTTCGCGCCAATTCGTCGTAGAACGCCATCAGATATCTCGTAAGGCCCATACCCAAGCAACAAAGTACAACATGCCCTTTAGGGTCCCCGACTTCTGAAAACGCGATCATCCGGCCCGTAGTTGGATGAGGAATTCTTTGCGTCAATTTCGGTGAAGAGACATAGTCAGACACCCCAACGTCAACCGAATCGACGCTTGACGGACGATCAACCGCGACCGATACGCGAGCTGGGGAAGTGGGGCCAGAGGGAGAACGTTTATGGCGCTTCGTCGGGGTCGTTGGCTCCAGAGATTGCCGGTGACGAAGTTTGTCCACCTGGTCCAACTTTTCGAATGATTCTCTGATCGACTTTGATTGTGGTTGATCTATCATGGATGATAGCGGTGTCCCAGTGGAGGGCATCGTTCTGCTCTTCCCCGTCAAAACCGCTGGGGCTGGTGCGCTCTCGTCGATCACGGCAATCGTTTTGGTGGGGCTGGAAGCTTCCTGGTGTATCTCACTTGGTTTTTGTGAAGGCGCAGACGGCTCAGCAGGCGATTCAATGGCTTCTCTGATGGCTTTGGTTGGAGTGTTATCTGTTTCTAATTCGGATTTGATCTTTTGCTGCTGGTCTTTCAGTTGTTGTATTCGTTTCGTAACTTGTTCGGCCTCGTTATTGTCCGTTTCCAATCCACTCTTATCAGCTTTAGCATCCTTGCTGCCAGCAGAAGAATACCGTCTGTGACGAATCGAGCGGTGGGACTTCGAACTGGACGAGAAGCTGTGTCGTAACGAGGACTCGCGGGCAGGAATCGTTCGGCCACTTCCAATTCCCCCAGGTGCGGGCTCTTTGAGGATCTGTAGCGATTGATTATCTCTGCTAGGAGGGGCGCTGACAGCATTCGTAGTTCGCGCCTCCATCCCAACACTGACCGGGCGTTCGGCAGCATCTACCATGGAATACATGGAACGTATGCTCGCCCGATTGCGGGGGACGTTATACCTCATGGTATCGCTGTAACTGGTCGTTTTGCTCACTTGCTCCGCCTTCCTTTCTCTGTCGTTAATGGATCCCCGGGAAGTCTTTCTTAGCAGACCCAATGCGTCCTTGAGACTCCTCCGACCCTCCGAGCTTGACGATGCAATACTAGGTGCTGTTGAGATTGGTGGTGGCGGCGGTTCTGAACTAATGATTCCGAATGCAGCGCCTTCGTACGCTTTTCTGGTCGACATATAGGAGCCTTTGGACGTAGGCCGTATGGGCGACGCGGGTGGGTCGAACGTGGCCTTTACCTTGGGAGATGGCGGACCCCTGGCCATGCGAACGACGGGCGCATCGGCCGCATCGTCTGGATGCAAGTAAGGGCTGTCCGGTCGCTCGCCCGGTGATTTCTGAGCCCCGTACGTCACGCCAAAACCAGGTCTATTTGATGACGATGACGGCGGCGGGTCCGGGATGCTGAATTCGGTTTGGAGAAAACTGGGAGCGGAAGGGATATCGGGATCAATGCGCGGCACGTTATCAAAATGGCTTTGGACGGGTAAGGAAATTGTCGAGAGGGAGGAGATCAACGACGAAATAACTTCGGGGGATGCTGGGTCGACGGTCGAGGGGCTTTTCCTTGCCGCGTGGGCTCGCGAAGGGAGGGATTTACGACGTCGTGCCAGCAACGCTGACTGCGCAGGTACGTCATTTGCTGTAGAGGGCGCCGGAGTGTGCTGAAAGCGATCCATCGCGCCTTTCGTTGACTTTAGGAGGGTGGGTTAGGTGGGTAGGCCTCGTTCGCCGCGCAGGACTCCGACAGGACCAGGGGAACTCCGAACACGAGAAGAACAATCAAAGACAAAAGTAAGATATGCGGAATGAACGAATGCGAAATCGCATGATCCTATGCAGCCGTCCAAGACAATTGACGCTGCCAATCAAGTAACGGGGGACTTGATCTGAGTGGGCTGGCGCAAGTGGTGGTTGGTGGTGGTTGGTGAGGATGGCCCGCGATTCTCCTATCCCAGACCCAATCAACCACGATCAGTCAGTAAAAGTGAATAAACTTAGCGTCCCTTGCAAATAAAGAAAACGGAAGTCCTTACAGACAGGCGCAGGAACAATGGAACAAAGATTTTAGAGGACAAAGGGAGGTGGAGTTGCAGCAGTATCGGAGCAGCGGTACTGTACAGAGTATGTGAGCGAGTTCAAGTATAGTACAGAGTAGTAGTAGTAAGTAGGCTGATAAAGGAGATCAACGGCAAAAAGCAATGAAGAAAAGAAGGCCCATGCGAATATTCAAACGCTCCACGAGGTATTGAGGGGCATCAGAATCATTCAAGCAGTGATCCGTACTCCGTGGAGAGTCGTCTGTCGACCACCTACACCAGCAAATCACAGCACCGGATGGTCAGGGTAATTCATGCGAAACGAACATCTTCCGAAAAGACCAATATTCCGATCTCCTTTAGCAGGTTGTCTTCCACTCAATCATATTTGGCTTCTCCCAATTACCGCTGGACGGTTCGCAGATCCAAATTTCAGGGGAGGGAAAATTGTCTTGCATGGGACATGTTCTTCTTTAGCCCCTCCCTTCCCAACGTGTGTCTTCACATAATGCACGTTGAGTGATGATCGAAGCGAGGGTGACAGTGTGATTCTCATGTAATTGGATTGTTATACTCCGTAGGCCACTGGCCACCACTAGAGGCTTGTTGTGCTCCTCAGCCCTCCGTTAATAAGACGACGGTCCTCGACTTAGAGTTGGCCATTGACGGAGTCTTCCGGTCCAGTTCCACCGCACCATAATACTGTAGGGAAAGGTCTTGATCTTGTCTCTCAATGGTCTCACTCATTTTCGCTGGACTCGGATCGGAGCTTCGACTGGATTCGGGCACTCCATGATTTAACCATAGTCATCTGCTTATACCCCACGGGCGTTGCGGAGTATTTATGAATGTGATTATGGCCGGATCACCGGACAAGCGTTTGGAGTACATAGTAGACTGTACCCGTTAAAAATCCCCCGAGCGTGCTCCGTCCGCACAGAATACATATTTCTCTGTAAAATATGCACTGAACGAGTTATGGAGGAGCAAAAGCGCGATTATTCGCAAGTACGGCGAAGGCCAATCTTTTTCTTTTTTCAACCCAACTGGCCTATATAAGTCATTTATATGAATCTGATATATCATATTTCCTTGGCTTTCGTCTCTCACCTGTTAGATTGGCTTGTATCCAACGACTTTGGATGAAATAATGCAGGTTATCACATTGTTCATGCTGAATCCTGTGGTTCATTGTTGACATTTCCTTGATTTGGTACGTATTCTCTTTGGTTTTCTCAACATGGTTTCTGGCAATGTTACAGGCTGTGTCACCGTACTCCATATTGTCCAGGATATTTACCGGAGCCGTCAACTACCGTAGAATGCTGATATGCACACCTCCACGACACCCATTCGTATAAAAGAACTGGAAGAGGAATTCTATATATACCCTGAGTCCAGCAATAATAGTTACACATAATAGCACACAACATCGGCTGCTTGATTCAGTCTGCAATATTCGGTACTATGTACATATCAATTCGCCGGTGGCAGGCTTGGCATCAACGTAGGATGCATGTTTCCACCCGGAAAAGTACACTCTCCAGCCAAACGCTCCGCCTACTCTTTAACGATTGTTCAACTGAGCAAATTGATCCCTTAATTCCTCGTCACTTGACCTCCCTCGCCTGACCTATTCTCCGTCTGCACCTCGTTTCGAAGTTAGACATGCGGTGACTTGCGCTACAGCGAAGCTACTCCATTGTCCGCAATGGACGCCTATCCCGACGACTATGTCTCCCATAACCTTCCCTTCGTTTTGCTCTCCGGCCTCGAAGCGGAACTTAAGGATGAACCCGAATCGGTCGACTACCCCCTTCTTCGCGAGAAGGGCTTGAAGATATGCTCGGATTTCCCACCGGTGACCGGTATGACTGCGGAGGAGCTGCGGAGGGTACTTTTGGATGAGAGTGCGACCCGGATTCCATGGAACTTCAAAGACGATAATCATGAGAGGCTTCTCGGAGCTGGATATAAAGTCAAGAGCATTGGAAGGGTGGGTTATTTGTTCTTTCCTATAATCCAAGGATTGCGACATGATCCCGATTGCTGCACCTACACAAACCCTTCCAACCCAATGAAAACCGGTTGTTGAACTTCTGAGAAGAGAACACCTCACTCTTCCCTGTCGTTGCCAACGGGTTCAAAATCAAGAAAGAGAACTGGGCCCCGCTGACATTTCATAGTCCTATACACTTCCCCCGCGCAAAGCAGATCCCCCACCGGTATCTCCCCCTACCAGCCCCTCAAGCGGACAAGAAAGCGATATACTGCGCGTACCATCTTTCGTCCTTCACTCTCCAATATCTCCGTTAACACCAAGCTCCCCAACATTCCCGGACGGGCTGGTACCTCCGCTATGGGTCACGAAACATCAGAGCCTCGTTCCCGCCGCCGTGATCAATTTCTTTCCCTTCTCGCTGGACCCGAATATGGATTCCCTTCGCGATAACCAGCTCAAAATAGAGATAAACGGATTGAAGAAAGAATGGCAGTCATCTGGTTATAAGACTAGGTTCCTGATTGTTCTTCTGTCTGAAGGGGATGGGAATAACATTGCAAACACAGACGACCGAATAGTTAGTATTCGGCGAGCGACCAACTTGGATCCAAAATCAATCTTTCTTCTTCCTCCAGATGCTACATATGGAGAATTACAGGAGTTCACCAAGTCCCTGTTCACTTTGATACAGCCATCTGTGGCGGAGTACTACCGGGACCTGTCGAAACATGCACGGCGTAAACGCAATAGGAGCAGCATCCCCCCACCCACAGCACCGCCAACTAGTGGGACATCTCAGACCTTGTCATTACAGGGCTGGCATGTCCGCTACGAGTTCAAACTAGGAATTCTCGCAGAATTTCGGCAAGAGATGGATGCGGCCCTGAGGAATTATGAAAGCGCGTACGAGACTCTGTTTGGGCAGGATGTCTTTGAAACCATTGCAGGTTGGAACCCGCGGTTTGACCATGCGCGACTTCTGGCTGATTCTCTTGCGATCCGCATCATTCGCTGTCTGCTTTGGGCGGGCCAAACCGCCGCAGCGGTTCGGTCATGGGTCAGCCACAGGGATCGCACGCAGGATATAGTTAACCGGCGGGGCAAAGGGTCGAGAAACTATGGATGGGAAGCATGGGAGTCCAGGTGGTCAATGGTCATGGCGGACCTCGTTCGCCACGCGGAAATCTCCCCCCAAGAACAATACCTCGCGCTTGCGTCGCATGAGAAGCCAACTTTTACGGGCGATGGCTTCTACCCATGGGAGCAACTTCACCATGAAGGTTATTGGTTATACCGCTCTGCGAAGCATGCAATGAAACGACGAGCTCTAGCGCATCAAATTCCGGACGAAGACCGAATGCCTCCAGGACAATCACCCGCTTCACAGATTGCGAGCAAATCTTATCTATATGACACATACTTGGCCCCCGAGACACATGTCGAAGCACCTCTATCGGGATCCAAGGGGTTTGACCATTCCTCGTTGGTATTGAGCATCTTGAAAGCCGCCCTGGAGGAATTCGCGAAGCGTAACCAGACACGGAAGGTGGAAAGCCTTTCTCTAGAAATCGCAGAAGAATATGTACAGATTGGTTCGTGGTCTGACGGCTTAAATATTTTGAGGCCGCTGTGGTCGACTCTCAGCTGGCGAAGTTCTGGCTGGTGGCCGCTAATGGAAAGGTTTGGATTAGCCTTGAGGGAATGTGCCTTACAAATGGGCGACGGTGAAATGGTTATCCGAGTCGACTGGGAGCTACTTAGCAAAGGTAAGAAACCATGCGTTTCAAGGAACCATATCCCAATTTTCTGACGTGGGTGCGTTTTAGCCTTTCACCATCGGCCATCCTGGCACTACGATATCCATAGGAGTCTTGAAGGAATTTCAGATAATTCAAAACCTTCCGTTGTTCTAAGAGCCGAGGACGTCCTGTCGAGTAGTAAGTGGTGTTGTAAGATCCCTCACGGAACAAGTACTGATATGATCTTCTCTTTCTCTTTGCAGTCACTGCATGCTTGGTTTTTGAAAAGAGCGAAGGGAATGTCGGCGAGCCTCTACAAGCTCAGCTTGTTATCTCTTCATTTGCTAATTCGTCCGCCGCTGCTATAAGGCTCTCAGACGTTAAGATAGGTTTTGAAGGCTGTCTTCGTCCGATCAAACTTCAGTCTGATAACAACGCTGAACCTGATATCACAACTCCGTGCACTATAGAGTCAATCTTTCTTCGGGAGACTAGCGTGTCGACTGATTCCTCTTCTACCCAGTTTCTCAACAGCGGTGGCCCAGCAACACTGAAGGGGATTGCCGACTTGACTATTGGACCTTCACAAACCAAAGTCGTCAATTTGAGATGCATCCCTCGGGAGGCTGGCGAGGCTAGAGTAGCCTCAATTACAATGTCTATCGAGGAGGAGAAGTTTGACCTCTCATACTTTATCACAAATCAGAGCCAAGGCGAATTCTCTTGGTGGCAGCAAACCCCTAAGGGTGTATCGAAACGAAGAGTAGGGAAGGATCGGGATGTTAATCGATGTAGGATCAAGCGCAAGCCACCCAAGATACGGATTACAACACCTAACCTGAGGAGTACCTACTATACCAACGAACGAATTATCCTGACCATCGGCATCCACAATGACGAAGAAGAAGCCGCCGACGTGTCAGCCGAGACAAGATTATTCGGCCACCCAGAGTCTTTAGCAAGGCTTCAATGGGCCGACGGAGAAAACAACTCAGGCGAGCAGGACACGGAAGACAACTCTACTGTCGACGAGGAAAATCGTCATTTCATCAAGAGACCAGTTGGTGTCATGGAGCATTCATCTAAGAAGGAGTTGTCGTTAGTACTGACAGACACTAATGATGCCTCGGACTATCAACTGGAGATATCGGCTGTGTATCACCTTTTGTCTGATGTTCAGACCCCCATCATTAAAACAGAGACTGTGGGCTTGTCTATCATCAGGCCCTTTGAGGCGAATTATGAATTTCTCCCGCGCCTTCATCCCGAACCATGGCCTGACTTTTTCCATGTTGATGATGAACTGCTTGAGGATGGGGCCATATCAAAGCCTCGGGGTCTGCACCAGAAATGGTGCCTTGATGCCAAGCTTGTCTCCTTTGCTTTGGAGTCATTGATCATCGACAAGGTGTCCGTGGTGTTGCTTAGTGCTGGCGCCGGGACCGTCTGTAACATCGGTCCTGAGACCATCGCTGGCCCAGAGAAGACATCAGAGATAGCTCCCGAGGAACTTCGAGAGTCTCAGTTCGTTTTAGACGTGCAGAAAGTTATATTGGGCGACCGACGGCCGACAGCGCTCAATCTCGCACTGGAGATTCACTGGCGTAGGCGGGATTCTGCAGACGGCGCCGACCAAGCTGCCACCGTCTCTACCCTAGATATTCCTCGCTTTGTTGCACCGGCGGGTGAGCCGCGAGTGCTGGCTTCAGCCATCACATCTAATACTCTGTCCGGCCTGATTCACATGGACTACATACTGGAAAACCCATCGACGCATTTCCTCACGTTCAACCTGACCATGGAAGCCAGCGAACAATTCGCATTCAGCGGCCCGAAGACGACCGTGGTTCAATTGGCACCGCTGAGCAGACACACAGTACGGTACAACCTGCTAGCGGTTCAACGGGGATTATGGATTGCACCAACGCTCGTTGTATTAGACACTTATTTCAACAAGATACTGCGGGTTCTTCCCACAGATGAAATGAGATCGGACAAGAAAGGAATCCTGGTCTGGGTGGACGCGGATGACTAGAGAATATCTCTATTTAGTATGTTGGTGGCTTCTAAATAATACAATGTAAGGAAAGTTATAGAATATTGAGGACATGTCACGTGTAGTCCTTATCAACCAAAAACGTATTAGCGGCGGGAGATCATTGTTTTCGATTCCGCCGGGCGGAGAAGCCGTAGCAGCAGCAGCACCTCACCTCTCTCATAGTACTACAGTACTGCTGGGATTTGTTTGCCTCATTCAACCATTTTATTTACGCTGTGACAAGGTACTTGTGGTGGATGGTATTTCTTTTGTCATATCTAAGCACCATCCATTGAATTCCCTCACATCTCTTTCTTTCCCCAGTTGTCTTCCATCAGCCGGTGCTGGTTAATCGCCGGAACCATGGCGGCACAAGCAGCTTTGATCGCGGACACTATTATGGGCATGAAACGGGCCCTGCGCAAGGAGCAAGATTGTGAGTATAGTTTGTTCTTATCTCGCCTCTTACATGGATTCAATTTGCACCATTGCAATGCCGCAACTGACTGCTGGCGGCTTTTTCTTCCCTGCGCAGTTTCCGGACCGGACGATTCCATCACGCAACCGACAAATCGGGGTAATAAACTAAATGCAAATGCGCAATATGTGCGTGAAGGTGCGCTGGGATACATTAATTCCGAGGAGCTTTATAAGCAGGTACATTGGCCTTCTCACCCTTCTCTTGATCGTCCCATCCGCAAATCTAGTCCGGTTCCGAAAAGGAGCACAAAAATAAAACCTAAAAGAAGAATGACAATCACTAACAGTTTTTCTCTGATGAACAGAAAATTGAACATGCTGGCTATACGCGTTACATCCTTCAACCGAACCCTGTGCGCTACGATTCAGAAGGGGATGAGCTCGATGAGGATGACGAAGATTCTGAAGCGGATGCGGCAGCAGCAGAAGAGAACCCATTCTCTGCAATTGCGCTCGAACGTAAGCATATAGAATATGCCACCAATAACATTATGAATAATGTATCGCGGTGCTGACTCTGTCTCATCACAGATCTCTTGTGTCCCATCAAGCATCCCTCCGAATTGCCTACCCACCCCTCAATGTCCCACGCGTACAAGTCCAAAGCCCTCCGGAATATGACACAGGCGATTGAAGATAAACTGCGCCAAGAACGCGCCCTGCTGTGGCGGGCAAAAACCCTCTACCGAGAATTCTTAGGCGACTGCTCCTGGATGCCCTGCGGAACGGTTGAGACATCCGAAGACAGATGGATTTTCGAGCCTCGGATCTTGAACACGGAGCTTAATACGAGTGCGACAGCTTCTGCTGGTGGGAGCCCCGAAGCCCCGAAGAATGGAGCGCAGGAGTCACTCTCAGGTGCGATGTCTCAGGAGGGCTCGGAGACGGTCCAAGGAGAGGAGGACCAACTATCACAGCCAGTCGAAAAGGATATTAAGATGACAGACGTTGAAAACAATGAGTCCAAGCCAGAGGAAAAGAATGCTAAACAGACCAAAGAACCTAAATCGGAAGAAATTGACACAACGGTTGGAGACGTCTCTCAGCATCCGGGCACAGTACAACCGGATGGGTTCCATGCAAATGGCGACGACGCAGAGGATGCACAACTAAATCAGAACCACCCCTTCGGATTGGAGGAAACATCAACCAGAAACTGGGGATCTAAAGCGAATGACGATGACATGGAGGCGCGGAGTGATACCCAAGAAGCAGAGGATGCGGAGATGCAAGATGAGTCACCGGCACCGTATCGTCGGATGGCCACTAGGGCGTGGGCCAACACATCAAACCCTCAGCAGGAGGACGGATCCAGTCATCGTTCCTTTACCCCATCCAACGATCCGTTTACCAGTCTTCCGACTCCGCATCCTCTCTTCCTTGTTCCGGATTCCACCCGCCCAGATCCCAATTACGGACTTCCGCCGAACGAAGCCGAGGATACGCGGCGACTCCTGTGGTCGTACATCCAGAAACAGGAAGAGACAGTCCGAGGGTTCGAACACATGCATGAATCTTTACTTCGTGCGTGTCGGATGAAGGAAGACGTATTAGAATGGTGCAAGGCCGAAGGCCATGTTGGCGAAATGAGTGACGGCGAAGATTGGTACGATCACGAGAAATGGGGTCTAGCGGAAGGGGAGGATTTGAAGAAGGGAGCCGATGAAGATGAGATCGAAGCAGTAGATGAAAGTCGGGCTACGGGCAAAAGAGGACGAGGTCGACGGGCATGATGCGACGTCTTTAGCACCTTTCGTCTTTGCATCAATCTTTCCCTTTCCCTCGTCTTCTTCTCTTCATTGTTCAAATAGTTCCATAGCATGGTGTTGGCGGTGTTCTTGTTATACTTCTTTCCCCCAAGACTGGGTCAATATCCAACACGATTCGCATCATGTCATTTTGTTCTGATCTTTTCGGGTGTCGTAGATTTATTGACCATGTACAACTTTCAATGTCCATTTAGCGCTACCCCGTACACAAGGGGCGTTATTTTTCGGGAAAAAAAAAGTTGGTTCAATATTTAGACCATACAATATACAAACACATGGTTTCTTCTCTAACTTTTCCTTTTTGTCTATACTAAAACAGCGTTCTAGGTAGATAAATCTTTCTACCAATTCGTGGAATTTTTGATCGATCGTTGAGGATAAAAAATATCTTAGTGGTATCGTACTCATGGACCCGTAAGCAGTTCGTCAAAACGTCTGGAGATTGACGCTTGTGGAATTGCGCAGGTTGTGGATTGTTGAAGTCCTCGTCCAACCTTGCAATAAGTCTCGATATTTCAGCACATTGTGCTGGTCTTATGCCTCACAGGCCCAGACAATGCAGGCAGGCTGCCGTTTACTGGCTCTTACCGGCCTGCTTCGCTCGCTCACGCTCGCGCTTGGCGTAGATCCCGGCAGTGAAAGGACTACAATGGTATAAAGTCAGTGGGGTTGACACACTACGTCTTTCAACGATGGGCGCGAATGGGTCTCGGGGATCGTAGTTGCACGGGCAGATCGGATGAGTTGCGTCTGGTAAAAACCAGGAAGAGAATGAAGAGTGCGGGACACTTACTCCTCCCACTGTAGAGCGAACCAGTACAAGATGAAGACCTCGGCCGTCAAGGCAATCCCAGCCACCTTACCGTGGTAAAGAGCGACCCCCAGGAAGTTCAAGGTGCTTCCCCAGTACATGGGAGAGCCGGTGACGTTAAACGGGAAGCCAGTGACGGGGGCATCCATCAAGATTCCGAAGTAATCTCCAAGGTAGGTGCCTGTGACACCAAGAGCATACATGCTGGACAGAACGAGAACGGAGCCAACGCCGAAGAGGACGGCGCCTAAAATCGGTTGATGCACGGGGGCGTAATAAGGCTGGTCAGCCAGGGCCAATTGGTAGAGGTGGTCACGCAGAATGCCCAGAGAGAAGATGGTGAAGGCGAGGAAGTAGCATCCATAGTAGGGGCTACCGAATATACGAGTCAAGAAGTGATTCCTGTACTCTACAAGATGATAAGACAGAGATTGTATGAGCAATTATCGAAGACGATGACAATGGCATATTGCTTCTCTTCAATGCCTGGACAGTGTATAAACACGGGAAAAGATGGAGTGACCAACCAGTGCGGGCAACAATGCTAAGAGACTAGAGTTAGCCATTGATATTCATACACTTGCCAGCTTGACAGTTGGGACATATCTTTGAGAGGACATAGGGCCTGACTTACTTCCAGAAAATAGGGTTGAAAGCAATGGACAGCGCAGTCACTGCAAATGGCCGGCACAGTTAGAATCACATGTCAATCCCGCTGGAATGATCTCAAACATACCCTGAAGAGACGGCTGGGAGAAGTCCACGAAATCCGTCAGAGTAGCCATGGTGGTGAATTGGAAACGAGTGAGAGAGACAGAAGAGAAGAGGGAGTTGAAGAAAAGAAGAAAAGAAGAGAAGAAGAGGACAGGAGGGACACGAGAGGGAAATGAGGAGAAGGCGGCCGAAATACAATACTTCCGTAATTTACAGTCACGGGCTGTACTGCCGGCACATGACGTCGTTGTCCCGTGACCCTGAGCTGGACATCTCGAAAACAACCGAAGCATTTCTCAGAACATTCTTGTATTCCTACTTCATTCGTGAGCCAGAGCTTCTCATAATTCTACGGAATCTGTCAACCCTTCCATTCTTGCCAATAAATCAGACATACCCCATTCAAGGCGTACATCGGGAGCAGTCAAAGTCCCTCACCGCCGATGTTGGTCCACTGTTATCCGCAATAGAGCAATTGATAAGCTGTCGCTGCTTCAAAATGGGTTGCATTGCTTTTCATCTATATGCCGTCACCGCTTGACCGGCATGGGTCATCAATCGCTCGCTCACGTTCGGGGACAATGGCCCGCAGTCGCGATCTGGTTGTTCTGGGGGGACTCGGAGGATTCATTGCATGGGGCTTGGTGGTTCAATGGTTCCCAGTGCTGCGATACCTTGGCTATGCGGTGGCTTTAGGTGCTATAACATCTTTCATTTCGCTACTGGGTCTCGTATTCTTGACAACACGGACACTGGATGCTGCTCGATTTCGCGCGAAAACTACGTCCCTGGCATTCATCGCTCCCAAGCACTGGCAGAGAGAAGTCTACGCAATCCGCCAACGCTCCGTCTATGACCCCAAACCCATCTATCCCCAATCATTCGTCGTATCGGAAGCAGCTGATCAGACTCTGACACTCATCACTCGCGGTTTTATTTCGTCATGGTACCAGAACATCAGTCCAAGCCCAGTGTTTGTCAATGACGTGGACCGAATGATTCGGGTTGCGATTGAAAATCTTCAAAGTCGTCTGCAGGCAGAGGATTTGATATCGCTAGTTGTGTCGCGCATATTTCCCATATTCACCACCCATCTCAGAGAATTTGATATCGCCGAGCGGTCAGTCCGGGGACGGAATTTGACACGGAATGTAACCGAGTCGGAAGAATTGGACCTTGCTATTGCGAGCAAATACTGCGAGGGGCGACTTCACCCGGCGGTTGCGCTATCACTCTCCGATCAGAAGCTAGCAGAACAGGAATACTTGCGGAAGATCTCCGTTGGGTTACTCCCACAGTTGTTTCCAAAAAATGTACTCAACAGCCGTGTTGTCGCTGTATTGATCCGAGAAATCTTCGCCTGCGCCGTCCTCTTCCCACTTGTATCTACGCTCTCGGACCCAGATACGTGGAATCAATTGATGGAAGCATATGGACGGACAGCGCTCCACGATCGCAAAACCGTGCGAAAACTTCGAGCAGCTTTAGATGAACATGCGTCTCCCACGCCTCATTCAAAACGTGGGCGTTTATTCCCCAAACTCTCGCCGCATGATTCGGAACGTGCCTTTGAACGTTTTGTCAGGGCAATTCGGAGATGCAATAACCTTTCGGATGCCCGGCGATTCAGAGCACTTGTCGCCAGCCAGTTGAAACGAGAAAGCATGGTGGAAGGACAAGACCAGGTTTATCTTCGTCGTTTGGAGACGAGCAAGAGGGTCCTTGATCAGAAGGTGCTCAAACTTTCAGCGCCCGGAGGTAGTAGGACCCCGCATGCTACGGCAACTGCATCACATTTGCGCCGCAATAGCGCACCAGCGTCTCACGAGATGTCTCTAGTGGACTTGATGCGCGATCCTTCTGGCCTCTCTTACTTTATGGAATTCATGGACCGTCAAAAGCTCATGTCCTTAGTGCAGTTCTGGATCGTGGTTGACGGGTTCCGCAATCCACTTGAAGATGACTTCGGGGACGAAACATCCGCTGGTTCAACGACCTGGAGCGCAGCGGATAGAAATGATATGGCACTGATCAGCGAAACTTACTTGACAAAACCTGAGATCAAAGTCGCAGATGGGTCTCGCCGACTGGTGAGAGCTTTTCTGAGTGCGGGCAAACGGGCGACTTCAGATCAGTATCACCAGGCGCGGACAGTGATATTGACATCGCAATCTGCTGTCTTGGAGGAAATGGTGAATGTCCATTACCCAAAATTTAAACAGTCGGATCTGTACTATAAATACCTTGCGTCGGATCAAGGTTCGAATTCGGGAGGGATAGCTGCTCACCAGCCTAGCTCTACAGCCTGTCTCGAGGCACCTGGGAGACAACCCTTACCTCCTTTGACTGGCCGTGCGACGTCTCAGGTAGGAGCCAAATCGAAGGATCTCCGTCGGGCTGCCGTTTCATCGACAGATGTCCGGAGCACAGGAAAGCTCTTCGACGATGATATATCGCCCCGAAATTCTTTTGATTCTGAACATTCCATCCCTTTATTCGACGATGATTACGACACAGATCCTCTTGCCATGTCTACACATAGTCTCGGCAAAGACTCACAAAATGGTGAACACGAAAAAAGTCAAAGCCAAGTTATTGAGACGATAGAGGCAGCTTTGAACGATATCATTACCGATGAACCGCCGAAGAATGGCAAACCAGAAGACAACAATAATAACCATGATGACTTGGTTCCACCTGAGTTATTTGGCAACAGAAAGAGCCCTACTAAATCACCACGCGACTCGGTAGAATTGCCACGGGAAGAAATCAGAACCGATGAGAAATCAAAACCTAACATTGCTTCACTAGGACTCGTCGATGAGTCCCCACGAAGGGGTGTTTTTGATGATGACCTATTCCCAGATCAGCAGAAATTCATTGAAGATGAATACGAAGAACCAGCTGAAACGCAAGACAAAGACCCTGCCGATGAAGTCCATGAAGCAGCCCCTGGTGATCTTGGTTTGACCGAAGCCATCGAGGCGCTCACCACCGAAATCGAGAAGCTGGGCTCCCAGGAATCGGTGGTTGATGCATTGACTCGGAAAGCTGAGCTAACCAATAACATGGCTGAATTGCGGATCTTGCGCAAGTCCAAGGCTAGCATCCAGCGGGAAAGTCATCGGAAAGAGATGCAGCGTCAACAGTATATCATCCAAGAGAGCGATAACAGCTTATATGGTCGATCGACTGTCCAAATCAAATCAATTGTGGTGGGTAAGGAGCCAGATGGCCGAGAGTATGCTTTATGTAAGCCACATAACGAAATCATCTCGTAGGACAACTTGAATTAACTTCTTTCGAAAGATGTGGTTGAAGTCCAGAGAAATGCTGGGGAGCAAATGCCAGCGGCATCCTGGGCTGTGGCCCGTCGCTACAGCGAATTTCACGACCTGCATCACAAATTACGCACGAGATACCCATCAGTCCGTCACTTGGAATTTCCGCGTCGTCGTATGGTGATGAAATTTCAAAAGGATTTTCTGCAGAAGCGACGGATGGCATTAGAGAGCTACCTCCAGAAGCTATTACTACTGCCGGAAGTGTGTCGAAGCCGTGACCTACGTGCATTTCTCTCTCAACGAGCCATCGTTTCGCGCGACGAGACTCGTCCCCGCGATGACGAGACTAAGGATCTGGTTACCCGGATCTACAACTCAGTCACAGACGGCATGGACGATTTCCTGGCCAATTTCGGCGTATTGGACCAGCTTTCCACGGCTGGACAGAATCTCATCTCCGCTGCAACGACCAGCTACCAGACCGGCGCGCCTTCAGCAACAGCAAACCTTGCCAACGCAGAGGACTCCGTCACAGCTGCTGAAGCAGAGGCAGAACTCAATGCATTTGAAGACCGGGAACTAGAACCATTTATCAAGCCAATCTGTGATCTCTTCCTGGAAGCCTTTGACCTGAACAAGGGCAACAACTGGCTTCGCGGCCGCGCCGTGGTCGTAGTCCTCCACCAGCTCTTGGGCGGGACCATCGAGCGCAAAGTGCGCGAGGGGGCTCGCTCACTCGTTCAAGACGAGTCGCTGCTCAGGTATATCCATCTCGCACAGGAGACAATGTGGCCGAATGGCATGCTGCGGCAGAATATCGTGCGGACGCCATCGCAGCGGTCGAGGAGTCGCACTGAAGCTAGCGTAGTGCTGGCGACACTTGTGCCAGAACTGGCGGGGAATGTCGTCGGACGGGCGAATGCACAGGGTGCGGCAAGGAGGATATTTGCTATGTTAAATAACCAACGACTCAATACGCATCTAGTCTTTACTATTCTGGATGAGTTGGTGTTGGTGTTGTTTGGGGGAGTGGTTCCGGGGTGGCTATGAATTTATTGTTACTACTTATACCCCTATCCTCTCAGCGTTTTTCTTGGATAATAGATATGACCGTGTATGAGAACTACGAATATCGCGATGAACTGATTATAGATACTATTTCAAACTCGAATATGGCAGAGAGAACCGGGAGCAAGAAAGACATACAAAGAAGAAAGGGACTGACCTTTCTTTAAACATCATGATAAAGGCACAGCCATGGAATGACACAATAGCGTCACATTTATGCCTCTTCCTTTGCCTTTTTGCCCTTCTTGCGTGACTGTTGTACTGGGCCCTGACGCTTCTGGTGAACAACCAGACGTGTCCAGCACTCTTTCTTGTTCCACTCAAAACCAGCGAGATAGGGAGCGTCCATTTCATCGTCAGACTATATAGGACATATTAGGAGCGTTCAAAACAACAGAGACATGGCGGATGATACCTTGTTCTTGAATTGCTTGTAAATGGCGTCCAGCGCGTCCTTGATGGTGACTCCTTTGTTGTTGCGAGCCGCTACTTCCAAGCCCAGTGGGAAGTGAAGGTCAACCTTCTTGACGGGAGGATTGACGAGGTACAACTTGAGTATGTCCTTGTCTTCTATGCTATTTGGCGAAGTATTGAGTTTCCTGGAAGGGTGTCAATGGATATGACAGCAATTGGAAAACACTGATCAAGAAGACGGATACGCGTACCACCCAGTCTTTTGTGTCTCAATTGGAAGCACCAGCTCAATCTGTTGGGCCTCTGGGAACATCAATGATTTAGTTCTCTTCACTGGACCTAGCAGACCGAGAGGCCCTACCCAAGTCCTTAATGTTGAAAACACCTTCTGCCACAGACGACCTGCGCCTATTTTCGATCTTTGTGATGGGAGGTTTCTCGTCCTTGGGGGATGTGCCCAAGCCTGCGACGGCTGAATCAACCCTGGTAAGTTCAGGCTGTTCGGTGGACATGATGATGACGGTAGTGAACTAGGCCATAGTTGGAGTTAGCCATATTGTCAAGTAAGCTGCTCTCGGAGGTAGGAGAGCCCTACCTGATAGCTAAGTATGGGTTAAGCAACAATGATATGAAAAGGAATCAGAGAAGGTGAAGACAGTTGAGAAGAAGCAGGGGGAGCAGAAGAGGAGACGGGGAGAAAAGAGGAGAAGAGCAGGTGACCCCGAACCAGACCCGGCGATACTACCGGGGGATAGATTCTATGTCGACTGCTACACGTACGCTCTATGGTTATAATTGGATCTAATCTAGTCAAGCAGGACTATATCCTGGTCATGACAAGGTCCTCCTCGTCTGCCGATGCTTCATTGACAGAATACCACACCACATACAGGGATATACGGCACAATGTCATACTGTACAATACCCCGTAGAGTATGTTTACAAACAGTACTTTGCGACGGATCATCGGAAGATCACCTGACGTGGAGAGCTTGGTAGTACACCCCCGCATTTTCCGTTTTAGGATAGTCGATTCAAGGTATACAACGCTCGACGTGATAGCAAATGACTCTTATTCGGTAGCTCAAACTTACAGAGCTCTCACATGAGCTGTCCCCTCTTTTAACATGCGTCATGACCAACATCCAGGGTGAATTGACATTGAATATGCACACGCAATTCGAAGTAGACTACGTCGGAACATGGATTGATGGTATGACATTGGACGGCGGAATGACGGAACCCTGATACGAGTGGCGAATGCAGCGTGATGCATGTCCCAAACTGACGATCAGAAGTGGAAGTCTGGCTAGCATTGGAAGGAGAGCCATGGGTTTGGCCAGGCCATTGTCATTCCACAGTCATGGTAGTTGATCATGACGATGCTGATATACTTGAGCCCGTTTAGGGTTGTTTGCTTATTTTGCTTATTCCGTCTAGTTTGACTTCTTTGCTGTGATTGCATTGTTTACATAGTTTGTCTTTTCTGCCTCAGGCCCCATACTAACCGCATCAGGACGAAGAGCTCTTTCACTTCCACCGCGTCGCTTCGTTTGGATTTTGAAGACCTTCTCTTCGTTTCTCATTCGTCGTTTCTTCTTCAGTTGTGCTTTTGATACCCCCTTATCTTTTTGTTTGTTTCTCCAGCTCTGGTTTACTTTTGTATAAGGAAGACAAAAGGGGGGGGCAAAAAAAGCAAGAGAAAAACGGTCACGAAATGTCGCTCTTCGGTTCCGTCGGCGCTACGTCGACATCAGCAGCTCAGACCAATACCACCGGGGATATCTCCAAGGATGTCGCGCTCAATTCTCCTCCCGAGGACAGTATCTCCGATCTTCGTTTCTCCCCCGCTAGTGAACACCTTGCCGTCGCGTCCTGGGACAAGAAGGTCCGCATCTATGAGATCAACGAGCAGGGACAAAGTGAAGGAAAGGCGCTCTTTGAGCATGAAGCTCCCGTCTTGAGCTGTTGCTGGGCTCCGGTAGGTTGCAACTTGCGACAAGTTCAGCGGATTTGGTTCAACTGATTTATCGGTGTGCGCAGGATGGGACCAAAGTCGTCGGGGCTGGTGCCGATAAAGCTGCCCGGATGCTCGACCTTGCTGCCGGCGCTACGACTCCCGTGCAAGTCGCGGCTCACGATGCTCCGATTCGATGCTGTGATATGATTCCAAACCCCGCAGGAAACTCCCCCCTTCTCATCACCGGCTCGTGGGATAAGACGGTCAAATATTGGGACCTGCGGCAGTCTACCCCCATTGCCTCGCTTGACTGTCAAGAGCGAGTGTATACCATGGACGTGAAGAACAAACTCCTCGTTATCGGTACGGCAGACCGGTACATCAACATCGTCAACCTCGATAGCCCCACCAAATTCTACAAAACCATGCAGTCTCCCCTCAAGTGGCAAACGCGGACAGTCAACTGTTTCATTGATTCCACCGGGTTTGCCGTTGGTAGTATCGAAGGTCGCTGTGCCATCCAGTATGTCGAAGATAAGGACTCGAGCTCCAACTTCAGCTTCAAATGCCACCGTGAGACCCCTCCTAATCAACGCGATGTCAACAACATTTATTCCCTCAACGCTATCACCTTCCATCCCGTTCACGGTACCTTCAGCACCGCCGGTAGTGATGGCACCTTCCACTTCTGGGACAAGGACGCGAAACATCGTTTGAAGGGCTATCCGTCCGTTGGAGGAACAATTTCCAGCACCGCTTTCAACCGCACTGGAAACATCTTTGCCTACGCTGTGAGCTACGACTGGAGTAAGGGTTACTCTGCCAACACCCAGCAATTGCCCAACAAGGTGATGCTTCATCCTGTTGCACCAGAAGAAGTGAAGCCTCGAGCGGGAGCGAGAAAGAGGTGATTGGGTGACAGGGTTTGATTTATGGTATGAATGGTTTTATTCTATTTCATGTTATTTTTTATTATTATGTTTGGGAATGCATACGACGAGCGAAATCAGTATGGGCAATTTGCCTTTTCTTCTTTTTTATTGCTTCTCTCAATAAAAAGGACTTTTGTCTGCCAGGAGTCCTACATTATGGGTGTCGAAATATAATGGACAGGAGAGAATTCCGATATGGAAGCAGACTCTCCTTGAGGCTGAATACTTGAGGTCGGTTTTTGGTTAGCATTAGTGTAGTATTAGCTTTTAGCTAGGGCTAGAGTAGGAATCAGAAATCAATATCACATCACATCACATTTTCGTTCGTCTACATCATTCATGTTTATCTCATGCTATGCCTCGTCTCTCCAAAATACAGTTTAAATGAACCCGCAGGAAAAAGAGAGTAATACTCAACCCCAGAAAAGAAATAACGAAAGAAAGAAAGTTAAAGAAAAGCAAATAAAATCGTTCATGATGTCGGAATCGTAACCTGCGACATACCATCGGTAACCTTCTCAACAGCCTCGTCGTTCTTGCCCTCAGTGGTAGCAGTAGTCGCCTCTGCACCTCCCTTGGCAGAAGCCTCGACACCACCCGCAGGAGCAGCGGTATCAGCAGGCTTGCCGGCCTTCTTTTCCTTCTTCTTGGCCTTGCTGGCGGCCTTCTTCGCGGCAGTCTTCGCAGCGTCTTCCTCCTTCTTCTGACGCTCAGCCTGAGAACCGCCGAACTTCTCACGCCACTCGTCGGCCTTCTTCGAGTCAATGCGTGAGAACAGGTACTTGGCCTTGCCGATCTTGTGGCCGGGTTTCAAAGCAGTGGGCTTCCAGCCGTCCTTGATGTCCTCCAGCGTGGGGATATAGGCGAAGGGAACGTCCAGTTGCTCGTTGATGGACTTGGAGGTCGAGGGAAGGTAGGGCGCGAACACACTGGCGAGGAGGTGGATGAGGTTAAGCACGGTACCAACGACTGCGGCGGCGCGCTCAGGCTCGTTGGCGATGAGAGAGTTGTCCAGACGGTTAGCTTGGATCAGGCCGTTGCCAGCTTCAGCGATCCTCATAGCTGTCTGCACACCGGCGCGGAGGTGCACGCTCTCCATCTCCTCGATGTACTGGCGGAGCAGACCAGTAACCTCGTCCAGGTTCGGCTGGAAGCTTTCGGGGACGGTGAACTCAGGAATGGTTGAGCCGTACGAAGCAGTGACCAGTTTGATCACCCGGTTAACCAGGTTACCCAGCTTGGCCAGGAGCTCACTGTTGTTGCTGTCGACGAACGGACGCCATTCGAACTGAGTGTCACCAGTCTCCGGACGGTTCTTCAGCAGGAAATACCGCCACACGTCGGGGGAAACACCGATCTCCTTGGCGTTGTTGCCAAAAACACCGATCCCGCGCGACTTACTGAACTTGCCGTTCTCGTAGTTCAGATACTCAGTCGTGCTCAAGTGGTGAAGCATGGTCCACTTATCCGTGGTTCCCAGCTGCGTACCGGGGAAGATGACACTGTGGAAAGGCACGTTGTCCTTACCCAGGAACTGGTACAACTGCACCTCTTCCGGGTTACGCCACCATTGTTCCCAGTCCGGCGTGTAGTTGGCTGTGATCGAAAGATAGCCGATACAGGCCTCGAACCACACATAGAGTACCTTGTTCTCAAATCCATCGAGGGGTACGGGCACACCCCACTTAAGATCTCTCGTAATCCCACGGTCCTTCAAGCCTTCCCTCAACCATGACTCAGTAATCACCCGGGAATTCTTGGGCCAGTCACCCTTTTCAATGGCGTTGCGAGACCATTCCTCGATTTGCGGCTGCAGCTTGTCCAAAAGGAGGTGGATATGCTTCGTCTCGCGGCGGACAGGGGTGGCACCGTCGAGCTTGCAGTGGGGGTTGATGAGATCAAAGGGGTCTAATAGGTGACCACACTTGTCGCATTGGTCACCACGGGCGTCATCGTAATGGCATCGCGGGCACTCTCCCTCCACGTATCGATCAGCCAAGAACGAGCCGTGCGCTTCACAGAATGGTTGCTCTGCCGTCTTCTCCGCGAGATATCCGTTCTCATAGAGTCGCTTGAAGATGACCTGCGAAATCTCGGTGTGCTGTTGTGTCGGGGTTCGGCCAAAGTGATCGAATCCAATGTCAAACCAGTCGTAGACTTCTTTATGAATCTTGTTGTATTTGGCACACAGCTCCTCGGGCGTTACCTTCTCTTCGAGGGCCTTTGTCTCTGTCGCAGTTCCATATTCGTCGGTACCGCAGACGTAGAGAGTCGGTCGTCCGCAAGCCTTGTGATATCTATATCATATTATTCGTTAGTGCCAATTGTTGAATCTCTATGATAAGAGACGGTTGGATACCTCGCGAAAACATCGGCGCTCAGCACGGAACCGACAATGTTGCCCAAATGAGGCACGTTGTTGACATACGGCAATGCACTCGTCACGAGGATATTGCGCGCGCCCTTCTGGGGCAGAATTTTGGAATCTGAAGCCATTTTGAATCTTTGATGGAGATTCTGGAAAAGAATGGCGGGGGAAGATTTTATGGATGGAGGGGCAAACAGGAAAGCCGAGAGAAAAAGTGCGGATGATTCATCACTCAACTTTTTTGCTTCTCTTTTGACTGTTCGACTGCAACAACCCACGACTGACTCACGATCTTGTATAACATTTCAATTCTATGCTGTTCGAGTATTCTCTACTCTTCTGGTGTCTCTAATTCCATCCGTCGCGCTGCTTTAACCAGATGGAGAGCAATAACTTACTGGAGAGCCTCCTAGACCTGGAGGAGGAATTTTACAAAGAGGGCTACGATCTGGGAGCTGTTGATGGTGCGCAAGCTGGATATACCGAGGGAAGCGTCTTTGCTGTTGAAAAGGGCTTCGAAAAGTTCGTCGAGATAGGACGTTTGTATGGAAAGGCGTTGGTCTGGGCTCAGAGACTCGCCGATTCTAAAGCATCCAAGCCGCTGGGTACAAACTTGGATGATATCTTGACCGATACGATCAGTCGCAGAGATTTGGACGCTTCCTTGGACCCTTCCGTCTGCGCAGAAATAGCAACACTTCCGCCTAGTGCACGGCTGGCGAAGAATCTCGATATTCTGCTCGAACTAGTCGATCCTGCATCGTTAATCATGGCGAATACAGAGGAAGCAGTGACAGATGTGGATGAACGATTGAAGGGAGCTGTCATCAAGGCCAAGCTCATTCAGCGCGCGTTGGGGGAGCGTGAAGACACGGCGGATATCCATCCCGGCCCCAAAGATACTCCAGCCGGAGCAGCAACATCAGGTGATGGTACTGGTAGCATTGAGGATATCAGTTCTTTGAGTATCCGGCATTGAGCTTATAGGATTGTCGTTGCCGCTGAAATTGCAGCTGTTGTGGTCGCCGTATCGAAGAAGATTGCTCCGATTATGCGCCTTTTTTTTTTAAAAAACCTACAACCCCTCTTTACTTTTTCTTTTCCTTTCCCGAACCCGCATACTGCCGTCTTTTAGTTTATGACGGTTCGTTCGGAGTTGTTCCGAGTCATGAGTGCAGAGAATATGCCTCAGTCCAGACGACACTTGCTGTCTTCGGTATCAACTTGCTGCTATTGAAAGCGGCAATAGCCCTGTTGTCTCCCCCCCTTCTTCGGCATTCCTTGCGGCCTCCTCGACGATCGGGCTTCCCCCCACAATCGGGCATTTTAGTTGCCCGCTAATAGATTGAATCATTGCAGATCAGAAGGCCAAGCTTGACAACCGGCTAAACCTTGAGGCTGGTGACTTTGCCGATTGGGCTGGACGCGTGCTCCGATTAATGCAATGCGAGGCTTCATGGAAGAGTGCTACCCCCCCCCCCCTTGGTTCGTGGAAATGTGGAGAAACAGCAGCAATAACAAAGTCGGAAATAAATACAGGGGCCGGAATATAAACAGACCGATGGCCTCATGATGTCAACCTAAAAGAAGAGTGTCCCTCGGCTACTGGTTCCTGGTTGTCCGCCAAGTTCCTCCCTCTCCGGTCCTTGCAGAATACACCCTTTCATAGAGCTTGCCTTAAAATGAATTCGCGATTCGCAACCCTTTGCTTCCTTCTAGCTGGTATCACTCGTGCGCAGACTGGTGTTACCAACCCGATCTGGGAAGATTGCGGTCCCTCAGTGGTATGCATCAATAAATATGCTAATGTACTCCCGTAAGTTCAAAAGTCGAAGAACTATGTACAAGATTGAGTGTTTATAGGCAATGTGCACGTTAGATACCACTTCTTCCGCAAGCTATCTACTGCTGATATCCCTTCGACTTTTGGCGACATTACCTACGGCAATGGTACTAAGTTGAATGATGTCAAATCAGCCGATTTCCTTGTATTCGAAAAAGAACGCGGCCTCGAGATCCTAGGCTCTAAGCCCAGCTACGAGTTCATGTTCAAGGTTCCCGAGGTCGTACACGAAGCGCCTGTCTATGTAGCCTCGCAGAACAAGCTTTACCTGTCCCAGTTGATGCCGGGATATCTCCCCCAGCTGGTCGTCGATTTGAGTCAGGAACCACCCAAGCTGTCCGAGTATCTCTCAACTCCCCCTGTCTACGCTCCCAATGGCGGTACGTTCCACAACGGCAAGATCGTCTGGGGCGCATCAGGTGGAAACAGGTCCATCGGGGGCAGTGAGCAACGGCTGGGGCTGAGAACAGTAGACCCAAAGACGAACAAATCGACAACCTTGGTCAATAATTATTTTGGTTACTATTTCAACACGATTGACGATGTTGCTGTGCATCCAAAAACAGGGGATATCTGGTTCACCGACCCTGACTATTCGTGGTGGAATTCCCTCACTGACACTGCCCCTCAGCTTCCAACTGCCAGCTACCGGTACAATGAGACCTCTGGCGCTGTGTTCGTAGTGGATGACAGCATTATCCAGCCTAATGGTATCGCGTTCAATCCGGAGGGTACGATTGTGTACATCAGTGACACTGGCGCTGGAAGAAACACGGTCGACCCGAAATTTGGCCAACACAAGAATACCTTCAACTCATCCGTGGGACACAGGTATGTCGTTTTTGGTATGATGGCCATCTATTTTCGTGAAAATACTAATACAGGAGTAGAACTATCTACGCCTTCGACCTGAGCGAGGATGGCACCCGCGCTACGAACAAACGACCTGTCTATCTGTCTCCTCAATATGTGCCCGACGGTCTCAAGGTGGCTGCAAATGGGTACATACTTACAGGAAACGGGAGAGGTGTAGATGTCCTTGACTCTTTTGGTCAGCTTCTCCTGACGGTCCAGACCAACTACACCGTTCAGAACTTTGCTTGGACAGGTCCTGAACTCAAGACGCTTTGGTTGATGGGCGCTGGTGGAATAAGCAGGGTCGAATGGGAACTGGCAGGCCAAGGATTGAAGTAATCTCAATTTCAATAGCTTTGATGCCCACAATGATGTTGTAAGTATGTTTATGGATGATGATCTATGTCTTAGATGTCGGCTGGGGACCACGCCGTCTTGGAAACGAATTATGGGAATATAGCGAAATCTTCTTTTGCTCATTATGAACTGTATCTTTAAAAAGCGCATCAATCGTTATTACTGCTCCAAGCTCCGCACGGCCATGGCAAAAGCACCCTCCTTGTTCTTGTGACCGCCGATGAACCCGCTCGCGTGGGTGAAAATCGCTCCATCGGGGATCTTGGGCTTGCCAGATCTCTCTGCCTCGGTAGCAATGACGCCGTCCAGATCCGCGTCACGAACACCACGCCACGACTCAGGCAGAGGCTTACGAGACTCGAAGCTGCTCTCGGAGGTCGAAACACATTGTACACGCCACTTAGCGTCCTCTGCGATACTTTCAGCGTAGAGGACGTAATAGACCTCGTTTTCGGGACTGGTGTCTTGTCCGGCCGAAGCCTCCGTTTCGAAATTGTACAGATGCTCCTTCCAGGGAATGCCAGCCTTGGGCAACACGATGATGCGGCCAGAAGGGTGAACGTCCCGTCGCGAGTGATACGCATCACGGACAGTCGTGCGGGCAGGTAGCCAAGATGTGCTGGCGTGGTGCAGCTTGCGGGTGAAGATGTTTCCAATAAAGGTGCTTGCGCGACCAAAGAGACTGTCCTCATCTTGGGGCTCTTCCGGGCAGGTGGGGTCCGGGTTATTCATGTCACCCACCACGGATGTGATGGTGATCCCACCATCCTTGAACCTTTTCTCAATACCAGCCGATGCGATGGCCGCAGGGTCGTAAGACGAGATACCGTTGTCGTTGGCATCGATGGCCTCAATGAAGCTGGTGTAGAGCTTCTCGTACAAAACGGAGACATCCTCGTGGTCTAGCGGTAATCCAGTATGTTGAGCAATAATCGCACGACCAAAATGCATGTAAACTAATCCAGCAGACGAGAGTTTTGTTTCGTGGTTGGGGAAGAAGGTCGCGAAAGTCCGTTGGTGATGGTCATAGCGGTTGCGGGAGTGATCATACTCCCCGCCAACATCGACCACGGTATGACATTGCTCAAGCTGAGTTGGATCTCTGGTACGAACAAGAGGAGAAGAGGAGTATTTAGGGAGCAGACGGAGGAGGTAAACGGCGAGAGCCTCGTCGGCATGGAAATGACCGCTTGAAGGAAGCGTAGATCAGTAACCAGACAAATGCTATTGGAAGTGAGCAAGGACATACTTATGGGTCCCGATGACGGGAGGAGAGGTCTTGAGCTTCTTTGCAGTAGTTTCCTCGGCCATTCTGAAGAGCTGTCGGAGTCTTAACATAAACTAACAATGAGTCGTTTAATTGTCTGGACGATATATCGTTGTTGTCACCTCGAGGGAAAATCCGAATCAATTACCTTATCGGGACAATAGTTAGGGCTGCTATCAGAGGGCTTCCTCCATCAGGTGGCATTCATATAAAGACTAGCGTAAGGCATCAATACAACCGGTAAATATTGTCGTATCAGCCTTACGTGCTGTCACATGCCCGTGTTTTTCTCTCAGTTCAGCATTTGTCCTTTATTCCTTTCTTGTCTGCCTTCGTTTTTCCTTTTCTATCTCTTCTTGTAATCACTGGGTCCTTTTCAGCAGTGATTATTCTTTCATTTACAACTCTTTCCCCGTACTCTTCGCTCTATTTCTCTGCTTTTCTCTGCTGCTTCTGACCGCTACAACCCTGGAGCCCACCGCCTCGTCCCCAAGCCTGCAAGTGCCGCGCAGGAACCAGCTGTACCCTGTCCAGCGCAATTTTTGCCTAAGATTGCACCGTCGACTGATTCAACCCTTCTCGAACGGACAATCGGAACATACACACGCGTCAAAGAGACTTTTTTTTTTTTTTTTGCTGTGGTTCCGCCTTGGTTGCGCTACTGTCAAGTTCACCACGTGAGACTCGTCTTCCTCTGACCCGCCTGGAGATAAGATCGAGGAGGATAAAAAAGAAAGCACTACACTACACACGGACGTGACCATAGAAGCTAAAAAGAAAAAAAAAATTAATCGAGGGTCACAGACAGATAAACAGCTTGATGTGAAAAGTCAGACATCTACACCTTTTTCGTCATTCTGTTCAGCTCTCTCCGGTATACGAATAATAGGTACCTAATACCTAACTGGGAATCAACCCTGGTTCGTCGCGTGTGTCTAGCAGTTGTCACATCATCGATCCTTTCCCCCGCCCTCCTTCTATCTCCGCTCATTCCAGTGATATCGTTTCGTCTTACGCCGAACCCCATGTGGCTCTTCCGCGCCCTCTCGTCGGCCTTCTTCCTTACGGTCACTGTCTCGTCAATTCCACTAGCATTTGATGTGGGTGGGAGGACGTGCGGCTTGGCCTTTTCGCTCTCTCTGGCGACCTTCTACTTTCTCTTTTCCCTTCTAAAAGTCACCACTCCGGACCGGTCATGGCTTCGATCCTCGTTAATTGTTATCATCCGTTCTACGCAATGGCTTATTATCCCGATCCTTCTTATCTGGTCGCTGAATCGATTCTCCATTGATACGGATAACTCTACCTCGTGGGTGGAGCGGACTTTCAGTGGAAAGAGAGCCCAGAACTCGTCGATTCAGGAATGGTTATTTGGTCCCGATGGATTAGTGGAAACCGTGACAATTGGCAACTGGGAGAAGCTTTTGCGTTGGTCGACTCCAGTTTTTCAGCTGGTTGAGGGGTTCTGCAGTTTATTGGTCATTCAGGCTGCAGGACAAATCACCAGATGGCTGGTCAACCGTGGTGGACGCAGTGATAGCTGGATGGTATGTACCTATGTTCTTGTGGCTATACATTTGAGAGGCTAATTTCCTCATAGATCGGCCTATTGGTGATGTCTGCTTCTATCATATCCAGTTCCGTTTACTTTCTCTGGCGGGTCCTCCAGTTCCCTGAGATTTCAAATGTCGACGCAGCTTTGATCGGCGTTTCCATCACATGTGCCGTGATCTTGTGTGCATGGGGGATCGGCAGCGGTCGTGGCAATCCAGTGGAAAGCTCCCTCTTGTTTGCTTATGTTGTCCTGTGCATCTATCAAATATTTACCGATTACAAGCCATCGCACCCAGTCGAACAGATTCCGTCACCATCGCAAGCAGGAGATTTCCCCCCTTTGCCTCCCATTATCATGGCATCTTACACCACCCTCATGCACGCACTGTCCCTCCTTCCCTCTATCATCCATGCAGCTTTCAATGTGATCAACGCGGTTTTTGGTGCAGTGACACCGTCGGTTCTTATCTCGCTCGCCTACCGTCTCTTGGTGCTCTACGCTTCGACACGGATTATCCCGGCTGTTCGTGAATCCGGAGCCCGTGCCTTGTTCCAGGAAGCTTCTCTGGATGACTCTGATGCGGCGGGCCAGTTCCTTGGATTCCTCAGCTACTTCTCTCCCTCTATTCTTATTTCGGTCTATACCAGTCTTTTGATGCAGCATTTCTCTTCGACTTCCGAAGCGATGGGCGGCAGCGGTGAATGGTGGAGCACACAAGGAGGTGGTGGGGGCAATTTCTGGCGATGGATTAACCTCGCCTGCACGCTGGGATTATATGCGGTTGAGCTATACCTGGGCGAAAACGATAGTCTCGACACTGGACTGGCAGGTCATTGGAAGGCAGACTGAATTGCCAACGCTAGATCAGGTACGATGGTTCGTGCTTCGATGTTCTTCGACCATTCCTTTTGTTCCCTGTTAAGCTTGGGGGCGCTTATATCTAAACCAGCAAACACTGTTACCAGCACCATTACAGAGACCTCGATTTACAAGCCCGAGCACATTCCGCTCTTGGTCATCTCCGACTTATGCAAGAGATCAGATCATTCATAAGTGCGCCCGACAAAAGTCCGGTAGAAACCCGCACAGCTTGGGTCTCCGGGGTACTACCTATTATCCTGGCATTTTATCTGAATACCCCCGGATGATCCGATTTGTCAGAGAGGCAATCTTTGCGTGATATAATTAGCATGATTTCGTCCGGTGCACTATAGTTGCACGGGAACCCATGGAAACTCAGTGTGGGGACAATCTAGTCTGCGTCCTATGAGGTTGCAATCAGATTCAGCGTGTGAAGCTGCTCATCTCTCGTTATTCTTTCTTTTCCTTTTTGGTCTTTATATTATTCGCTACTTGCCATTATACCCCCTTTGTGTCATTCGCTGAATGCTTGTCTTTTGTCTGATTTATCCGGTGTCTACTTTTCCGTTCCATATAGCCTATTTGTTTATCTACTTCTTGCTGGCCTTTTTTTTTTTTTGTGGGCGATTATACCCGGATGATATAGCTCAAGTGGTACTGTGATCTCATTCAGGGTCTTGATTTGGCCTTACTTATTATAAGAGTTGTTAGCTAGTTTACATAGAATATGAATGAGACTGTGGTCTACGTAAACTTCTTTGACGCAGGGTCAAATAGTAAATGTTTCAATTTGTTGGCCTGCAACCAGTATGCATTCATATTTAGACACAAAAATAGCTTCAAAATGGAAAATAGCAATGTTGATAAGGTATGAATGGAGAAAGGAAATTGTAATAGACAACGACAATGCGCGGGAAAGTAGTCAAACAAGATAGGGCAGAATACATTCCTCGAAAAGATGGCAATATGATCAATCAATATGAAGTCATATGGACAAGAAGAAAAGGCGTAACTAGAGTGCAGAACGTGGCATCATATGCATGCAGATGAAAATGGAGAAGAGCCATCCGTAAAAAGCAGACCAAGCACAGATAATGACCGAGAGACAAGCCGAGCCGGAGGGGAATATGGAGTAAGCGATGTCACGAAGCAGGAAACCTGCTGTCTTCCTATGTACGCATTTATCGGACCAGACGAAACTCTGCGTCTAGTACCCCTTTTAACGACCATTCACCCTCGAATTCCTGTTCTGCGGTCCCACACTTGTTGCTGCAATTCAAGGAAGAGAAGAACGGCTCTCGTATGAAATCGAGAGGACAAGAGAACATATTCCCTAGCGCCAAGCTCTTTCTAATACCACAAAGCACTGCATGGGCAAATGGGAGCGAGGTGGGGGAAAGAAAAAAGAAAAAAGAAAAAAAGGCCAGCCCGGCAAAGGGAGAAACAAGGAGAGAAAAGAAAAAAAAAAGATCATTATTGCTTGATGGGCACGCCTTCTCGTGCGGGCGGCGGACTGACACTGGATTCCTGCGCGTCCTTGTCCTTTGCAGCTGCGGAGTCTGTGGTGCCCTCGGAATCCTCTGCGCTGGTTTCCTGTTGCAAGAAGCTGCCCTCCTTAGCAGGGCTTCTGCCTTGGAACCCAATAGAGCCAGGGTGGCCGCTGATGCTGCTTCCTGGGACCTGCTGGCCCTGGGAACTGGCACTACCGCCGTTGCTGGCGGCGGCGGGGTTGTTGGCTCCGGGTGAAGTGGCCGTCAGGTGCGGAATGTTTTCGGGGACGGGGTGCTGGGAGCCAATGTTGGTGACACCGACGTCTGAGGCTTTTCCGGCCTTGCTGAGTGCATAGTCACCCGAATCGAAATATTTCCGTTCCTGAATGCCGACTGGTGATTAGATTGATGGTCAAGGGAACGAACTATGAGTGACAATCCCACCTTAAGTTTGTTCTGGAGAAGATCCTTCTTGTTTGGCATTTTGCCATAAAGACGCAGCAGACGCTGCTCATCTGGACTCAAGGACTGTGGTTGAGTAACAACGGTCAGATTCCTTGTCTCTTGGGTTTTTTTTTGGGGGTGGCCAACTGCCACTCACACTGATGTCAACCTTGTTCTGTTGATGAGGATTCATTTTGGGCGACAGGGGCGAGACTGAACGATTTTTGCAGATAAAATGGAAGGGAATGGAGCAAAGACAAAACGATAAAAGCTGTGATAGTGGTCGCAGTAGTAAAAGTTCTCTGGACAGGAGTAAACGGTCGAGAAGCGGGGAAGAGAGCGACAGTTGGGCGACAGAGATCCCTGCCAGACGAAGAGGGAGAAAGGAGGGTTAAAGAACCTGGAGAGTCGAACAGGCACGACCAAATCAGGCGATACGAGGAGGTGATAGAAATGGCCGATAGAAGAGCAGTTGGTGAAGGAGAGGTTGAAGCGAAGAAGTAGAAGAGTAGAAGATGAAGTTGGTTGCAGGTGGAGGAAGAGAGGGCGGTGGCGGACAGGAAACCACAGCAGTGATACAATAATAAAAGTTTATTATCGCTGTCTCTATATCTATATTATCTACCAATTCGACTCTAACTGTATACAGCAATAGAAGAGTATGTTTAATTGTTGTTGTGGTGATGGTGGTGGTAGTGGTGACTACCAGAAGTATGCAGACTTATGGAGGGGCAATGAAGCGCTATACAGAGTACATGAGCTTTACCATACATCCAACAAGGGTACATTATCTATAAAATAGAAATAAAAAAAATAAATAGAGAGCCAACATGTTATAATGATATATTCTGAATTATTACATATACATGGCGACTGCTCAACCGCTTATTTCCACAGTCCATCACATCCCGATTTGGTTCTTTTCGCGCTCTCTATAAAATTTCTATTCTCCCTGCAACAGGAGCACCCAGAAAACCAACCTTTTTCTCTAGCTTTACTACATATTTGATCTCTACTATTCACCCAAGAGAACATAATATGAGCAAGACTACTGCAACTTTCGTGGTCGAACACCTCGACACCGAATTGGGTCCCTGGTCTGCCTTAGAATATGGCTGTATCGCCCGTGAATCCCACGCAGCAGGCGCTCGATTCCTACTCAGCTCCGTTCCCCCATCTTTGCAGCTGCCTCAGGAGCTTGCTGCTACTCAGGGCCTCGAGGTTAACCAACGCAGCGTCGAGGAAATCTTTGCGGACCGAAAGGACAAGGTCTGCTTGCTTGATCCGGCGGCCCAGGTCGAGTTGAGCCCGGCTGACGGCGATCACTTTGAAGTGTTTCTCTTTGGCGGTATTCTTGGTAGGTTTTTCTTTCCTTCCAGCCATGTATATTGTCCTTCTTTTGTGGAAGCTAATTATGGAACCAGGTGATGATCCTCCGCGAGGTGAGTGATGCTATGAAATGTTTTTTTCTGCTTATAATTGACCAGAATGACTGTAGATCGCACCAAGGAATTGAGAAAAAAGGGCTACACTGGACGTCGGTTAGGTCCTAAGCAGATGACCACTGATACGGCAGTGCGAGTCACCCGTATAATCTCGCAAGATAAAAGTGAGACCTTTGGACGCTTGAGTTGTCTACTGTACGGTGGATCAAATGGATACTGATCAATGAATAGTCGCTTTGGAGCAAATCCCATACGTCGACTACCCAGAGATCCGGATCAACGAGAATGAGCGCACCGAAATGCCATTCCGCTATGTCAAGGGTGCGGATGGTCAACCGATCATGCCTTATGTACGTTACTGATACCCGCAGGTACATGCAGAACACATGAATACTGACTCGTCTAGGGTATGATCGATCTCATCATGAAGGACGCCGATAAAGGCGTCGATGATCTATTTTAACTTGTCTGCGGTCTACCCGGACTACCCTGGACCAAAAAGGCAGTGTGTCAGACGATAGTATGAATGTAAAGGAATTTATGCCTCTTGGAACCCTTTTCTGCTCAGAATACTGGACCCATTCCATAGTAGCAACCACTGGCGCCGAATCCTGCAAAGGCGCAGCAAGGCTAACCACTACTTGTACATTAGCTTTTCTTTTCTTCCCTCGGCGCCATTTTTGTCCATCTCGAGTTCGCCTTGTTCAAGGCTGATTTCCTGTTTTCTTTCAACGTCTTTCGACCATATAAAGAATATAATAACTAGAACCCATTCTACTCCCGATCTGGCAGGTGATCTGTATCGTGCATTGTATTGATACCGTATTGCCATTTCTGAAACTCAAGAAACTGCCTACAAGACGGCGTAATCGACCTGTCACACCGCCTCACCGCCTTGGGTGTGGTTCTAGAAGGCCACGCCAGCGTCTTGCTTCTGTTTCGTCTTCATTTTCATATAACCTCACTATTGATTTTGGTTCTCTTTATCTTCGTGCTGGCAACTACTTTATAACGGATTTACTCCCAGACGGAGTTAGTTTAGTGTCTATTTTTCAATACCCGGCTCCTCACGTCATCCGTCCGCGTTTCACCCCGATACGAGCTCCGATGCAATCGTGAGCACTCGCATTCTGCCGCCCTCTTCTTCAATGAACTGCCTTCCTTCTGATTATAGCGGTTAACGAACGGATTGGTATATTCCTTTCGAGATTTGCATTTTTCCGGGATCGGTCATCACGTTCAGAGAAAGCCAACAGAATGGTGTCGCTATCCTTGGGCAGGGGCTCAAGGAAAGGAATGAGCGCTCTCTCGCTCTCCTCTATGACTTCCTGGGCACTATCGCTACTTCTCTCGTACAGTGTCGACTCAGTATTTGCTAAATCCGCAGCGGATTATTATGTCCGCTCATTACCGGGGGCTCCGGATGGGCCACTCCTGAAAATGCATGCTGGGTGAGTTACGTCTGCGATGAAACGCATACACGGATACTTAGACAGCAAGAAGATTAGACTAACGCATATTAAAGTCATGTAGAAGTGGATCCAGACAACAATGGTAATCTTTTCTTCTGGCATTTCCAGAACCGCCATATTGCCAACCGGCAACGAACCATCATCTGGCTGAACGGGGGTCCGGGTTGCAGCTCCATGGATGGCGCATTAATGGAAGTTGGTCCATATCGAGTCAAGGACGACCAGACTTTGGAGTACAATGAAGGTTCCTGGGATGAATTCGCCAATATGCTGTTTGTCGACCAACCTGTCGGAACCGGATTCAGCTACGTCAACACGGATAGCTACATTCACGAACTGGACGAAATGTCGGCTCATTTCATCACCTTTCTCGAGAAGTGGTTTGAAATCTTTCCGGAATATGAAAGAGATGATGTAGGTCATTGCTTTCGAACCACCCCATATCTGATCTACCCCTAATTTGCTTCGTTCTGCGCAGATCTACTTCGCGGGTGAATCCTATGCCGGTCAACATATACCCTACATTGCAAAAGCCATTCAGGAACGAAACAAAAACGCGACTCAGAGTGGTACGAGTAAATGGAATCTCCGCGGTCTTCTAATTGGAAACGGCTGGGTATCCCCGGTGGAACAATACCAGGCATACCTGCCTTATGCCTACGAAGAAAATCTCCTCACAGAAGGTAGCTCACTCGCGAAGAATCTCGAAGTGTCGCAATCGGTATGTCTTTCTCGCCTGGAGGCCGACAAAGACCGAGTCGGCGTACCCGAGTGCGAGGACGTGTTACAGGAAATGTTGAAGCGCACTGTCAATGGGAACAAAGAATGTTACAACATGTACGACATCCGTCTCCGCGACTCCTTCCCTTCATGTGGCATGAACTGGCCCCCGGACCTAGTGAACATCAAACCATACCTTCGCCGACCGGACGTGGTCAGTGCCTTGAACATCAACCCGGAAAAGAAGACCGGATGGGAAGAGTGCACTGGAGCCGTGAGCAGTCGATTTACCGCCCAGAATTCTGTCCCTTCTGTCCGCCTATTTCCCGAGTTACTTGAATCCGGGGTTCAGGTCCTTCTCTTCAGCGGTGACAAGGACTTGATCTGCAACCATGTGGGAACGGAGCAATTGATTAACAACATGAAATGGAATGGAGGGACTGGTTTTGAGACGTCACCAGGCGTTTGGGCCCCGCGTCATGACTGGACATTTGAAGACGAACCTGCTGGTATTTACCAATACGCCCGCAACCTAACTTACGTCCTTATCTACAACGCCAGCCATATGGTCCCCTACGATGTCCCGCGCCAGAGTCGGGACATGGTCGATCGCTTTATGAGAGTAGACATTGCCAGTATTGGTGGCAGTCCGGCTGATTCGCGCATCGACGGCGAGAAACTCCCACAAACCTCCGTCGGTGGTCATCCGAACAGCACGGCCGCTGAGCAACAAGAGAAGGAACGGATCAAAGAAACCGAGTGGAAAGCTTATGCCAAGTCCGGTGAAGCCGCTCTGATCGTCGTTATCATCGGTGTATCCGTCTGGGGCTTCTTCATCTGGCGCAGCCGACGGCATCACCGCGGCTACCGGGGTGTTTATCAGAAGGAAACCTCTCACAATGGCTCGTCTGTGCTTGAACGTTTCCACAACAAGCGCTCTGGCGCTAATGATGTGGAAGCAGGAGACTTTGATGAGTCTGAGCTTGATGACCTGCATTCGCCTGGTCTGGATCGTGAACACTACGCGGTTGGCGATGACAGTGATGAAGATGAGCAGCGGCCATCTAGACCAGGGCAGGCGCAGGACCATTTATCGTAATTTGCTTTAATTTCTTGCTGATTATAATTTGTCTTCTTTTGGGCGGGACGCAGATTTTACACTTATCTGAACATGGTGATTGGACTGGATACTGTTACCACAGGATAGAATGGATAAATGCCATCAACATTCATAATTAGTATATAATGTCTCGTATATACTTGAGAGTTTATTTTTATCTCATTATATATTGATGCCTTTTATCATTGAGGTTATCCAGACACTGATATATATACAATCATAACCCAAGTGTCCAAACCTTGATGCTCCCATCATCAGCAGTAGTGACCAATATCTCCTCATCCTTGCCCTCGTCACGACCTCGATCCGCGCGCTTTGCCCATGCGACATGGTTGATCTCGTAGATACCATGCGCGCCTTCGAGAGTCGCAATGACGCTCCACTCCGTTTGGAGGGAAGAAAACGAAGCAGTGCTATCCTCACTTGTGTCCATTGCTTCGCCAGCTAAGGAGCCCTGTTGTTCATTGGCGAATTGTTCTTGGTAAACGACGATACGCCCATCGGCACCCACAGATGCCAGCAGTCCGGTTCGTTTGCTCCACGCCACGGCGTATATGGAGAGATCGTGCGCCAACGGGAGAACACCCTCTTCTGTCCAGATTTCGTCCGTGCCTGTCGGACGGATGATGCTAGGCATATTTGATTGCTGTTGCTGTTGCTCTTTCGGCTGTTTTCGCCAGAGACGGACAGTGCGGTCATCAGAGCAGGAAATCAAACGGGGACCAGACAGGGCGTGATTTGTCTTCCACTGCTCTGCCAACGAAGTTGACACAGAATGAGGATGAGGCACATTCTCCACACCCTCCCAATCAATACACCAAACCGTCCCCTCATGGCCCTTGAGACAAGCCACCTGCCCCCAATCGTCAATATCCTCTCTCCACAACCGGATGGTATCATCGTAGCTACCACTAGCCAGACACTCTTCAACCGGATGCCATGCCACGGATTTGACATCGCCCGCGTGCTCCTGCATCACGGCCACCGTCTCGAAATTGTTGTCCCCGTCGTCTAGATCCTCCCAGATCCAGATTGACTTGTCGCGCGAACACGTTGCGAGGAGCATCCCCGATGGCGACCATGATACCGACTTGACTTCGCTATCGTGGCCGTCAAGGAGGACGGCGAAGCGCCATTCTTCTTCATCTTCGTCGTCGACATCATCATTTTCGATCTCGTCATCTTCTCCAGCGTTATCGTTCCCAGATTTGAGAACCCAATCCCTCTGGCCACCTTCTTCTCCACGTCCATAGCTATCCCACCGTCTCCAGATCCCAACGGTCGCATCGAAACTGCCCGTCGCCAGAACACTCTCACCCTGCACATGCGGCTTCCAAGCACATGTCCTCACGCTGCGTTTGTGCCCACCGGTTATTGTTGAGAGAAGTCGGAAGTTTGTGAGTGAATAGATTCGAACTGTCTTGTCAGAACTGCAGGTTGCGACTATGGGGAGGGTTGGATGCGGTGCTGTCAGCCAGGTTCGTTCGAGGGATGGTGGGGTTAGGTCTGAGAGATGGATGATGGCTGTCGCGGGTTTGGCTATCATGATGAACTAATTTAAGGCTCTAGCAAATGAAATTGAGGGAGCTTTCTTTTTTTGAATCGACTAAAAATTCTTCGTGGTTTGGGGCGTTCTTTGATCGTTCGGACATAAGTCGAGGTGAGTAGAAAAAAAGTCGGCGGGGTTGATAGATTACAATTACAGCATGCAATAGAAGCACCAATGCAGTAATCATTCAAGGATAAATATAAATGTGGAATGATTCATTCTCCCTTTCCATCATCCATTACTATACTAATGCCCATGGATATAAAAAAAAAAGCATCATTAACCAAAATTATAAGACCATATTAACACCATCATTATCCCGAAGAAACGCCTTCATCCAATATTTTCTCATAAAAAACTCCATGACAAAGCCAGTCCACCTCCCGGACCTTTTCCAATTCTTCCACCAGCTTGCCAACCGCATTGACAAACTCAGGCATACCAGCTCCCGCGAGACTCTGACTCGCAGTAGTCGTCGTCCGCACTCTCTCGCTTGCACTCGATGCACTGAGGCGAGACAGAACGTGTGCGCGAAGACGGGACAAAATCAGTCGGGCTACAGGATCGCTGAAGCTGGTCGCAGTGGATCCTGATCCGTTACTTGAGTCTTGGTTGGTGGGATTCCCTTCCTCTCCGGGGGATGAGGACGAGTCTTGCATGGAGTCGTCGTCGTTCGCATTGGCCTTAACCATTGTCTGGGGGGAAGAGGGAGGAAGAGAAGAGGCAGCCTCACATGCAGTAGCGACTGGTCCTAGGACCCGCCGAATGGTCGCCGCCAACTGCGCACTAGCACTGGAGGGCATGGGGTGCGTCGACTCCAAGATTGATTGCACTCGCCCTGGCGTGATATCATTGAAGTCCAGCAATAGAATCCGGTCCGCTTCAGCCTTCCACTGTGACCGCACATCGCGCTTGAGTAGATTCTTGGCTGTCAGGAGAATCGACGCCGTAGCCACTATTCTATATGCTGTCGCATGCAGGACATGTAGCCGATGACGGTCTAAATCCAGAGTCTCCGGAATCAGGTCGTTGGAAACGGCAGCATTGCTGAGGACCAAATCAGCAAGGCCCTGCGCGTAGATTCTTGGAGCTGGAGGCCGGGGATCCCCGTTGACATTCTCTGGATCCCGCTTCTTCATCTCGTCCACAATTACCTTCCGATGTGTCCGCCAAAATCGCCGTGTCTTTCCCAAGCTTATTGTGCCATCCTGGAGGCCCTTGTCAAATGCACGCTGCTCGTACCCAGGACCCTCCTGAATGAGTTGAGGAGCGGCGACCCGAATCATGAAATTTGTGTGATCCAGCGACAGAAGATCGATGATCCCCATCAACCGCGTGAGACGGTCGATGGCATCTCCGGACTTATCTTCAGCAAACGCGCGGACCTGAGGATCCCGGTATGGCGCGCACAATTTCGGCAGGATGGTATTCATAAACTCAAAGAAATTCTCATAAGAGAATGCGCCAGCCTTGCACTGATTTTCCACCAGTTTAGGATCGAGAACCTCACTAATCAGTACGTGCAGCGAGTTGCCTGGCCGAAGCGAACGCAAAAGCCGGTCTTGAACCACCGTGGCCATCGCGATGGTCCAATTCACGCCCAGGCCTGCTTCCACATCCTTCCTCATCATAGTGCACATGTGTTGCATGATGCGTCTGCGCGGTTCAGTGTATTGGGTTTCGTCGACCCTAAATTCCTTATTGACGAGGAGTTCGTGGACCAACGTGCGATTCTCCGGCAAAGCCGTGAGCATCTTGCTGAAATGCTCATGCGGCGAAATTCGCCGTTGATCCAACTCCCGTAGAGCTGAGCTGTCTACGTTGTTGAACGTGTCGCTAATCGGAGGCGTAACTCCATCCGTCAGCGCTTCATTTGAAGCTGTCCCTTCGGTTGCGGACCGAGGTATAGCTTGTTTGGATGCGCTCCGCTTCTTCGCGCGTTTAGCCTTCTTCAAAACATCACGCACCATCTGCATCGCTTTTTCGGAACCCACGAGTCGCTTCAGCCGTGCCAGGAGTGTAATCTGGTTTTGCCGGATCCCTTCTCGATAGTCATCCGCAACGCCACCTGCCCGGTCATCTTTGACCGTCTGCCATATCAACTCCAACTCGACGAACTGAGCAAGCATGATCTCGGTTAGAACACTTGAGTCGTGCGATTTCCAGGCATGGAACGCAGAAAAAAAGACATTGTATGCCTCGCACAACGTTTGAAGTTCCGTAGAGATGGCTGATGGAGAGCAGCAGCCGGACAAAAGCAACGATGTGACCTGTTCAAAGGCCGCGAGTAATTCCCGTGCTTTGGCAATCAGATCTTGTTCCTGTTCCCCGTTACTGCTCAAAACCTCTCTGGGATGCGTGACGATGAGATAGCTGCTCAGGAACGTGCGGACGGCTCCTCGACCGCCCATCGTCCCGTTTGTCATATCTTGCAAACCGCAGAGACGAAGCACTCGGGCCACCGTGTCCAATACCCGGTCTTCTGAGAGCAACGCCCCGACATCCTCGAAAATCATGTTATTGATATTCCCGACGTTGATGCCTAAGGTCTGAAATTGCTGCATAACCGTTCTCGCATGATATGTTTTCCAGAATCGCTGGATCGTCTTCGCTGCCGCATCTTGAGTCAGTGACCTGGTCACCTCCCGAGCCATCTTCTTTTCCTCTGTAACCGGCAGGCTACTCGTACGCTGGCGCCGGTGACTCCGCTGATAAAGCATTCGTCGCCTTTCGGTCTCTGCAAACTTTTCCGCCATTTCCAGACGTAATCGGTCATGCTCCGCAGCCTTCTTTTCCCGGTTGTCTTCCGCTATCTTCTTCGCCCGTCGGACTTCCTCCTCGCATTTCGCCGTGATTTCTGCCAGAAATCGCTCCCGTGACTGATGAGCAGCTAGTGCCCTCTCCTCTCGGTGCATGTTTTTCGTAGCGGCCTTGGAGAGAGTAGCCCGTCTTCTCACTTTTTCTGCATGCAATGCGCGGTCTGCAAGCCTCGCCTTGCGGTTCTCGAGGATAGATGTACGGCGGAGGTGTTGCGCAATATGATCCGTCGGAGATGCGCCCCGGGCGGATGCATTTGGATGATGGGAATGAAGGGAAGAAATCGAACTCCGCCGAGACGAAGCTACCGAAGAGCGTCTGGCTGCGGTAGATTTCCGGTAAAAACGAGCAGCGATATGAGCGGGTAAGCTTAGCGGTGCCGTTGGCTTTTCCGATGACATTTCCACGTCCGGCTCATCCATGGATTTCGGTGCAACGGCGGGATCAGCGTCCGGAAGGTAAATCTCGATATCGGAGTTTCGACGCATGGTATGTTTATTGAGGGCGCAGGAGGGGAATGAAGGACAGTACTGCGCTCGAAGGAAAGGGAAGGAGGAGGAGGAGGTGAATGGGTGCGATAAGCAGCGGGGGGAGGATTCGTTCAAACGAGGTCCAAAGGGAGGCAAAAGCCGAACGAGTGTCGTATAATCAAATCGGAATCGGTAACGATCTCAATAATGCAATACGGATTTTGTCTCACGACCCGTGGAGCACGGTCTCATGGGACTGGGATGCAGAACCAAGGCGCATAGGACGCTTTCTTGAAGTCGATATTGTCTGCGGAGAGATCCGTGTTACGTTTCAGATCCGGACCAGATACCAGGAAGAGGACTCCGAGATATTTAGGGGATGGGCGTAGGAAGAAAAAAATAAAGAAAGAAAGAAAAAATAGAACTACCGGCGACAATCTCTGCCGCCCATCTTGTCTCGTTAATATCCGTGGCTTCTTCTGCCGGACGATGGCGAAAACCGAAGGACATCGAAACCGCAAGCAGACGCGGCTTAATAAGCATCCTCGATTGCGACTATGCGGTCATGCTGGCCCAATTAGAGAAGTCACGCTGATGACGTCCAGGCAAGTCATGTTGACGAGAGCAGCGGCTGATCAATTCCTGACCGCGGACTACGAATAACAAAGTATTGCAGTTATAGTATGCTCTTGTATGGTCCGTATATTGTACTAGGCTTATTGCTAGACCTGCATGATCGAACCCTCCTTTCTCGGTCGTACATAGTAGATCTCTTGCATAGATACGGACCAGTCTCTTGTTCCCCTCTTGTTCTTGATATGAAGGGACAAGAGTGCGGCCATCATGCAACAGTTCTATAATATTGGACATCAATTAATTCCCATGCTGGCTGCGACAAGGTTGCGATTAAGGAAATAGAGGACCATTTCACTTTTAAATGCTTTCAGCAACCGAGTTTCGAGAATTGCTGAGAATGTGCCGTTTCTTCGTCAGAGTGCTGTATCAATTTGCATAGCGGCTTTGGCATTCATCGATGCCCAAAAATGTCAATACTATCGTCGTCGTCATCGTCATCCTCTTCCTCCTCTCGCTCCTCGTCCTCTTCATCATCCTCTGATACACTCCCATCTGACGACTCCACGGCTTCTTCACCATCGGCCGATTCTGTTTCCCGACTGAGGAAACCATAGCTGTATTTAAGTTTAGTTCCCCATATGCGAAGCTCGCCGCCATGATCACTTCCGGTGTCTCTTTGTGTTCGGCTGCCAAAAAGAGACGTTGATATCGATTTATCGTCATTTTCCCGGTTGGGCGGTAAGCCAAAATAATTGCTGATCACAGGAGACACGGCGCGATCACGAGTAAGGCTGTATGACAAAAACCGGCCACTTGGGTCGGCAGATGAAGGTAGACTTTGCTGTGGAAAGCTCGTTCCTCGCACGGAGTCGGTATTAATCCGTAATGGTGCCATTGTTTGCGACAAGGCTTCATCTGCACCATGGGACGACGATCTAGCTCTAGAAGCCGAAACATGTCTATTTTCAAGGTCCTGTTCCGGAGACTCGAGAATGTCACCATGTAAAAGCCGGAGCTGGGCTGTGTTATATGACTCGCACCTGGATTTTGCCTATATCAGCACGGCCGTCAATAGCACCTAGTGACAGAAACGACTTACATATCGCATTTAAGCCCCAACCAATGGTATTCCACGACGGACTTCGCTCCACAGTCATTGCAGTAGATCAGAGCCCTCGTATCCTTGAACTCTTCTGGCATGGGCTGACTTTGTATGGTGCGGTCTAAATTTCGAAACGTAGATTCCATGTTCGTGATAGTCTTGCTACAGATCGGGCAGCGATATGAGCTTTTCGAGTAGTCTGAAAGGCACCTGTGGTGAATACTATGTCCGCATCGCATCACGACCACAGTCTCCGGCGACGTGAACATATAATCCCCGCAGATGGGACAATCACATTGAGTGGACCGTTCAATACACCGATGGGTGTTTTCAATCGATATAGGCAAGCATACGCTGCATGTCTAGTTTTTCGTTCAGTACCCAAGCGATACTTTGCGTTCCGGCAATGCAGTCTCTGCTTACCTGGCAATGGAAAAAGTCCTTGCCCAATCCTTGGCCTATACGACAAATGCCACAATCCGCGCAATGGTATATACTCTTCTTGCTGTCGTTATCCCACAGCTTGCAAACCTCGCAAAAATATTGTGCAGCCCGTTCGCCGCACTTTCCACAAATATGGGCGGCAGGCTGAGCATGGCCACAGATCATGCATAGCATGTTCTCTGTCTTGTGTCGAATAAGGTGGTGATCCTCAACATCATCATGGCAAAACCGACAAGTGTACCACTTCTTGCAAGCAACACACTGGAGTTTCACATTCCGCTTATAATGCTGACAACCCAGCATAGCTGTTTCCTCGAACTCCTCGATGTCCATGTCTTCCGCGTCAAGCACAGGTGATTCCGGCTCATCTTTCGGAAAGAAAGTTGGCTTCAGGTCCTCCTCTGTTAGATTATACGGGTTGTCATTCGATTGATCTTGAGCAACTGTCGGGGATGACGGACGATCGAACGATGGCTCTTCCCTAGGGAATATAGGAGTCGAAGGTCGTTCAGGGCTCCGGATGCTCGAAGGGGCTAGTAACGGCACGGGCAGGTTGTCAGGATACCCCTTTGAAGCGTTGTATTTCTCCGTCATCAACTCGTGGACCATCCGGGCTTTCTCTGCGCTGCTAGACTCCATATCTCGAATAGTGTGAATCTTTCTTCTCAACACGCCCATCCCATCATCTTCCGGAAGCGCAAACTGACAGCCAGATTCGTCCATATCAGACTCATGGCTTTGTGAGCGTCTCCTTTCATGATTGTTGGATGTCTGCGTTAGCGTAGTAAATGCTTCGGCACTCCGTTCGGGGGGAGCAGGCCTAGAGCTTGGGGATACCAGGCTATCTGCAATCGACTGAAAGTTCTCTGAGCCATTTCCTAGGCCGTTTGAAGGAGCAGTATCTACCCCGCGCCCATGTCGAGTCGCCCCCGAGTCCAGCGTTGACGTCGTCGGTGAGTTGGCGGGGTCATTTCCGGGCCCTGCATATCCACAACCTAGTCCCATATACTCTTGGTTCCGATCTGACATGGTATTTTCTCTGCTGCCATTGTTATCGGACAGAGGATGTGGTTCGGTTCTATTCTGAGAGCTTGGAGGAGAATCTAGTTCCGAATGGTCGCTAGTACTAGTATCCGTCTGGGATGAGAGGTGACGGGTCCGACGAATGACGGGTTCGATCAGCAAAGAGGAGATAAGCCCACTCATGGAGGGCCGAAAACAGCATCTAATGAGTAGTAGAACATGGGGAGAAAAACCGAGTGAGCAGGCTAGGGATATTCTTTACTGAATTTTAATGGAATCTTGCTCTGGTCAGTTCGTCGTTTTCCTGCGAGGACGCCGGATCAGGAACGAAGAAGACATGTGACTGAGCCCCTGGGAATCGGACGCTGATTCGCCGCCCATGAGACTTGCCGACAATGCCCAATCTTACTACTACGCTGTGCTACTATTGTTTGACTGGCGAAAATAGCTCGGTAGTTATAATATAGTAGTGTGTACAGTGTATGTTGATAGGTATACTGGAATACGTATTGTATCATGTCCGGTCGTTCCTGTCTTGGGGATAGAGATGATAGTGTTCCATCTTTGTTCCTCCAAGACGGATTGGTCTCCCATTCAAGCGTATGCACTCCGTATTCAAGTTGGTGTTGCATGATTCTCATTGTCGAGGCAGAATTGCCTTCTGGTTTGCTGGAGGAACCGACCGACATCACCCAGCCGGAATCGGTGCATAGAGTCCAATGCTGGCTCCGAACAGAAGCAGCCATCCTTCATCCACTTTCAGTTGTTTTTCCCAAAAGAAGATGGTCATCGCGGTTTGAACACGGTCACATCAATCGCATACACTGCTTGCTAGCAATGAGGAATAAGATCGTAAGTATCCTTGAACATGGTCTTTCATCTCAGGCATGTCCCTAAGCTCTCGTTTAGAAGCATGAGCGTCAACTCAAATTGTTCATTGGCATCTTTGCGGGCATGGACCTCGCTTCCTTTAATCCCTATACCTTTCAAGCTTCAGCAGGTTAGAATCGCACTTTCTCCTTGTTGTCTCTCAATATATACTGGTATCCATGAGCTCTTACACTCGAGCATTTTTCCTCACTTGCGGTTGTTCCCAATATCTAATGATCATCAAATTCTTCAAAATCTTGTGCTCGAGGCCCGCGACATCAGTTGCTTGCTGGAGAAAGCGCACAGTGTTTGCGATCCTCTGCAAGTCAAAGTCGTTTGGTGAGGACGAACGAAATCCGGTTCGCAAGGTCTTGAGCAGGACATGTCGTGCAGGTACAGAATAATGAAGCGCTTTGAGACCTTGCCGATAGAGATGACGGTATGCGTGAACAATAGTTCGCTGGTCCATATTGTAGTTGCCGGAATGGCCACGCACGACCGTAACAGTGTTGCAAGATGTCTGCAACTACTGCTCTGAGACACTCTCAACGAAAAGATCCAATTTCGTTCACTGCTGACCCAAAGAAGTTGATCAGGCCGCAACATGACTAAGCAGAAGCTTTCCCACTCCCTTCGTCTATCCCTCCGCCTTTCGCTCTTCCAGATAGACAGGACTAGAGATTTTTCGCAAAAAGCTTTCGCTTTGGATTTTACAAGGCTTAGCTCCTGAATCTTGCTGCCAGTCAGTGCCAGTCAGTCACGTTGTTTACTTACGGACCCGACATCGTCGCCTGGCTACACGCACCGTTGTAGAAATGTTTGACTAATTTGTTACAGCGAACTTACACCTTGTCTCTTTTCTCCTCACATTACTTTTATTGCACTTGTGTTTGCGTTTTTTTTTTTTTTTTCCTCTTTTGCTGGCCTTTCTTTCCCCTCCTTTCGCATGCTCGTTGGTGGGCGGGCATTCTAATGCCTGTTGTTCATGCATTGCTTGATCTAGATGAAAATGCTTCAACAGACAATTTGAAGACAGTGATACCTATAGGATTACTTCAAAAACATGGTACGAGTGTTCAAGAGGCATGCTTCAGCCTCGGCCAGGCGCGCACCAAGTAGGGCCTCCAAAAGGAATGCTCAAAAACACAAAGTGATCATGGAATCTATCACGCAAGAAAAGAAGAAACTCCGGAGTGTCGTATGTTACCGCTATGTCCGTTCCACATATGGACCAACTTGACCGGTCGATTTGCAGATTTCGTTTGAAACAAAAGCGCCCCCTGGTTATACCTTCATTTCAGCAGGCAATCCTCAGGTTACAAACGCTTGTAAAGAGCTTTGTCGGAAAGATGGGTTGAAGATCTATGCTGTTACGGTAGGCCAAAAGTGTCTCTTAGGTTTAGCTGAATTTCTATCATGCTCACAATTTTCTTCCAGACAACTCCTCACATGCGCACCCACAATCTCTCTCAACACGTGCACCGAATTGGATTTCACTTTCCAAGTGCGGTTGTTGCTACTGTATGTATGAATTTGGGGTTATCTCTCACAGCAACAGGGAGGGTTGTGCCCGTTCATGGTGTTAGCGGTCACGTTAGAACCGACAGCCAAGAACTCTCTCAAATAGAGATCAACACTGAGGCCAGAGACGCTCTAAGGGATCTTTTCCCTAACATACCAGACAATGATCTGAACCAGATAATCAAAACAGCTTTTCAGAAGGTACGTGGCAGTATCATCAGTGCAACGTGCAAGTGGGCCCACGCGTGGATGCTAAGTCAAGAACAGGGCCAACAAAAAGTTGGTACAGCCCTCGAATTGCCGCTCGCTCGTCGTGCGCAGTTGGCAGTGGTGGCACACATTCGTCATGTGTACACTGATTACGACCGTCTGTTGAAGATGACCTCTTTCCACGAAGCAAGAAGCCTAGTTGAAGAATCGACATTGGCAAAGTTAGTGGCATGGCGTGGCGATGACGAAAATGGGAAAACAGTTCTGGAGGATGTTTTTAGGGAAGTCATTGTTATCTCTGATGATGACGAGTCTGACGAAGACGAAAATGGCCCGCCGTCTACCAAGCAGGATCATAGTGTGGAATATGTATCCAGCAGAGCACGTGCCGTGGAAATCCCAACAAGACAGATTGACTTTGCGGATCCAGCTTCGCGAGGCTCCTTACGAGAGTTGTCCGAGGATGAGGCACCATCAGGCTTCCGTGTTATCCCACAAGTACCTAAAAGGAACAAGGTCGATCGCCGGGGATTTAGCAGATACCAGGCCTGGGACCGTGCTATCAATCGTTACAGGAATCTTGCAAATCCCACTGACACCAGGCTTTATGGCAGTTCAACTGACCGGCAGAGACCTTACTCCGTACAACAACAACCGCCACATGGTATTGAAGTGGGCACAGGATCTGTGGATCAGCCTATATCCTTCGTGTACACTGCGGTGCCGCCCATACACCATGTAAGTGCCGAAATCATGCTGGCCCTTCCGTCAATCAGGCGCAGTTATGTAAATTGCCTCAGAAGGACATGTCGCAATATACTGACCTCTGATGTGCCATGTAAGATGCACCCATCGTTGGAACACCCTGGTAATGGAAATCCAGATGTTGCCCAATCATCTGATATAGTACCGTTGCAGCGAGCGCGAGTTCTTCGAGATGGACATGCCCCGTTCCGTCAATTTGACTTGACCGACGTGCGCGTTCTTGATAACCCCCAAGGATTCCATGATGGTAATAAATTCCGAGTTGGACACCAGCCCAGGATACTGGATTCTTCCCATAACAAGAATCCGGATGTCCAGGATCGTGTTTTGCCTTCTATTGAAAATCCTTCTTCACCCAGGCGTCCAGTCAGTGGCAGATTAGACGGCCTACGCGAAGGAATTCCCCGGGGCCTGCCAATTCGCTCAGTGACGCCACAGCGTATTCCACGCCAAAATGGTCTTCATGATACCAGTGGGGACAACTTCCATGACCAAGAATTTCCCAAAAGAAGGCGGATAGCTTATTACGAACCCGTCAGTGAGAATTTGCGGTCTGGGGTTGCACCTGGTGTTGTTGAATCAGTCGTTTCAAATGTTCTCAAAGACAAGCCCACTGGACCACGATACGTTCCCTATGAAGCTGCTCCAGAAAATTACTCTTCCCAGAAAGACTTACACCTACATAGAAATTTCATTACCCCAACTGGCCTATCTACTACAGGATGTTGGCCACAGCATCGGGGCTCCCCTGTTCATGCCAAACCTAACTCTGAACTTAGACGTGTTGATAGGCAAAGGGTTTATCCTACACATAGTCATCCAGTCGGGATGTCTAAAGGATCATATACAATCCCACCGACTCCAGCCCATGAAATTGCCGTGGATGATAGTTTTAGGCGACCGTTGCAGATTTCTTTCGATCCAAAGACACCCCTCACTTACCATGGAGGCCATGAGTATGGTCGTTCCAGGCTACTTGAGAACTCACAACCGCAAGCCCCGACATGGAGGGATAGAGATGATGAGCGCTTCACCGATATTTCTAATAGGAGGCACCTTTATGCTGATGATTTTGTTCGTCCTGTTGGTCCATACGAACCGGAGCCCCTGGAATACACTATGCAACGTCCACATGTTGCAGAAACTTCTCATCCATTTCAGATCCGGTTTTATAATGGCGAGCATAGAGATGGGCACATTGATACTAGGGAATCAGTCACGTATCGTGGTCATCAACCGTTAGATCATCGCGCAGCACCTTCCCATGGATATACAACCTTTGAAGACCTGCATAAGCCCCTAGGCAGTGGCAGGGTACTCGAATCATCGTCACAACAACAGCGGCACGAAGAGTCTTGGAATTCTGCACGGTATGCTCACGACGCTAGGGCTCCCCTTCTTCAAAAGACAACTGACTTTCAGTTGTGTTCCTATCTCTTTCTCTCCTGTTTCACCTTTTATTCATTATTCTTTTCAATGGTGACTAACGACATTATAGACCTACTTACAGTAATTCTCAACATACACTACATGCTCAAATCTGGGAACGTCCTACCTACGTGAGGAGAGTTGAACGCCCAGAACCGCCCCACCCTGTTCCGGACAACAGACCTATCGTCATTGTGGACTGAGAACATCGATATTGTTGGATAACACTGGGAGAGTTGTCATATTGCTATTTCATCTTTGTTTTGATTGAAAGCATGTCTATATGAGCAAGAGCCTGTTGTTGCGTGATACCCGGCTGTATACCCTTTTGAATGGGCACTGAATTCTATTGCTATTTTAATAAATAACCTTGTTCAATTGTAATATGCGGTCGGTCTAGTTTCTTCATTGAGTCGCAAGATAATATGCAGCTTTTGGAAAACATCAATGCTATTTCATGTCATTGGTATGCTGATAATTGATCTAAGCAACAATTTCTTGGACATGCTTGGCAGAACTAAAGTGAAAAATGTGATGCCGTCCTCACCCAAGTTCGGTCGCTCCAAGGGATGAACAGAAAGAAGAGAAAGAGGCGGCCCCGAGCAAGCAAAAGGACGGTATTTATGATCGACCAAGTCAAACAGCCATCGTCTGCCCATCAGCTTCACCACTGTTAACGGCCTTTCCTGTTTTCTTGATTGTTGCCAAAACGGTATCGTACGACACAGACGGCTCGGTAACGACGTCGGCGGTTTGGGAGTCCAGCTTGACTTCGAAGGACTTGACACCTGTAGATTTCAAGAAAACCGTTTAGCATCGGTCCATCACTGCGCGACACCGATGGATGCATGAGTTGTGCGACATCCCATAGCATCGTCTTATGTGTTGACAGGGAACGACGATATCGATGCGGGGTGATAAGCACAACATACCCTCGAGTTTCTTCAGAACTCGCTCCACGGCACCAGAGCAGCCGCCACAGCTCATGGAGACGTTGAACTTGTATTGATGGTCCGACATGGTGCTTGTCTTGTTTGAATAGTTTTGTTGAAGGCGTAGATTAAGACTATCGCGGGGTTGTTGGAGATGTTTGCTTAGTATGGAATCATGTGTTTTAAGAAGATGTGATTCCCCATCTGGGTATAGCGCCCTCCTGTTATACAAAGCCTTGGCATTCAATGGCTTGCCTTATTGGGAGAAACAACAACATCGGTATCTAATAGTACGAATTGAATTAGACATAGCTAAACCTAAAAACCAGCTGCCCGTTTCTTCTTTCTCGTCCTCATAACGCTCTTCTTATTTGCCTCTCTTCCACCAAAAAGACCTCGCTCGACTTGAGTCATGGGAAGATCTTCATCCACAGCAGTGGCTTGACTACTCTGCGGTGTTCTCCGATGTAAAACTCCGTTTGTTGGCTGACTGTTCTGTCCATAAATACTAGGAATGGCCGGCGGAATGGAAGGAGGTGCCGGGGAACTCATGGTCGTTCTCTGTGGTGTTTTCTTCCGCTGTCTTCTTTTGGGGGTCACAGATCGCGACAGCCGCTGCGATTCATCCTCTTCAACTGAGAATACAGTTTTCTGCCAATCATAAGCAGCTGGATCCATACCCGGTACCCAATGGGAAAGCATAGATTCCACGTTTCGAGACATGGAAGGCTGACTCTTAAACGTCGTTAAAGAGGACAGAGTAGAGTAGACTGGCACTCTGTTTGTAGGCTGAGAATCCAAGACGCCTTTTTTTGTGGCGCCTAAATCGCTTCGATAGATTGGACCGCCGCCATCTATTCCAGAGACAGGGACAGATAAACGTCGCGGCGTCAGAATACCATGAGAGCCAAAGCTAGTTTCCGGATTCGATAATTCGGCATCATATTGATTGTCCAGACAATCATTATGTTTACCATCGGGTGGTTTGCGAGTGATATTGATCCGGGCCAGGACGAGATCAGCCGCCAGCTTCCTGATGATTCTCTCTTTCGTAATCCGTGTGCGTCCGGGAATATTATGGGGTAGATTTGAGAGCCAAGTGCTGACCAAATGATCATATGTATATACCAGGTTCGGTTTTTCTTCACTCACGTTCGCAATGGGTAACTGCATCAGTGGCGAATCTGGCAGAATGGAAAGGCGATGTTCAATTTGAGGATCAAATTCTCGCTGCTCGCAAAGCAAAATGACATCTTCAATGGCTTGGGCGCTTTTTTCAATGTCGTCCAACAAAAAACTACCGCCGAGAACTTCGAGTCTTAAGATGTGTCAGCTTCAGAACATACTTGGCCAATATCAACTTCTAGACGTACAGGGTTCTCGCAGCTTGGTCATTCAAAGCTGTATCGGCGATTTTGTCTGCTAGAGAATTGATATTCTCCTTTAGCAGATCCTCCGAGTCATGTGAGGATTCCCTTTCACTCGATCCGAGAATTAACCGCCCCGTAGCAACAGCATAGACAGCCGTATAGTCAGTAGTCCGTTGATGAATTGCATGCGGTGATGCCGCAGAAATCCCCATACTCGGGATCGTGGTTGCACCCATGCTACACGCAGATTCATCCCAATCATCGACCACAAAATCATTCCGATAACGAAGTGCTCGAGATTTCCGCGCACTTTGTTGGCGTCTCTTTGCCCGCAAAGCATCCCGCCCGAGAGGCTCTTCAATGTCGCCATAACTGGTGGGCCCAGTGTACACCGATTCACAGAGGGCAAGTCGCGAGTCCAGAAGAAAGAGCTTGGAAAGTCTCGCGCTGGAATCATAGTAACTTTTGCCGACTGATGCTGGCGAGTGTGCGATTTGTTTGAATACAAGCGTGAAAAACTGTGCACTATTCATCGAAACTTGGGATTCTGGCGACATATCGGCCGTAGAGGGTACATCCAGGATAAATGGATCTGGAATGGGCATAGTGTTGTTTATTTCTTCCTCGGTTGCATTAGGGCATTGGAAACCCAGCACAAAGTTGTTGAGCCGTGAATACAGAAAGAGGTAAAAATCTTATTAGCAAGCAAATGTTAGTACGTGTACAGACCTTTCCACGGATATACAAGTGCCCATACCTTCATTTGTAAGCAGTGCACTCAACCGCAGTGTCGTATCTTCAGGATCTCTATAATGGCGCCAGGATAGACGAGGATACAGAGACCCAATATCACCTTCGCCAGAGAATTCAGTGATTTCGAGCCGGGATATACTCGTCGTAGTGAGTACATAAACGTGAGATGCGTTTGACGGGCTTCTTTTAATGTCCAAGATCCATTCCGACTTTCTTTTCAAGCCAAGTTCAATTGGAATGGACCAGATTTGATCGCCTTCCATCCGGTAAAGCATCGGACAACGTCGATCAGAAACGACGATGCTATTGACATCCCCAGCCCATTCAATTATCCCCCATCCATCATGTCGAGGTTGATTATTCAAGGAAGGACTATCGCCATTATCGAGCCACGGCAATGAACCTGATTTCACGCATGTTGCGGTCCAATTTCCCTTATTTTGCCTATGCCGACCAGACATCTCCCAGATGCTCCAGTTCCCTTGTTGGTCCACTATCGCGAATTGTCTCTGGTACCAGGGATTGAAAGTTATATCGGCGTGCGGAAAACCACCCGTCCGTAAGCTGGATATCTCAATCAATGGATTCGCATCCAACCGGGAGTTACGAGAGTCATTCGAAAGTACGCTATCACTGTCACGGCATATACGCCTTGGAACAGGGTCTCTGTGGTACAAAGGTCGAAAAATCGTGGTTGAATCGGGACATCGAGCGGCCATCCATGTCGCTTTCTCTTCAATTGTCCGCGCAAAGCAAATTTGACGAATTGGGACACCACCGACACGCCATTCCGTGGCGTCTGTTTCACCGATAGAAGGAACACGCATGGAAGTCGTTTGTGGTCTCAGTTCCAGGGTATCTTCCTCCAATCTTCGGAACGAGATGGTGTTGCCACACTCTCCGGATGCAAACACTGCTATTGGCAAAACTCGACTACCCGAATCATCGTTTTCGAGGTCCACAGCACAACCCAAGTCCAAAAGTGAAGATACCTGGGGATCACATATTTCGCTTGTTGCCGTGATAACGTGCGAAAAGATTTCGTTGCTAACCAAGGACCAGCACGCTGCCAGCTCCGGGTACACTCTCGGCAATCGGGTCTTATTCTCGACTAAAGAAGACTGAGCAGCAGTGAGGGGAGAGGCTACAGCCGTCTTGGTAGCTCCAGTATACAATATTGAAGATGCTTAGCCAGACGTCAATGAAAAAGCCCCTATCTTCGCCGAAATGCAAATGACTTACGCTGATTTAGAGTACGAGAAAATGACCAGGTCCGGGTCTCCGGAACATAAACCGCCTTACCCAAGTGCCCATATTGGAGAGCACTCATTGACTGTTCATCCATCGGGCTTTGCTTTACTCTTGATGATATGCGCGATATCTACCCCAGTAAGCATATCGATAAATGGCCGGTTCAATCGAGTTGCGTCAAAGGAATTGGCTAGTGGAAACAGTGCAGATGGCAGGTGGCTTGCCAGAACTTTTTGGCATGGGCGCTCTGGATCAATGTCATCTGCAAGAGGCCAGGCAAAGCAGTATTACAAATTAGAGAAATCAAGGATGCGAAAAAGGAAAAAAAAAAAGGATGATGATCGTTGCGCCGCAACTATATTCTGCCGACTCGGTATTCACCGCTCATTATGCTACTTTCATTGACCCACCCTCTTGTTTCTTTTCTTGTCTCCCTTCAGAGCGATAGAATATCTATAGGGACGCTTGGATTGACATACCTTGTCCGACTCTAAAGGCTTTGACCCGATACCTTCTGAATCGTCCAGTTATCATCTATTGGGCGACTACCGTCTATATACCCTCTGCGCGCATCCCCGCTTGTCGATAAACAATCAACAAACCACAAGACAAAACAATTCAGAAACTAAACATACACCACAACGTCGGCGCGACTAGGATAAATCACGATGTCTTCATCGTTCGACCCGTCTCTTTCGACAAGCGGCATGCGGCCACCCCTAACAACCGCAGACGCGCCCTCAATGGCAGACTCGCTTCCCAGTATTAATTTTGGATTTGAAGATCTGCGCAATCGCATGGCTCAGTTTAGCATGCAATTTGATGCGTTTATTGAGCGAGGCAGGAAGCAAGTCTTGGAGGAGAGGAATCAATTCAGGATCAATCTGGCAGAACTTCAGGGTGAGTTGAGGGCAAATGAAATGAACTCTCCATTTTGGGAATCGGAAACTAATCGCCTGGTATAACAGAGGATCAGCGGATGAAACAGAAGGATATCGAAATATTAAATCTCAAGTCGCAAACGCATGAGCAAACACTTCAGAAAGAGGCTGCCGAGGCTGCTGAAATGCATGCCGCCATTTCCTCCATTACGCTAGAGCGGGATTCCCGTCTGGTCAAGCGGGATCGCTTAAGGCAGCAGATCGCAGAGACCCAGAAATCTATCAACCAGAGACTTGACGCGCAAAAGGCACATGCTCGAACTTTGGATGCTCAATCTCGCCTCAACGTTCCGGAACTCGACTTCTGGCAAGATTATCTGTGTCTTCGGATTGAAGGAGCGGGGAGAGAGGATCGGTTGAAATTCATTTATAGTCACTTGCTAGAAAAAGACTGGGAAGCAGAGGCTTGGTTTGAACTTGGAACAGCCAGTCGGGATTATGAGGTGTACCATACGCGTCCCAAGTTAGAAAGGGAGGCCCTCGAGCAAGAACTGGATATTCTCAACGAGGATCGTGATTTTGGCGCGTTCTTGAAGAGGATGCGCAAGTTGTTTGTTGAAGCATTGAAATGAATGAAACACCCGGCAGAAGGCATTTTACATTTATGTCCTATATGGAACTACATGTATTTCAATATAATGTTATTAATTCATATTGAGAATGACCGCAGTATGGGCATCATGATAATAATCGCCTCATTCAGTATGTTCTGTAAATGCAATTATCAAGAAAACTATGTCCTAACCCCCCGTAGCTTCTCGGTAGAACGCTATGCTTCGATTTGCTCCCGCAGTAGCAAAGCCCTCAGACCTTCCGATTTTTGGAAGCCACTTGACACTCCAAACGGCCTTTTCGGTTTCGGAGTGCGTGGCAACACATGTTTTAGTATCTATCGACCAGACCTTGACCTTTCCATCGAATGACCTGGTCATTCCCTTGTGTCAGTTCAAACCTCACTGGGGCAAAGATTCGCCTTAGAAGCAACTTACCCGCTCAAGAGATATTCTCCAGTGGTGCTCCACGCAAGCGACAAGATCCACGCTGAATGACCGGACAGATTTGCGACTTGTTCTCCGGACGAAGTGTCAAATAGCACAATAACTTTAGAGTCACCGGCAGCAGCGAGGAGCTTTCCGGCAGGAGAGAAAGCAACGGTTCGTACGGGCTTCACAAGACCTGGGAAAGGCATCAGATATGGATTGCTGAGTGGCCTGCTGACATTAAAGCCCTTTGCGCTATAGAGACGACATACCTGACAAGGAAAATGGCATACGACCGGTTTCAGTGCTGAAAATGTAGACGCTACCATTCTCGTGTCCACTGGCGATGAGACGACCATCCGCAGACTATTATGCGTCAATTACCCCAGGAGTCAAGAAAAGCAGAAATAGGGGCTTTCAATGCACCTACCATATCTAAGCATGTACCGAAGCTGCCCTTAGTCTCATAGTCTTGTATCTGTTCGTCACTGGCGTTTAAGTCCCAGACTTTGATGTGACCATCTTGACTAACACCAGCAAGGAACTGTCCATTCTCTGACAGAGCAACAGCCCAAACCTCATCAGAATCTTTAATTCCTGTTGCGCATCCGTCAGCCTCAGGTATTCTAGTTGATAAGGAAAATAGTCATGTTACCGGGACCCGCATCATCTTTGGACCAAGTTCCGTCACAGCAAGCCCAGATCTGAATCTCACCACCAAATCCCACACTGACAGCTCTTGAGCCGCGTCCGTCAGTCACGACATGATGGCAGCCGACCTTATGAGCCCCTTCAATGGTCTGAGCCAAGGGAAAGTCTGGGTCCGTAGTGGAATGGACCTGAATGGAAGAAGCACCCGAGGCGGACAGAATTTGCTTATCCGTCACAGCCAACGAGAAGATATCGATTGGGTGCGCTGAAATAAATATCTTAGCATCATTGCGTATATCTGGGACGATGTAGGAAGGTAAATACCATTGTCCGCGGAACCCCACGAGAGATATTGTTTCGACTGGACATAATCATGTTAATCGGTAGAAAAAATCTAAAGTATCTATCTTAGAATTTGTCAATCTTACCATTGCTTGATCTCCCGTGTGCTCAAGAGGTGTGCGTTCTGCAAAAGATATGGAATCGGCGGCAGTTGTATGACTTAGTGGGACAAAAATCCTGGCCGCCGTCGGTGAGATCATCAATGAGCCCTTTCACATCTGGGGAACAAACAGGCCACAAAGAAGCTGCAATTGTGAAAAAATAAATAAATAAACTACGAAGATTCTACAGATGCGATTGATGGCCCAGATTCAAGTCTGGTGTCCATTGAACAAAAGTCTAGGAAAAGAAAGATACACAAAACAGTAACAGACAAATATTTTTCCCAGTATAACCAGACGCCAAATGCCATGCCACACATAACACACTCCCTTTCATATAAAAGTACAATAGCCATAAGAATCCCTCATATCCTATTTATCGACCGACTTCCTCGTCTCATGTTCGCGCGTAAGAATCATGCCGTTTGGGTCTTACCCCACTGCTTCTTGATATCTATTGAGCAAAGACTTCGTGGTTAGTTGTCACTCTGAGTGAGAACGTCCTATTCTTCCAGAGCAGAGTCATACCCGCTACACAGTGTGGGCACAAAACATGTGCGCGTTTCACCTGTCCACAACCCGAGCAGGTATTGAGATTCTTCACATCCTTTAGAGCCTTGCCAGCCATTTGGCGATGGCGTCTCTTCATGTGGGAGACCTTCTTCTTCGGTACGGCACGCAGAACAGAATCCCAAATATCAGAAAGCAGACTCGGAAAGGTCAACGACAACCCGACGGGTCTGAAGAGGGTTTGGGTCAGAACGGAGGAGCTTTGAAGGAACCGAGACCATTGACCGGCGGCGGGCGAAAACGGAAAGAGTCGCAGAAGCATTTGCGAGGACATGGTAGACGGAGGCATTCGTAGAGCCTGGTGAAATTATAGAAAGGAATATATGAGGTGTTCGCAGGACTAATCCAATCTTCAAATTCACTAGTATCGAGACCGACCAGAAAAGTTCCTGGTCTGGCTCGAGTCGGAGCCGGAGATGCAGTAACCCAATTTGGATTAGCGGCCCCCTGAGCCATTAAGGGGCCTCCAGATCAAGACGAGGAGAGAACGAAGGGCATTCAATCGCTGCTTCTCTTGCTGACTTTCTTTCTGGGACTTTCCTGGTGTAGACAGGAAGGAGTTCTTGGGTATTTATCACTCGTTGGTGAACTGCTGCCGACTCGACTCTTTCGTTCTATCTCCCAATTGCTCCCTCCCCCCCCCCCCCCCCCTTTCAAGATATCCTTCGTTTACACCCACTCCTACCATTGCGATTATTCCAGCTCTCTTCACGATGGCTACGACCACTACCCCTTCGGTTCCCACCGCGACCGTCTTTCCTCGCAGCCATGTCGGTTTCGACAGTATCACTTCGCAGATTGAGCGGAAGCTGTTGAAACGAGGTTTCCAGTTCAATGTGATGTGCGTTGGTATGTAGCCAGGGAACCCCCCCCCCGCGCTATCCAGATTGTTTTACGGGCCCTTAGCTGACCGTGCGCTCTTCACTGTGAACAGGCCAGACCGGTCTTGGAAAGTCGACTCTAATCAACACCATTTTCGCTTCCCACTTGATCGATTCAAAGGGTCGTCTCACTCCTGATGAGCCCGTCCGTTCGACCACCGAAATCCAGGCAGCCTCTCACAGTACGTGTCGCTACAACAACATTGGTTCTATGTCAAGGGTGATGATTTGCTAAGTCTGGTTACTAGTTATTGAGGAAAACGGGGTCCGTCTCAGATTGAACATCGTCGACACTCCTGGCTACGGTGACCAGGTCAATAACGACAGATGGTACTTCTCCGCATAATCCCTTTGGCCTTGGCCGTACGAATCGAACTAATAACACATTCAGTTGGGACCCGATTGTGAAGTACATCAAGGACCAGCATTCGGCATACCTCCGCAAGGAACTCACTGCCCAGCGTGACCGTTATATTCAAGATACCCGTATCCACTGCTGCTTGTTTTTCATCCAGCCCTCTGGCCATGCGTAAGTCTTATTCATATATTTATCGATCGTCAAGCACATGCAGTGGCTGACCATGTTTCAATATCATAGGCTTAAGCCCATTGACATCGTTGTTCTGAAGAAGCTGTCGGATGTCGTCAATGTTGTTCCCGTGATCGCCAAGTCCGATTCGCTCACTCTCGAGGAACGCCAGGTATTCAAGGAGAGAATCAAGGAAGAATTTGCCTTCCACAACCTGAAGATGTACCCCTACGATAATGACGAGCTTGACGACGAGGAGCGTGCTATGAATATCCAGATCAAGGTACGGAGTCCACTAGTTGGAACTGTGTTTTCTATTGTCTAACAGGCTACGTTTACAGGACATCATTCCTTTTGCTGTTGTCGGTAGCGAGAAGAACATTGTCGTCAACGGCCAGCAGGTTCGCGGCCGCCAGAACCGTTGGGGCGTCATTAACGTTGAGGATGAGAACCACTGCGAGTTCGTTTATCTGCGAAACTTCCTGACCCGCACACACCTGCAGGACCTGGTCGAGACTACCAGCCAGATCCACTACGAGACCTTCCGTGCCAAGCAGCTCCTAGCTCTGAAGGAGAGCAGCGCAGCAGGCGGCCACAGTGCTACTAGTCGGCCTATAAGCCCCTCCGCTGACCGGGAGCTCAGTCGTAACTCGCAACGGGCTACTATGAACGGCTACTAGACCTCACAGAAGCTGTCGGCTTGGGGCACATGAACTTTCCTTTTTCCCGCTGTTTGGTGTAGCGAGCATCTTGATACCAATTATTGCCACATGAATTATCGCAGACAGATTATATGGCAGTTCTGAGAGTCCATCTCTTCCCATTTCCTTCCCTTCCCCTTTTCCTTTTACCTGCAAGCTGTTCCTGATATCCATTTAACTTTTTCAAGTTCTATATCGTCACTTTCCTTTTCTGAACTGACGGGGTTTGATTTCCTAAATAGCTGTTCTTTTCTTGTTCGCAAGAGCGGGGCCGACACTACAATGTTAATGTAAGTGTCGATTACATGTACTTAATTTCATTAATTTCTATTAATGAGGAAAATATGTTGTATTTTGTTCATCGCTGCTTCGGATATCGAACGTAATATGTACCGCATGAAAAACTGAGTAAGGGAATCATTGCTCATTGCTGCGTGCCAAATTTACTACCGTCAACAATCCAATCCCGCAATTCGACATACGCCTTGTCCAATTCATCATTGACGACAATTTTATCGTGGGCTCCAGGTTGTTTGGAGAACTCAAGCTCGTTCTTTGCCTGAGTAAGACGCTTGTTCAGACTCTCCTCTGTCTCGGTTCCTCGACCACGCAATCTCTTCTCAAGCTCTTCAAGCGAGGGGGGCGAAAGGAACAGGAATCGGGCATTGAGGTCAGTGAGCTTAACTTGCTTCACCCCCTCCATCTCAATGTCAAGAATGCATATCCTTTCCTTCTCCGCGATGTCCTTCACGGCCTGAACGCTGGTGCCATAGTAATTCCCTCCAAACTGTGCGTGTTCGATGAAACCGTTCTTGCTCACAAGGTCCAAAAAATCCTCCTTGGTAGCAAAATAATATTCGCGTCCATGTTGTTCGCCTGCTCGAGGGGCACGAGTAGTATCTAACATGCAAAGAGAATGAGTGACATTGTTTCAAAAGCGAAAGAATTGGGTGAGGGTCATACGCGAGATCGAGAATCCAAAGGTGTCAGGGAACTCAGCAAAAAGTCTCTTGAGAAGGGTCGACTTTCCAGCTCCAGAGGGACCTGATACCACCACAGGACGGAACTTGTGCACTATAAATCAACGAGTTAGTCGATTGCTGTAGGAGGGGTCATGAGTCGAGATTTGTACCAGCACTAGTCGCCATTATCGAGGTTGAATAACAAGCAAATGTAGTTAGTCGTCTACTAATATGTAAAAGGCGAGTGCGAGATCCCAGCAAATAATTCATCGATTGACGAGACGCAACAAAATATTCAGGGACAAGACTCATGAATCCAACGTGGTATCGCGGCAGAACCCAAGGCGGTGACTCCACACTCTGTACTTCGTAAATCAACATAATTTGACTGTAATTGAGATGCTCATATGAGGTTGAATGCTTTCGATAAGAACCAGCCTATCGTACAATGCATAAATAGAGGATGATGAATTTCGTCAAGTCAAAGAAAACAAAGGAGAAAGGAAAGAAAACATGAGAGCTAGTTGATACAGAAGCATGCCTTTCTACATCAGCCTAGGATTATGACTGTCCTTGATTCCCGCTTTTTGCTGCGCTGTCATTCCCGGCTTGCGATTCTTGCTCTAGGAAATTAGACCACAGTTCCGCCAGCGACTCCTTGTGGCTAGTGCCGTTGTCCATGAACTCCGTGGCCAACGTCGGCGTGCTAGGCGTGCGAACGGGAGTGCCGGGAACTCGAAGCTTGTTAGATGTGTTCGATGTTCCTGGGCGCGCAAGGCCTGCTTGTTCGCGTTGCTCTATTCACGGTCAGTATGGACAGGGAAAGGAAGGGAAAGACTTCTGTTAGCATTGGGCTTACCATCTGTCCAACCCAAGAGTGCTGCAATAAGCTGCAATATCTGGAATTTCTTAGGATCTGATCTGTCGAGCGCAAGAAAGTGCAGTAAATGATTGGTGACAATATGTCTAGGTGACCTCAGTTAGCGAGATTTGAGACATTGAATCCTGGGAACAGTACCTATCAACGTTATCCTCTGGCTTTCCCTTCTTAAGGAACCGCAAGGCTTTTGTCAAATGATCGTTCAAAGTGACAGCTTCGTGTCTGAGCTTGCCAATGAGAAGGTTCTTCTCTTTGACTTCTTTCTCGAATGGGCGCACCCGTTCCAATTCTTCTTGGGCAATTAGGAGGGACTTTTGGGCTTCAGATGATTTGATGTCTGCATCACGAAGAGATTGCCGTAGTTCTTCTAGCTGAGCATCAGAGCTCTCGACGAGTTCACGAAGCTCTTGCTTTCGGGCTATAGAATATTACCGCTTGTTAGTGATTTCTGGACCATGGGTAGTCGGCGATAGAGACCTACCGGTTTGGATCTCTTGCAGCGCCCGTTGTAAGCCATCCACAGTCGACGATTGATTATCACACTCGGATGAGGCCTTCTCATAGGCGTCTTTGAGGTTGACAAGCTGCTCTTCGAGGTCGATGACTTTCTCTCCCAAGTTTTCTCTTATCGACCGTTCTTCCATGGCAAGAACTTCCCAATTATGCATGGCCTCCTTGGCTTGTTCGAATTCGACCTGAATATATGATTCTTGTTCGAGAAGCTCATCTCTCTCTTTCAACCAGTTTTGCTGGGACAGGTTTGTTCGATCTCGTAAGGTGGCTATCTCTTTAGCCTTTTCTTCGTTTTCCTTCGCGATCTCAGCGAGTTCTGAGGATTTGGAATCCAATTCAGTTGTGAGATTCGTGTTCTGCTCCTCGAGATCTTCAATTTGTGACCTTGCCTGGGCAATTTCCTCCTACACGGAAAGCGAGAAGAAGGGAGAGTTAGCCTAGATACGATCAATAGCACCACCACCGCCAGAGGGATCGGGACATACAGCATCCTCCTTGAGTCTTTCCCCCAATTGGGCCTTAATCGTATTGACCCTCTCTAGTAACTTCTGGTATTGTGTTTCCGCCAGTCCCTTCTTACTCTCGGCATCATCTATCCTCTGTTGTAGTGCTTCCATGTCTTCCCGATGCCTGGATTGTATTTCTTCCAAGGACTTGCGCATGTCAGTCACCTCTGCCCGCAATGAATCACGATCTCGCACAAGGGCATCGAAGCGGTCTTTGGATTGTGGATTCAGCGCCGGCGGTTCAGCATCGCTTTTGGCCTGCTGTTGGGTATCATATTTGGTCGTAGCAGCAGACTCTCCATCGGAGTCGTCGTCTTCTTTTCTCGCAATTCTTTCGGTCGCTATGCTGCTGACAGATTTTCCGTTTATCGAAGTGGCTGACGTGCCCTGTGGATTGCCCAAGTTTCAGTATAATATTCCATCATCTATGACTTTAGATGTAACCACCCACGTTCGACTCCGTTGCCTCTTCATCAGATTGATTTTCCCTATTCTCTTCTAGATGTTCATTTTCTGTATTCTTGTTTCCTGCTTCTTCTTTGGCCTTCGCGGCAGCCTTGTTCTTCTTGTTCTTCTTCGACTTCACGCCTGTTTCGGCCTCGGGTTAACGACAATGCCAGCTGGGGAGATGTACGAAACATCGAGGAGCGACCATACCTTCAGGCATTCTTGTATTCTTTTCTTTCGTTTTACTTCTTATCCTTTTCACTCTCGGTTGAAAGAGAAATCGGACCGGGACTCGGATTCGGGAGCGGCTCCTGTTGTCCTGGGCGGGCGATGGTTACGAAATACTCCCGCCTGTCAACATCACTAGCGTGGCTGGTTGCTTCCCGTCCACGTTCTCCATATTGAATGACCATGCAGAAATCCAACTTCATAATTCAGGTTATGTTCTCTTTCTATCGATTTTCTGTTATCACTATTCCGGGCCCATGGAATTAAAAGCTAGCGGTGTTCATGCCCATGGCTTTACAAGCCCTTTCAATGGTAATCTTAATTCTAGAGATAGTTCAATTCCAGGCATGCTAACTATCTTCCTATCGCTTTGACCGAGTTATGACAATGGATAAATGCTTTTGCGTATGAATCGTAAATCGAAATCACATAAAGTCGTCAAGGAAATCAGGGTCGCGATCCTGATTACAACTAGCCTCCATGTTCTCCTCAGTCATCAGATCATCGTACGCATGGTCTTTTTGCCATTTTAATTGCTCGTGTTCTTTCCTCTCTTGCTTCTCCCTGGCCTTTTGTTCTTCTCTGTTTTTGCGCTCCTCTCTCCGTTTTATCTTCATGTATTCTTCTTTCTCGGCGCGGAGGTCGGGGAACTTCTCGACGCGGGTCTTGTTGAGTCGATTGACGATCGCATTTTCTCGTTCCTTGACGAAAACCTTACGAACCTGCTTAGGATTGTGGAAAGATACCTGACCGGTTTCCATAGATCCGTCTTTGTAGAGGTTCGCCCATGGCGTATAGATGATGGTGATGTTATCCTTTTTGTTTCCTGTTCGTTTCACTAAGTTAATCTGGGAGTGCTCAGGAAAGAAAGGCTGCGCTAGATGGTGATGGCAACGGACCCTCGATAGAATTCGCTTTTGTCAGTTGTGCGCAGTCATCCACAAGCTTTTGGGGGATGTTGTCCCAAGTTTCACCGTCGCGAAGGCGTAGATAAACGTGGGCGCTGGACAAGTTATCGACGTGAAACTATGCGACAATAGTCAGAGACGGGTAATTGAGCGTAGAGGGTGAAACGAACCCTGTGAGAGCGATAAGAGACAGCAGTCAGTTGGCGGGTTCTTAGATAGAAAAAATGGGACTATGACAGTTACCAGACGTCCTTGTCCAACCCATGTTTTATCAAGTCCTCATCTATGACAAGTGAATAGAGCGGGTCAGATCTCTTTGAGCTTGGTCGCGAAGCTGGAGAGAGAATGGTCGGTCCATACTTTCGTACTTGTCTTTGCCGACGTATATGAAAGCGGAGGGTTGAACCACCTTGGAAGTAAAATAATATACCATTTTGCCAGTGTTCTCCCGAGATGCGCTCTGTTGTTGTAGCGAAGAAAACTATTGAGATATGGCAATATCTGCATTTATTTGCAGTGCACAGTCTCGCAGGAGGGGCAGATTTCGTGGGATCCGGATTAGTCATACTGCTGTAGGGAGTAACTACAGAGTATGCTGCATCGATGGAATAATAAATCACTATGAAGAGGATTATCAAAGTCCTGTCTCGATTTTAAACCAAAAGACGTTGTTGTTTTATTCGATGATACCGTGGTCATATCCATGCGTATAGTAATTTGCGTAGAATACGTATGTATACTTTGTTCCGAGCCAACCATTCCTCTTTATCAGTGGCCCTTGATAGACAGAAAATGCGTCTATCACTGGATGATTGGCCTGGGCTGCTTAGTAGTAGCAGCAACATAGCGCCGTCTTGTCGCACTTCCTCATCTCGGCAATCATTATCAACAGCACTGCCTTCAAAATCAGGGACTATGTGTTACGACTCGTACTCGGTTAGCACTCATCCGAAGAACTTAATGATCTCAGTACTCCGTACTTTCACTACAGAACGTGTCTAGAAGTACTTTCTGGAGGCGTCAAGCAGACATACTCCACTAATGATGCACCGGATGCACGTACATAGACATAAGTACTTGTTGGCACCCGGGTATATACTATGTAGTGCTAATCCAATAGCAGAGCTCATGATTCATGATAAGAATCGCGACCATTAACAGTGACCGGAGAAATTTCTAGATGGAGTTAAGGAGCGCTTATTGCAAGGGCGACTGGCCGAAATATTAACCTACACAGCACTAAACCGGAACCAGACTGTCGTTACCGCGCCTAACCATACTAGGCAAGCAATAAACTTCGGACCGTTTGTTTCATCTGACACGCCGGTTTCTTTTTTTCCTGATTTTTCTTTTTCTTTTCTGTCTCTTTCCCAAACGGTCCACATCCGTCAGAATCCATGGGCCGCGGTTCCGAAACGCCAATCAGGGGTAGCCACTTTTATGATCTTTTCCTTATCCAGACAAAACCGTTATGCCAAGCGTCCAGGGCTGCCGTAACGGGAGAGCCCGTTTGTTTCCAGAACTCCACCTGCCACATGGGTCACGAAAATAAATAGATACACGGTCATGATTCTTCAAGATGGTGAAGAATACTGTGGACATATATAGTATTGTGCTATCTAGGAAGAGAGAAAAAGAAAAAAAATCAGCAATCAGAGATTGATCGATCCTAAAGCAAAAGCACATGATAAACTTTCGGAGAAAAAAAAGTTTATTAAAGAAAGGTTTCCCCGGAGTGTTTCTCGGAAATTTCCCCTTGGAGCCGTTTCGGCTCCTGTTCAGTATCCTGACAGCTGTTCCTTACGGTGGCTTTGGACTACGTATTATATGCTAGAGTATGTACTGATCGGTATTGGTATACTATTGAATTAAGAAACGATTAGCTCTGTCCAGATTATGGTGTACAACGTCACTGCATTAGACGCGATCCACGACTGTTGTTATTTTTTCCCTCCTCCCCCCTGCTCCACACCATTCCATATTAATTTACAGAAAGGTTAACAAAGAAATAAGGGAAAAAAAAAAAGTAGCCGAACGTTGACAGAGTTTCCGATGGCATGATTTCGTTTTTAAAAAGAGCAACGCCCCCGTTTCTTGTCCTCTTGTTTCCTTTCTTCCCCATTTCTCTGCCTCTAGTATCCCACTCCTTCTATTCCTCTCTTCCTATCATTACCTACTTTGCGACCAAAAAAAAAAAAAAAACATCGGCAGAAGGAGAAAATATATATATATTACATACATATATACCAATATGGGCTCAACATCACCGGAAGTTCGCAGAGCTCTTGAAACTGCCCGCGATAGCGCAGATGGTCGCATTGAACCAAAGGCCAATGCACTCCTCGAGTCAGCCATCGCCGACTTGAGACGCAAACTTGAAGCTCAACCGGACAGCTATGTGCTCTCAGGCGATGAGTTTGCCCTGTTCAATTTCTACCGACGGTCTAAATTCAACGACTCGCCATCCGCCCAGAAAATCGCCCAAAAAGCCACAGAACGGTTTTGGAACAATTATCGTCAAACCTCGAAAACATAATCTATTGGAGACCTATACGGATATGATTAGATCTCTCTCTGGCCTGTGGTAGTTTTTCCTTTTTTTTCTTTTCCCCCCTTCTTTTCCTCTTTTTTGTTCGCTTTCTTTTTCCTTTACGGACCGCATGCGCCAACTTTCTCCGCCGGTTGTCGCGCTGCAGAACAATCCGACTAGCATTGTGTGCCGTAGCGGGGTGGAATTCTTGGTTATACGCGATCTGAAAGAAGCAAGGAAGGAGAATATGGGTGCTATCCATGAAGATTTCATTCGGTAAACCTACCAGCCATTCGGTGATGCTCCCATGGTGGGAGGCTGTCAATGACGCGCAGGAAACACCGAGAATCAATGGGAAATATCAACATAATGTTGGGCGTTATTTACCTAGCACATCAACTACCGTCGGAGGGGAGAGATATCTGAGAAAGGAAAGAAAGAGAGAAAAGACCATCCAGGCCCGGTGGGATACAATTATTGCATTGCAGCAGGAGTTTTTTCTTTTCCTTTTTTCTTTTGGTTGAACTGATTGATTTTTCTTTTCATTTACTATTTACTTCGACTCTTTTTTGCACATTTTCCCACGTTTCATACTCCCTTCTTCGCTGGCTGGCTACGTGTACAGATGGGACCATTGGAGTCGTGAGTGCGAGTGGTATGCAGCAGTGCTGCATGAGTTGAATGCATCGGATTGCATCGGATTGCATTGGATTTCATTTTTCATATGAAGCATATATTATACACTCTGTACATGTATAGTAAAGAATAATATACCTGCCCTTATTGGCTTTCATTTTGTCCTGTTGTTGTGTGCAGTACTTGCGTATTTTCTGGTTTTCTTGGATGACAGCAGGAGTGGTCCATCTGCAAGCGCCCGTCGGGTTCCGCGGTTCCATGCTGATTGATAAAGCCCAGTAACTGATGACTGATGACTAAGGTATAAATGTGGTTTAGGTTAGTTCTGCATCTGCCCAACAAGAGACCAAATGACGCTACCATAAACTCCAAACTCCCCCCAAAAATTTTTTTGTGCTTCCCCTCCATTCAATAGTAAATTCACAACAGTCATAATGCACGGTCATGTAACCATATCTATAGAGGCCAATAACTTTTCCCAGACGCTTGCGGTTACGTATTATTTGCACATGAAAAATGCGCAGCCTCCAACGCCAGCCTTCAAATGGTGGTGGATTGGACGCGATGGACAAATAAAGACCTAACACGAAATGCTTCCCAATTAGCCACTTTCTGGGCAAGAGTACCATTTTTGTCTGCAAGGACTTACCACAAAAACGGTTACAATCGTCACAAGAACAGTCATATTGAACAAAGCCGCCTGTCTCCGATCCCAGAACCAACAGCCTCGATTCAGCTGTAACCAAAAATACCGGGGATAGCAAACGAAAACCAATTGGCAAATAGAGAACTCTGCGTGTGCAAGAAATGTCAGTCTCCTCTTGATCATGTAGCCCTATTGGTCAGCCCCAATATGGGAGTTGGGGTTGCCACGTACTGCAAGGCCCAGGATATCATGAAAAACCGGTATACTTTCTCCAAGGTATGACGCAGAGGACACTGCATATACATGCCCATAGCAGCCTTGCTAAGAAGGATTTAGTATGCGTCGCATAGGTGCCCTTGCATGACCGGATGTAGATGAACTTCGCAGTGACATGAGCGTTGACGATTCCACCGATTCACAATCTATTCTCTCCGAGAATCACTTGTAGGTAACTATGTGTTCCTCCGGCAAAGAAAACACAAAAAAAAAAAAAAAACACACGGTTCGTGTACCGTTGGGATGGCAATTCCATAGGCGACCTTCATAACGTGAGCCGGCAGAGTTGAGCGCTGGGGAAGCGGCTCCTGGACCAGCAAAGATGTATATTACGATAGCGCTGACTGTGTAAAGAACCTTCTCGCTGAATTGTAAAAGCGCCAGTGATTTCAGGTAGTCTCTCAGAACTTTCAATGCCGAGAAGAACGTGAAGAAGGCAGCGTGTCCAGCATATGCAAAGACGACATTCGCGATAGCCAGAAAGGCTTCGTGCCCGGGGGTTGACTGCAGAAAGAGACGGTTATGATTTAGTATGATATTTGTTCGTCATGATCAAAATGTCAGGATATGACTGTCCATGCTGAAGATGGAAAAAGGTAAGCTGTCCACGCCCATGACCTTGCGTCCAGTCCCTCCCCAGAGCATCCAGCCGGCATCAGCAATGGTATGGATACACAAATCGACATTTCACTTGGCCTTTGATAAGTCCAGTGCACGTGGTGAAGCTACCGATTCCAATGATCACAAAGTCTCCGCCGGGAATGATCAGCAGTCTCGTTGCTTTTGACAATGGATCATCCTAGAGAAGCCCAGGCGTTGCAAGTGCTTTGGGGAGTGAGAGAACCCCAAGAGATATGGTTTTGCGATCATAGCTAGCAGAGATCAGATTTCCTCGCCTCAACTATGTAACCCCGTGTTGTTGTTCAATTCCTGACTTACTCATTCCCGCTTGCCTATTGTCACATCTAAACGTTAGATTTCTCCTTCCTGTACAATGGATTCAAGATGTATGTGCAGACTCACCGCCAGTCATGGTTTTTGCATTTCACAACAGCACCATTTTCGTTTCCAAAGGGATCTTGCATCTCGTCTGACAAGCGAATCTTTCGACTAGACTTCTTCAATCCTCGATTATAAATCGAATGCGATGATGTCTCTCCCATTGTGGATGTAGCAGTGCCGACAAAAATAGAGGAAAGAGACAAAAAAGGAAAGAGATGGCTGAATGCTTGCTGTCAATGAGCTGTTTCATGCTCGGAAATGAAGGCAGCGAGGTAAGTGAGGCAAGAAAGGAACCATAGGGAAGGTGGCCCAGGCAGTCACACCTGCCTGAAGGAGTAAACATCAACTGCCCTAGAAGAGGGTAGGATCTTTGTCTTGTTCACCCATTCCTTGCACTCAGGCCAGAAACGACAGAAAACACAAGAGAAGTTGGATAAACACGTGATAGAAGACATTGAAAATAATACAAATTGAATTATTTATACAGAGATCATTCTATAACACATCTATTTGTTTGCTGGGGATTCAGGGCTTATTCCTTTGGGCGACTCCGGAGTTATCCCTTTGGAGACTGCCGCTTTTGGGCCTGCGATGCTCACCTGCACATCAGGCTCCAACATGTCCGCTGGGGGTTCTATAAACATAAGTTAACCGGTTATTCAGACCAAGGGCAATGGTGATTACTCACCGGTTCTGGAAAATGTTTTTCGCTCGGCAATCTCGACATCCTTGACCTTACCACCTTCGACATCATTTCTAGACATCTCGAGGAAAGTCCCGGGAAGACCCATCGATCGAAGAAAGTGGACCGATTCCTTGAATTCAACGTCCTTTCGGCGAGAGTCCCACTTCAGCTCTTCACCCATCAGGTCGATCACTTTAGGAAGCGCCTCAAGGGCTGCCTCGGCATTCAGGAATGCCAAGCGAGTCCGACGAGCAAGGACGTCAACGGCAGTCTGGGCGTATTCATGGCGGACGGCGTAGCGGATCTCGCCGTCAATGAAGGGATACAATGCGGAAATGCGCTTGCCCCGAACGGGGAAACGGTTCTCAGTAGGGGATGACAGAGCCGCAACTTGCCAAGCACGGTCACCGTAGGACTCGGTAAGATGCTTGGCCACGTCGGTTTCGAGTCCGAAGTGCTGAATCAGGTTGATAAAGAGCGTCTTAGAGAAACCGTGTGCACCAATCAGACGGACCTGGTGGGTTTGGCAAGAGCCATCAAGAACCGCTCCGTCCGAAACGAGGCCACTGCCTCCGACACCGCTAATGTCAGGGACATCTGACATGTGACGAGGTTTGAGGCCGAACACATCTATCGCTTCATCAACCGCTTCTTCAGCCATCTGACGGTAGGTAGTCCACTTTCCACCAGCGCAGGTCAACAGACCGGAGGGTGAGACAGTGATTAAATGGTTACGGACCAATGCCTCGGAACTCTTCACCTTGGGGTCGCGAACCAAGGGACGGATTCCAGACCAGGCGGCAAGAACATCGCTCCGCTCAACATTGATATCAGGAGCCAAGTATCCACGGATTTCCTTGAGAATCCAGTTAATATCATGTTCCGATGGTTCAGGTTGAGGCGTGATCTCCGTGGGTTGGTCGGTGGTACCGGCAATGGTGTTTCCTTGCCAGGGAAGGAAGAAGATAACACGACCATCAGATGTAGACGGGTCAATTAAACCCATGTCGGCAGGGCTGTAGTATCCGGGAAGGATGACGTGGACACCAGAGCTGGGAGCCACGATCTCTTTGATACCAGGCTCGTCCATATTTCTGATGGAATCACTGAAGGGACCAGTTGCGTTGATGATGCCCTTGGCCCTAACGGTGAATTCTTCAGCATCCGGGCCACTCTTTCCGGGAATAACATCCTTGACGCGGGCACCATTCAATTTACCAGACGCGTCCTTGGTCAGACCAGTAACCTGCATGTGGTTGACAACAGTACCGCCGTACAACGCAGCCGTCATGGCAAGAGAAACGTTCATGCGTGAATCATTGTGAGCACCATCTATGCGACGACCATATTAGTGACTTGGTAGGCATTTTTAGAAAGGACCAGACTGAGTGCATACCGTAGTAAACCATGGCACCGATCACATTGTCTCTCCTTAACATGGGAAACGCATCAATCGCTTTACTCTTGGTGAGGAAGTAAGAGCTTTCAATTCCTTCCGAACCGGCCAGGTAGTCATAAAATTTGGTACCGGCCCAGAAATACGGAGCTTGCCACCACTTTTGCACAGGGACCATAATCGGGAGCCAGTTCGAAAGGTGGGGAGCAGTGTTCAAAAAGTATTTCCGTTCTCTTAAGGCCTCCTTGACGAGTTTGTATCTGTATGGCAATGAATGCAAGTATCAGCCTTGATTTTACTCTTCAAAAGATGCTGTAAAGACAGATAACTCACTGGCTATAATCCAATTCCCAGACGGCCTTTTCCAGATAACGGACACCACCGTGCACAAGTTTTGTACTCTTACTACTGGTACCGGCACTGAAGTCATCTCTTTCGACAATCGCCACCTTCAAACCTCGAGTTGCAGCATCGAGAGCAATACCGGACCCTGTGGCACCACCACCGATGACAAGAAGGTCGTAATCGTTATCATCGCTCGAGTGGCGCTTGAGTTCTTCAATCTGCTCCAAACGGGACTTGATCACAGGGAAACTAGGCGGGACCAGTTTTCCTTCACGGTATCCCGGTGGGGGCACTGCGGGAGCTTCCAATCCAGGGATATTGCGAGGGCGATAGGAAATGTATAAAACACCAGCACCTGCTGCCGCAGCAGCCGAGGTGTAGAGGAGGGGTTTCACGAGTCTGCGAGAAAAGCGCGAAGCCATGGTGAATCTGATTTTGGGATGGGTTTCTGGGGAGTCAAAGGACTCGACTCAATTTAGCGATAGGACAATTCTTTTTTGGCAGCACGTCAATGTCCGTTTCGGAGGAAGGTTAAAAACAGTGACGGAGGCCACGGTATCCTGAATTGACCTGCAGCCTTGGTTGGGTGGGGAGGGTGGGAAAAGAATAGACGTGTCAAAATCGGGAGAAGCAACCGACGCGAATCAATTAACGGGTTGCAATTCGTGTAGAGCAAGGAAGGAGGAAGGAGAAAAAGAAAGGGAGATAGATAGCGGAAGGAGGGAAGGAGGGGAGGAGGAAAGGAGGGAAGGAGGAAAGGAGGGAAGGAGGGAAGGGTGTTAGGAGTGAATGACCCAGAAATCGAGGGAGAACAATAATGGGAGTATCAGCTGTACAGTTGAAAGTACAGCAAGCACGGCAGGAAGTGCAGTAAGTATTATACGTAGGGTGGGAGGAAAAAAGAGGAAGAAAAGAAAACAGGTTCCAGTAGATCTTTTCTTTTTTTTTTTTTATTCCATCCTGGGTTCTTTTCGTGTTCTTCCTTGGCCAGGTACATACATACAAGTCTGCCCGGTAATACTGTACTTCCCTGTTGGGATTGTCCATAGCGTCATCGGGGGCTCCATTGGGGGCGGGTCACCATGACGGTGTCGTTGGCAGGATCCTACCAATTAGGGGCTCGGGAGCCCCCGGCGTGGGCGGTGGAGGGGCCTCCAGATGGTCGGACATGGCTCCCGAGCTCCGGAGCTGGGCTGCCATGTGACACGCAGAAATTTCTGGTCAGCTCAGTCTGGGTAGGCGGTAAGCTTTATCGTATCCCGTGTATGGTCACATGAACCGTAGACGAGGTCACCTGAACCATTCTTTTTTTTTTCAACCTATTTAAAGATAGCCCCTTCTTGTCTTGCGGTATGTATCTAGCATATGTCTAGCCTCGTAAGAGTATGTGCGGGCTCCATAATATGTTTACTATAGCCATTCTTCTAACTCTGTACTATTTATCAAGATATGAAGGTCACCACTTGTACAAAGTACACACTGAGTGAAGTCTTCCAATTGTCTGGCTCGGTCCACCGTTGGGGTACATGGCGTAATATGTGTATTATTCCCCGATAACAAACATTGTCTTCTTAGTAATCTATGAATTTCCGTCTGAAACTCACTGCCAACTGCAATCCGGATTCAGCGGATGACGAGGCAATGCAGTCATAACCCACTGGACACTTGTTTCTTTTCCATTTGGTTTGTATCCCAGTCAATAACAAACACAGGATACTGAATGCACTATTTGGCTTGTCGCTGTAATAAATCAACTTTGGATTTCCACTTTAAAACTATTACCGCTAGTAGTTACGACTACCGTACGGCGTAGCAACACATCGAAAATCTCTTCTAGAAACCCCTGACCCCTAAATAGACTGACGATCTAGAATCTCTCTTGGGCCACAGCAAAATAAATCACCTGAACATCCCCCAAAGTGGGTGGTGGGGTAGATCTATGTCACGTGGTGTATATCAATCTCCGAAATCGGTCAATGAAACAAGAGGTATTGGGCATGAAGCAGTTTGATCTGTCATTGCAGCCTGCTTTATCAAATTTTATCTAATTGAATGCGCTGATGTTATTGATAAATAATCACAGAAGGTTCTGTCCAAAATAGCCCTAAGAAGAATATTCTTAGCCCTGATCATTCCGTTGTCTGCGCTTATTTCACTTATTCTGTCATACTTCCTTCGGACTGATCATGGTAGTGTATAGCCCTAATTGCCTAGCAGTCTGGTCCTTGACTCTAATGCTGAAGACTCGGGGCTTTTCTAATCATGCTTCTTTAGTGCTTGGACCGGGCGTCAAGCTGGCCCCTACAACTATCAAGATATACTGAATCTTTCTGCTTGCCGATTGCATATACGTAGTTAGTCGAATTATAGGGAACGTTGGCGCCCAAAAGGTTTGACAGAACTGACGGACTGTTGGAATGCGAATCGTCGTGGAACATCCAGTATGCATTTGCAAGACTCGACGAACCTTTACGCCAAACTCCATAATCCTGTTTAATTCAACGAGTGGTGGATATACACCACCAAAAGTTATATAGGGCTACGTACTTCAGGTAGTGCGGAATTCAGTTCTGCCAGAGGTCCGGTGTTGCGGAAGAATTCCGGGTGCGGAATCTCATCGGCTGTAACAGCTACAGCTACACCACCCACGACAGCGAATGAAGGAATAGGCATTTGCTCGCCTACTGCTGGATACCCCAGTTTTGTTCCTGGCTAGTCGTCATGCGGGGCAGTTAACCCAATGCATTTACCCTCCAACCGGTCTTCGAAGGGACGGAAATGTTCCTCTTGAAGAGAACGAGCGAAAATGCAGACCACCCACTGACTCTCTATAAGGGGACGGTCGATGCCACTGTGCGTTGAAGCAAGAGCCATCTATCCCAGAGCACTCAGTCGACAAAATAAAACAAAATGGCGATCGCGGCCGCTCTATCCTCTTTGCTAGCCAACTTCAGCCAGTTCCCCAAACAATCATTGGGGCTGGCTGTCGTCCTTGTTCCTGTTCTATATGTCATTTTCAATGAGTTCGTCCGCGTATCCGCCCGTGTCAAGGGAATAGACGGTCCCCGTGGCTTGCCCTTGGTTGGCAACCTTGTCCAGATCCGCAAAAATGCTGCTGAGCAATACCGTATCTGGTCTAAGACTTACGGTCCTGTCTATCAGATCCAGCTGGGCAATGTTCCCGTTCTTGTTATAAATTCGGCTGCCGCTGCCAAGGTACTATTTGGACAAAATGCACAAGCGCTCAGTTCAAGGCCTGAATTCTATACGTTCCACAAGGTGAGCTTTTCTTCCTTCGTTCTCGTCCTTTGTATTTTGCGTTATTGGGTTCTGTGGACTCAGCCATTGTGAACAGATTGTTTCCAATACGTCTGGCACAACCATTGGCACATCTCCCTACAGCGAGTCTTTGAAGAGGCGCAGAAAGGGCGCCGCATCGGCTCTCAACCGACCATCCGTGGATAGCTATGTTCAACATTTGGACGTTGAAACGAAATCATTCGTTGAAGAACTGCTCAAGTACGGAAATGGTGGTAGTACGCCTGTCGACCCTATGGCCATGATCCAACGGCTCAGTTTGAGCTTGGCCTTGACGCTAAACTGGGGAGTGCGAGTAGCATCACAGGAGGAGGATTTATTCGACGAGATCACCCACGTTGAGGAAGAGATCAGCAAATTCAGAAGCACCACCGGCAATTTGCAGGATTATGTACCTCTTCTACGATTGAACCCCTTCAGTACGAATTCCAAGAAGGCCAAGGAAATGCGAGACCGTCGGGACAAGTACCTTACTGGTCTTAACCGACAACTGGATGATCGAATGGAGAAAGGCACTCACAAACCTTGCATCCAGGCCAATGTCATTTTGGACAAAGAAGCGAAACTGAACTCTGAAGAGCTCACCTCCATAAGCTTGACCATGCTTTCCGGTGGCCTTGACACGGTCACCACCCTCGTCGCCTGGAGTATTTGTCTACTCTCCCGCCGTCCCGACATTCAGGAGAAAGCCATTAAGGAAATTCAAAATTTGCATGGAAGTGGACAGCCTGTTTGCGATGCTGAGGATGATCAGAAGTGCGCATATGTTGCAGCCCTTGTCAGAGAATGTCTGAGGTAGGTTTTGGCTTTTTGGATCCCAACCCCCCAAGCTAACGGAAGTTCGAAGATACTACACGGTCCTTCGTCTTGCGCTCCCCCGAACCTCCATCAGAGACATTACATATGAAGGTATTGTGATTCCGAAGGGTACTGTCTTTTTCCTAAATTCGTGGGCGTGTAATATGGGTTAGTCTCACCCCACTTTTTACGGGCCAGATTTTGGAGGTGAATGAGAAGATGCTAACACAATTTATAGACCCCGATGTCTGGAGCGACCCCGAGGAATTCAGACCGGAGAGATGGTTCGAGCAGCCTGATGCGCCAATGTTCACTTATGGGATGGGATACCGCATGTGCGCAGGCTCACTACTCGCCAACCGTGAACTGTACTTGGTTTTCATGCGAATGCTCGGAAGCTTCCGGATTCAACCGCATGACGACGCTGATTGGCATCCTGTTCACGGCAACTCGGATCCTACCAGCTTGGTCGCGATCCCTAAAAAGTACAAGGTCAAATTTGTTCCGAGAGATGAGGAAGCACTTCGAGTGTGCCTGGCACGTACGTGAGGATGTTGGAGCGTAAAAGATTATGTTGGGCAAAGCATGCCAGGGACAATGTACTGTGCAAATAGATAAGTCATGAAAAATGCAATGATGAATGATTGAACATATGAGTATGAATTTGGTTATTTGACCAAGTATTTGTATAGCTATTCATTTTCGGGGTTAGCCCTCGGTGAGCCGCATTGCAGTCAGGGTTTAGTGGGTTATGTCACCTTATAGTCAAGGAGCGACGGCTCAAAGCTTCGTCCGGTCTACTCGTTCAGGGTTTAAATTGATAAATTAGAAGTATATCTACTTAATCGTTCCGATCACTATAATCATTCTGTACTCACAGATGACGCTTCCTGAAAAGCTGTCCGGGTTAGAAGAATGACAGCCGCTGGAAGAAGGAGAAAATGAAATAAAATGAACTAAGCACGGTTTCTTACTCGCTTCTACAGATGTATCATCAATCAGGTTAATGTATTCTTAGCCAGAGAGATTATCATACTATTCTTAAGCCGTCCCGGTTGTCGTAAATGCCAGAGTGCCAGAAATATGTTATCTGTACTACGCAACGTGTTATGATACTGGTTTCTCATATACCAAGCCGTAGAGTAACGTTAGGTTCTAGTCTTCATAGTAGTTATTGCCACAGGACTGGGGGAATATCAAGTAAATTTCATGAATGATGAAAAGAATGTGCCTTGGAGCTAGAGTGGTTGCTTTGGGGCAGTTGGCTATAATTCGCTGATCTGTATATTTTAATCCATGGTGCAACGTTTTGCAACCAAAAAATATTTAATAATAAATAAATAAAAAGTAAAAATAACAGCGATACCCTAATGAAATGTTCCCGAGTGGAACAATCATTCATATACATTGAGTATTCAAATTTCTTTTCTATTTACTCGTGCCAACATAAACTCATTAGCTGTTAATAGACAACGAACTCCAGAATACAGAATTAAACACCCAAGGAGCCCAAATAAATCGAATGCATATTCCATATATCATGGTATATATATGCCCAAACATTCACACACGTTTGTACCCTTGAAACCAGTGGAGAGAGCAAAAAAGAGAAAATAAACCGAGAGCGGGGACGCCATTATGAACACAGGAGAATTTTACAAAAAGTCAATAAAGTAACGCTATTCCAATTTGCCGAAGACGGTAATAGAAAAACAGGCATAGAAATGAATTGAATTTGCCCCTTGAGCAAGAGGAACAAGCAAGGCGTAGCATGAAATTGCGTCATGAGGTCATCCGTCGCTTCAAGTCGCGGACTTGGTCGAAACAGCTGGCGTAATCCCGTAACTCATTCTGGAATTGGTTCGACAGGGCGGAGTTCAATGAAGCATTACTCCGAAGCGATGAGAGAGATGTTTGTGATGAAGAAGGCGACAAGGATCGAGACGAATGTGAACGCGAAGACTTTGTCGTGGTTGTGGTTGTTTTGGAGGAAGAAAGTGATTGTTTGGACGAAACGAGATCTAGTTCTGCGAGTCTGCAAGTTTGAGAGCAATATGGACCTCCAAGTGTCTGTCGATCACAGACCAGACAGAAATCCAGAGACCATTCGGTGGCCATTACAGTAGTCGAGGAGAAATTTTCGGATAAAGATATAGAGAGGAGTGATCCGGATTCAGAGACGATGTCACACAATTCACGAGACAGAAAATAAAGTGGGCTTCCAAGATTAAAAGGCAACTGTATGGGTATAGATTTATAGGCAAGAGAAACAGGCGGAACAGTCGAGATCGTAGAATGGTAGTTGACGTAGTCAAGGAGGATAGATATAAGTAAGGTATGGATAGTGTACCTTCCAAGGTTGGCAACACAAGGACGTTGAGAAGATCTCTTTGAGCAATGAAATCCCTTTGTTTCCTCTTTACACCTCGTGAACTCCACTTGCAGAACTTTCCTTGTTTGTGGCTGTCTGATGTCCAGGCTGTGCTCTGACAGGAGCCACGCTAGAAACAGTGTGCTGCAGGGAACGGGAGGGGACCAAATGACTTGGGACAAGAGGATTTGTCCGTTGCCAGTGTGGGACAAAGAGAGGAGAAAAGGAAATTGAACCCTTATAATCTGTACGACCAGTGATGTGTTGTTGTTGTTGTTGTTGTTGTTGTTGTTGTTGTTGTTGTTGTTGTTGTTGTTGTTGTTGTTGTTGTTGTTGCTGCTGAGGTTGTATATATGGTATAAGCGCACAAACAAAGAGGACAAAACAAAGCAATAATGAAGAGAGTGTTCGAGTCTTCCAAGGGTATCAAAGAAAAATAGACAGTTGTAAGAAGAAATGATGATAGAAAGAAAGTAGAGAAAGAGACAAGAGAAAGAGGGAAAATCGAGGTATGTACTAGATTCTAGAGTACAAATTTGTACCTAGAATGGCGCCTACCAGGTATAAGGTAAATCTTCAGGCTTCAGGTCATACGGTATGGATGGACGATATGGATGTTGGGTCGTACTATTTTTCGGGTGGGTGGGTCCCGGTTGAGGTATTGTGGGTAAGATGATTCTATTGGATACTTTTTTACATCTCAAGAGAACTTTGGGGGGGTGCGAAGGGGAAAACGAGGGGTTTTGACTGTTTTGGGTATGAGTAGAGAATGGGGTCGGGCCACTCAGACCCAGTCACGCAATCCACAGTGGATGAGCCAGTGGGGCAAAAATGGAGTTATCGTACGATCTGTGCCACTGAGAGACTGCTGCAGTGTGGGGATTTGCGATTCACGTTGCCTGCCAGAGGACCTGGGTGGAGTCTGGCAAAAGAGGCCCAGACGGGTGATGTGCGCAGCGGCCTCTTTACCACAAATGGGTTGAAACTCTATCAGTTTGTTACTTGTATGGGGTTACAGCAAGTGCAGAAATTAGAGATACATTTGATACACAGCCATTGACTGTCAACTGATCATGCAGCAATCCCGAATTGGCAATCAGGGGGGATAAGTGACATATGTAGATATAACTTGTACCGGTATGTATGATTACTCTTGGACTTTGACAGCACACATAGTACGGAGAGAGCGTTTCTTGCGTTGCACAGGCATGATTACTGAACATTTCCCTAATACTCTGTACTGAAGGGGTGTCAAAAAAATACTGCAGAAAAGTCTTCATGCTTGGGCAATGTGCTTGGCTGGTGAGAAAAAAAGAGAGAGATATATATATTCTGTGTCTCATTGCGTCTTCCAACCCGAAAGTTACAGATTAGAGCATATTGCACATTTGCACCCCATATGTATTCTATAATAAGGCCAGCCCAATCCTGGCAGGGAGGGAGGGCAGTGGTAATACAGGGTACATACTACTAGTGATGTCTAGGTTCAAACGGTTTCCTAAAGTAGTAACTTCGTTCCCCGCACCAGCTCCCGATGTACCGAGCACTAGTACTCTGTATTACAGTCCCATGGTTAGCCAAGATCACCATTGCAGTGCAGTCAGGTACGCGTTATCTGCTCGATCCATTGATGGACAGTACAAGTATCTCGTCAGTATTCGGTAAGTAACGATCATTCCTCCTATTTTCAGTCACAGGGCAGAGGAAATCACATGTACAGAGATCATAGTACTTCTCAATTGATGACAAGAGGCGGGGTGGAGGGTACTCCCAAGTTGCTCACTCATAATAGGAATAGGTATACACGACGGTCGACGGATAAACCGTTGGCTGAAGAAATTCTCGGCCGAACAGTGGCTGGATGATCCCCCCTCCATGCACACTGCCGAGTATGGTAACCACCTTGACGCTAGCGGAGATGACAAAGATAGCATCATTAGCTTCATTTACTGTTTGTCACTGGCTAATTCCATGTTTGTTTGTACGTAGTATGTCCGGTCCTTCCTATCAGTACATAGCAGAATGGTAGAGAGTACAATCCGGACTCAGACTGAATCGCGTATCACTCTCTAACTAGAATGTCACTAAAGAATATCGTTATCCCACCACCTCCTGACAGAATACCCCATGGGATACGCAAATAAATCCGACAGATGCAGTTCCTCCTCTTTTGTCTACCAATATCCTTAAACCGTCATATGTCGATTGTAAATGCGACAGCCATCAGCAGAAACCAACTTTTAGAATGCAATGGAGAACTCGAGTCGTCCGTACTTCCCTCTTTGAAATATCCTTCGAGACAATATTCAAAGAGTTACGGCTCATTCCCATATGTTGAACCCTAACACACATATCTATAAGAAGCGCAGACAACGCATAGTGTAGAATAGAGAAAAGCGTTATGGGTGGACCTAAGAGACCACCGAAAGAAGGTGGGGGAAAACCCAAAAGGACCTGACCTTGGGGCTCCTATCATGCTTCATTCATTCGCCTTTTCTTATGGCTCCGCAGGTATTCGGACAAGGGTTGCCGGTAGCGGGGTTTCAACGTGACTATCACCAATGTCTTTTGAAGAACTGGCCGGATCTTTGAGATCAACAGCTTTTGCTAAATGCCCCAAAAAAGACATAGTTAGAAACGATGGCCCAAGGTTTCATTTCGATACGGTTGGATAGCCAAAAAATGTGGACCAAAACTTACACGACGCCATACTAATTGCTCGTAAGACATTGTCCCAATTCGCAAGAACGCACGCAACCGCTGATGCCAAACGAACAAGATATCATATTAGCCAGACCGTCGTTCAGAGACAAGATTGCCTGTCTGAAGAAGATGATCTAGCGCGACAAACCTTCTGTGCCATCATTCAAGGTCCCTATTTTTGACTCCAGAGTCTGCATCTGCGTTGCCAACATGGCACTCAAATCACGCAGTTGTCTCAGGTTTTCAAGTTCCGCCTTTTTGGATGCGATTCGTGTCGCCAAAACGGATGATTGCTGCTGAGAAATGGCCTGGTGATTGCTCGGTTGGCGAAGAGAGGTCCCTGAGCTCCCTGGTGGTAGCATTGTTGGTCGAGATGTATAAGCCATACTTCGTTAATAGTCACGCATGCTATATCGCCAACGGGAGTCACAGATCGATGGTCCTTGGGAGGTTTCGGGTTGGGCAGTCGATCAAAGATGTGCGGAGCACGAAGTAAAAGAGAATCCCACAGGCTGTGCCGTCAATTATTGTAATTCACAGGATCAAAAGAATATATAGACATAAAAGTATGACATTGGAGAGAAAGGGTTAAGGTTGGACATCTCTGTGAGCGACTTTAGGAACCGGTCCCGCTTTCCCAAAACAACCAGCGGCCGCACTATTCCGAATTCGGTCAAATGTCAACAAGCGTGGAGGGTGGACCCAATAATTCGTGTCTCCCGACCACGAAAAGGACCATGGTCTGTTTACAAAGTCATCTTCATCAGCAACAATCGATTGATGACCTCACTTGACACCTCCCAAACCTCTTTTGTTGCACTGCTTTCTCGAGAGTTTGAGCGCCTTAATTATCTCCGCCTGGATCGTGTGTCCGGATAGGGACAGGCAGTCAATTACTGCCCTGCAGGCCACCTCTCAAGCATGGCTAGATTAAATGAATCTACTGCACCTATCGAATCCATTGAAATTCGTAAGTCGAAGAATAATATAAACAACGTTTTTACTCCGCCTATTACGCAAAACTGCATGAAACTGACAGTTTCTTCCACCCTTTCAGTAAAACGGAGATTTGTGAGGCAAAATCGTGAAATTGCTCGAGTCAACTCGATACAGTCCCTTCGCATTCGCAGCCTCGAATCCGAAGTCTCCCACCTTCTGTCTGAAAATGTATCACTCCGGGAGCAGACTATATCCCTGGGTCAAGAGCTGGAAAGATATGAAGCAGCCAAAATGCTACATGATGGTGTTTATGATATCAAAGCGAAGCTAGATAGCAAACTGGCAGAGCTTAGTAGCTTGGTGACGGATCTGGGGGCACTCCCACGCAGACTTAGCAAGCTATGCGACGAACGAGCAGAGTCTACCGACCCAGGGCATTCGCGATTGTCAAACTTGGATTGGAGACGCAGGGCAACGGACGCTGAATACCATGCTGCCACTGAAGATGGAAAACTCCCAGTGATACTGGAAGACAAGTGCTACCCACGGAAGACATTAGAGTATGTTTATATTGAATGCCCGTTTGGTCTCTGATTTCTTCACCGCTTGGATATGACTGACTCTTTGGAAGCCCCCAGGAGCTGCGCGAGATCATCCATAATAAGGAATGCTCTCCAAGATCGCCTGAGATAGAGGAAGTCATACCAATTGAGAAAGAAGAACAACGTATTCGCTTCAGTCCCGAGCTGCCAGAGTGTCTGGCTGATTATCAGATAATGGACACCGATGCTGAAGAGATCGGTACCTCACTTCCTCCAACCCTAGAAACGAGAAAGAAGAGAAAACCTAGCCCTGTTGCAGTGAACAAGACGGAACGTGCGATTAACTCTGACGCGGTTTCTATGCATCACGACATGAACCTCTCACTGAAATCAGGAGCCAAGCGAAAATTTATGTCGGAAGAAGCCGAATTGTCTTCGTCAGCAACAACAGAAGATGACGATGATGATTTTCAATATAGCCGAGCTAGTCATCTACAGAGCCCGGAAAACCAACGCACATGCATATATGACGAATTTTCACCGTCTAAACCCCAGGTAGAGAAAAAAGGGGGATTGAAGGATCGTGGTTCATCCAAGCGAAAAGTGCTTGAGCCGAGTATGCAACAGCTCCCCTTTCATGTTTCCAAGCAAGCCTATCAGAACTAACCACTAAAAACTGACAGAGAGCACAAACATCAATGCGGCTCCATCAAAACGGGACTGGGCTCTACGGGACCAGAAAGCCCAGGACAAAGGTCACCTACAGGATACAGACTGGAAATCTTCGACCAATGGAAGAAGGGACATAAGCAATCAGAAAAGTGAAATGGATGCGAAGCGGCTCGCCCATGACGCTAATGGATCAGCCCCTGACAATGACAGCGTAAAACATTCTGCTGAGTGCCGAACATCCAAACAAAATTCATCGTCCGCGGCAGAGATACCTGAAGACAAGGCAAACTCTAATGCGCTAAGTGCGACCCGGCCCACAAGGCGCCAGAGATCTGTCGTCAGCTATGCAGAGCCCAACCTCAGAGACAAAATGAGGCGACCCACAAGCGAGTTTGCAGATGCGGTTACGGGTGATAACTCTCGAAGAACGTCAAACATCCAAAGCCCCCACCCGAATGCTAGCGATTGGGGAGACGATCAGATAAATGGGCATTTGAGCAGCAAGCGAAGCTCTTATCACTTTGGGACAATTGACGGTGTCCAAAATCCCTCTTTTGAAGCACAGGAGGATGTCGCTTCTGGGAATCCAATGACGACGGTTTCCCAGAGGAAACGCAAGACTTTACCTGCAAACAGCGACGGCCCTTCTGTTGAGACCATGGCACCGACACACTCATCGCGACATCGCAATATTCACAACGGTCAACAGACCGATAACGAAGCTAGTCTGGAAAATGATATTGTCCAGAGAAATTCCGCTTCGTTCGCGAAGTCGGCCACCAGACAGTCTCGACGTCACTCATCAAACCCTAGGGGACAAATCCTTGCGTCTGAGAGTGGCATTGGTTCAATCGGAGAAGCAAAGCACGACCCAGTTCGAGTAAATCCTACAGAGACACTGGTGCTGGGTTGTGACGAATCTATGTTGGCTAGAACAGACAACACTTCTCTGGGGACAGAAGCATATGCGCAATCAGTGAACTCCCGGACAGATGTTGAACGTGCCATGGTTTCAGGGACAGATGGCAGAGCTAGACGTACAGGTACCAGGAGAAGAAGCATGATGATATAATTTGTTGACGACTATGATACCAAAGCTTTTCCTTTCCTTTTCCTTTTTCGTGCCTGTTCAGCGAGACTTTCTTTACTTATCAATTAAGGAATAAAATTGACTATACTACGGGTAGATACGCTATTGTCATTGCTATCATTATTTCACTTTTGTCGTTGGCCATAATAACATCGTTTAACATGTAATTTATTTAGTCAATGTATTTCCTGAAAATGTGCAGCTCATATATATCGATGACTGACTTTTCTTCCTATGTCTAAACGAAGAGATTTCGGATTTTATTCATGACTATTTATGCGCCCTATGACTTATGATGCCCTTTTGGTGCTTTTGGCATTCTCTCGTAAGCATTTGGACTTGGCTTTCTCTGCTTTCCTTGCTTGCCACAGTATTTTGTATTGCAGGTTGCATGTCCTTTGTCTGATCCTTGCTCGGATGAATGCCGGTGGTATGGACTCTCATTATGATCCAGACGATGTTGTGAACGGTTTGGTCTGTTTTGATAGTGATCTGTCTCACTATCTGAATCTGAATCTGAATCTGAGTCGGACTCTGATTCTGAGCTGCTCTCACCGACGGGCCGAGGCTTATGATATATACAGCACACTAAATTGCAATCAGTTTTCAGTTATTATTGATAGGAGCGGTTCCAATGTGGAAAAAAAAAAGGCAAGTAATGAAGAAAGAGTCATCACCTTTCGAACTCTTCTTGCCCAATCCTTCATTGTCAACAACATCATGACTCCATCTGATATGACGGTCTGTAACACTTCCAGTGTTGATACCTGAGGAATTCGAATTATCCTCTCCCCTCAGCCTCAATGTGCCTGAAATACGGATTGCAGATTGATCATCAGGAACCTGAAGGACCTGGGAGCTTGATGCTGCAGGCGATGGCATTTGGCGAGTTTGAGGCATTGTTTGCAATCTTAATACTCAACATGAACGGGCTTGTTACTTATAAGACAAGAATGAGATAAATAGTAAAACGAGAAGGGAAGAAAAAAAGGGAAAAAGACAAAGTAAATGAATACAGAGTACGGAGTCCGAGGAGTTGCGTACACCGCCTTTGCCGCATCATGTATGATGAAATGTGTATTTATTTCTACGGGATTTATCGAGCTTCAGTTACTTTAGAGTATACTTCAATACTATAGTCAATCTCTTCTTTTGCAAAGACTAATCGAGCTGCTAATACCTAAAAATTGCAGAAAAAGAAGCAAAACCAAGGAAGTATCTACTTATCTACTGTTCATGCATCAAGATGCACAAGATTGTGTTTTGAACAACCGCCAGGCACGCAAAGCATAGTGACAGATGAGTTAAAAAGAACTTGTTGTCGGTAATTCATAGCGAGAGAAAGGAAGATAATCGAACCAAAATCAAATGGATCACAAATAAGTGGCTTCCTTCCAAACTAAAGGCCATACAGAGACCAACCATTAAGCCAGTCTTCTCCCGTGGGGTACCCGGACTTTTCCAGATGTATTGCAACTCCGGTTGATACGGGTTGCGCAAATTCGCTGCGCAGTTCTTGCTCGAGTCATAGCTCATCCTCTTGGTCCATTTCCGACGGCTTCAACAAGCCCCCGACTTTCATCGCACGGTCCCTCTCCGCAGCCTTTGCATCACGCAAAGCCTGCTCCCGTTCCTCTGCATAAAGCTCTGCGTTATCGCCTGCAAACTCCTTCAATGAGATCAGGAAATCTCGCAGGTGGGTCTTGAATTTATTGAAATCATCGTTGAAGGTAAATAGGCCGATGACGAATTGCTTGATTTGGATCCTGAAATGGAATTAGCACTCTTCAACCATGGGAGGTATGATATAACTCACTCCTGCAAGTTTTTGAATGCGGTCTGCAACAAGTTTGCAACATATTCTTGCAAAAACTCTTTATTTGATGTCCCCGGGGGTACTTGATCAGGCGGGTAAATAGGATCCTGCACCTTGCCGGATTCAATGAAGAAGAACATGCGTGACAGAAGCATTGCTTGTGATTTGAACCCTAAAAACATATTGAGCTTTCGTTCTTTGTTGCTTTAGCACCCAGAGGGGCCGGTAGATGTAGATACGTACCAGCCTTATGATCGCTGTCGGTGAGAACGAAAAACACGTCCTGCAAGATTGGGATAAAAAACTGACGGAAAAAGATACTCGACGTCTGAGCATCAGTTTCGGCCATGTTATTCATCAGTTCAAGACACATTGTGAGGCCAGTGTTTTCCACTTCGCGATTGTCATGTTTGCTGGCCCACATGCAAGAATCAATCACAAACTTGAATTGCGTTGCATCAAGTTTGAGCAAGGCCGGGAAACAGTACAAATTGATGGCCTGAAGCAACTTGAAAAACTGGACACGATGCTCCGGATATTCATGGAAGTCTTTATTGATCATTTCCAAGGTGGATTCAAAGACGCTTTCCATGATGAGCGGTATTTTGTCTTCCATCAAATTCTAAAAGCGCAATATGTGAGACCAAGTCTGAATTCAAAATCATGTCGATAGGCGTAGGTGGTGGTTGACTCACGTGTAGTTTATGAATGATCGTTGTCATAACGTTCAAGACCTCTGCCTCTCTTGCATCAAGGACGTTCCGATTATAATCCACCAAGACTGCTTCGAGGAGTGGCGGTACCATGTTTATACTGACCATTTCCAAATCGTCCGTCTTTTGCACATAAGTGTCAATGAGCTTGAGTATTTCTTTCTTTATCGTCCGGAGCCCTCTGACTTTAGGTGTCTTGGTAGCGATGTTGCCTACGAAGCCGTTAGTTCTGCTGCATGGGTACAAATGACACCGAATTAGGGTTGAAATTACCGTCGCTGGCGACAGCGTCGCTGATGAGTTGGCTAGAAGCTCGAAACATATTCAACATATCATGGTAGATACGGCCTATCTGGGAATAGAAGTAAGTACCAATTGAGGAGCACGCGGCGACATTTGTTTTCATGATGTTTCCGATGATCTTGATTGTTTCTCCATCTTGCAGGATTGAAGGGTCTTGGTTTGCTTGAGCTATAATGGCATCCCAAGCAGAGTTAGGAAGCGCCATCAGATTCTCGATCAACCGATCTTGAAGACCCTTCTGACCCTGGGCCGAAATCATATAACCGCATGCCTCGTAGAACGTATGAACTTGCTGCGGCGAAAGATCACAAGTAATCTTCCTCATGTTGCGAACAATCTCCTCGATGAAAGGTTCATTCTCCCCAGGCTGTAGCGCAACAAAGTGTCGCCTGCATTTGTTTGCAATCTTTATAAATGTATCACAGGCCATGTCTTGAACACCTAGTGTGGGTTAGCATAGAATATGACTTCCTCAATGGCTGCCAAGGAACTGACCTTCGTGTGTTTCATGCATGAACTCGAAAAGCTTGTTCACGACTGTCTTCAGGAACTTCCAATGCGCCTTCAAGAAACGAGGATACTGTCCGACAATATACATGATATTACTCGCCACAACGGCTTTGTTGTCCTTCCCACGCTTCATCTCCGTGAGACCGAGGAGATCCTTGATGACAGTGACTAGGAAGCGCTTCTCGGTTTCCTCGTTCATTGCGCCAGAGATCGATCCAATTGCCCAACAAAGAGTATTGCAGTTCGCCCATGACCATTCTGATCCGTCAACTTGTTTGGCAAGCTTGTCGATCATAATATTCTCCGTATCGACGACATCGAGATGGGTAAGGTAAACCAAGCACTCCCGAATGGTCTTGTAAAGTTGAATCGTGTCGCTTTCCTTGACGAATTCGCGGACAATTTCCCCTTCATCGTTCTCCACAATCAAGACTTCCTCCGGCCGCACCATCTTTTCAATCATAACTGTACGTAAACTTGACAATACCTCTTCATATTTGTGCTTACGAAGGGGGTAATTGGCCAAAGTGCTGGGATGCGGGGCACCCCCATTCGAAAGACCGCTCACGCCCATGCTTACCAGGGGATTGATATCTGTTATAGGGAGCTGCTGCATCTCTTCGTAGAGTTCTTGGACCAGCCTTGTCCAGTATTCAAGGCAGATCTTGAAAACTTCCCTATCGTCGATCTGGCTGATGCGGATAAGATAGAAATGCGCGTGGGTAAGATAGTCCCGGTTCGGTAATTTCTCAATAAGCTGGCAGAAATATGTGTTAGTACTGCAACGTCCGGATCTCATAGAGAGAAGATTAGTCGAAGTATAAAGGTTCGAGACATACATCGAGATGGGCACTGAAGAAACTGCAAAGGAAGAGAGCCAGATTAAGCACAAATTCCTGGTCCCTCGAGTTGCTTTTTGAGAACACCTGCTTTAGATCCATTGACAACGGAATGGTCTTGGATACTATAGTAAGTGTTTCCGTAAACATATGCACCAATCTCTCATCGTAGTTGTAAGGACTTCCAATTTGCAAGCCGCCAATTTCTGTGAGACATTTAAGGGTTACATTGCGAAATTCCGGAACTTCAAGGAATCTCGTTAAAAGTGTGTTGATAATGGGTGTCTCGAAGATGTATCCTAGTGGGATCCAGTTAAGAAAACGCAAAAGTGTCTCAAGCGTAGCTTTGACTAGGCTGGCTTGGTTTGCGGTACCTAGAACTTCAGAGCACAGTTGGAAGATGGATGAAAATTCCTGTGTCATCGAAGTTTTCAGGTCCCTAGCCTTGACGGACGTCATTTGATCCTGCGAGAAGTCGAATACCTCCTCAGACAGCAGTCGAAGAATGGCCATGTTGTTTTCACAGATTGAGAGACTGGTGTGACAAGATGCAATGATCTCGTTGATGAAGGTCGGCCAGTTGCGCGGCCACTCTTGTTTCAAGATGGAAACAAGAACGAGATTGAGTTTGTTCAAGAGCGCGCGTTCGGTTCTGAGACTTTCTTCCGTCTTAGAGCTTTCGATAATGAAGTTGACAATGAAGTTTCGAATGCCTGAAAGCAGTTAGACTCAGGAGAGGAAGTTTTTATTTTAGCAAGCCAATTTACCTAGGCATTGTTCTCTAGGTAAAACTTTCCACCGGGTCATGATCACATCGTCCAGAACCTGCAGAGCAAGATCTGTCTTTGTCAGCATGATCGTTCTTTTCCCTGTCTCTCGCTCATAACCCCGGAATATGGGTTGCCGTACATTTGGTCTGTGGGTAAGATGATTCTTGAAGGATATTCCCAACGATCAACCAAGCATCGGGGTTTTGCTTGAACTGAATTTGGTCAACCAGTCAGACGTGCATGTTCCAAGTGAGCGTCGTGCACAGCGTCCTTACTTCCGTCAAAGTCTGTTGAGCTTGCTTTTGCTATAGTTGGGAGGCGACAATGTCAGCATCCTGATTCGACTCGCATTTACATAACAAAAACAAGCGAGAAAAGAAGCAAAAAACGTATAGGTTTTTTTTCTTTTTTTTTCAAAGCGAAGCAGAAAACTACCTACCAAATCCCCTTTGCCCTCGTAGAAGGCCTGGACAGTGTTGTCCAACTCCTGTATGGAAACAGACATCCCGCTCCAAAAGTTGGCGATGGCGCCTTCTGCACAACTCGATCTTCAACGCGATACCCGGGATCCAGAAAGAATGCGTGAGGAATGAAGAAGATGACGCTAAGGAAGCCCGAACTGCAAGTATCTCTGAGGGATGTACAGAGCACAAGGTGAATTCGGACGGTGTAGAATGGTTGGTGGGGTTGAGGCTCCTTGGAGGGGTTCGTCGGAATGTACTAGGTACGTAGTTACCGCCCAAGAATGAAAGCCAAAGAGAAGAACAGGGAGTCTAACAGTGACGCAAATTTGGGTGTAAGGATAATACAATTCAGGCTCACTGGCGGTGAAGAACTTAGTTGTTCGACCAAAAGATAACTAGTTAACTAGAGAAGCTCGCTGTGCTTAGTCATCCTATTCCAACTTGTGTAGTTAGTCTATGGTTTTCATTCATGTAGTTGCAATTGCTTTGTATGCCATCAACTTTACTACAATAGTATGACATTTAAATTGGGATGGGGGGCAGAATTCGTTCTGGCAATCACCATGATAAGACTGTTGGGCTTTTACCAAGAGATTCTACTACTATTTATTATCCGAAACACAACACTTGAAGAGGTATGAACCGCATGTTACGCAACCAGCAGCGTAAGATCGTTTTTGAATATAGGAGACGATTCCCTGCAGTATTGCATCCTCGTGTTTGCGTCGGATTCAAGTGTGCCGTAATATACATACTTTGGAAGTGTATATCAATATGTACTCTTTAACGTGATATGTGAACTTAACCTAAAGTTGATTGATACTATAAGAAAGGATCGATGCCCACACAAGTGATACATTGTACCCCATACAAAATTTCCTGGAGCAAATTCAAATCACCAAGTAGTACGGAGTATATACCGCGGAATAGTCAATACTCCATACATATACAGAGTAAACGCGCCTGTCGATCTAATGCGGCGTTAATGGCGAATAATTTGGCGAGCGTCCAATTGTGCCTCACATAGCCTTAATAATAAGCGACAGAGTGAACCACGCAGGCATCTTATTATATATGATAAAAATATAGATGACTGGGATCATTCACAAAGATGACAATTGTATGATTAATAAAATTATAAAATGCAGTATGTACTCTGTACAGAGGGGTATACACAACTATTGCTGAGCAGCAAGCAATTTTTCCCGCGGCCGGCGCCATGCCGCGCTTCCCTAGCGGAAAGAGAGGGAAAAGAAAATAATAATAAACAGATGGTCGCATTGTTAGGGGAAGGAAGCGGGAACAAGCGTGCCGACAACCGACCATCCCCCTCCTTTGACCGAGAGTGGCGTGTCGCCTGAGCGCGCTATTACCCAACCTTCAAGCCAACTGGAAGCTCGCTGACCCGCGCGGGGCGAAACCAAGCCGGGTCCTGTGGAAAGATTGAAGCCAATCAGCAGCAACAGTGTCGTCGCGCGGCCATTGCCGATCGCGCGCCAACGTCACTTTCGCCCAGTCAAGTGCTTCCTCAGCGGCTCAGCCAACTGGCAGCCGCAGCCTAGCGCGAGTCTTTTTTCTGGTTTGTTTTCGGGGGCATGTAACTTGTGTACTCGTACGCTACTGACTATTGGTGGTTTCTCTCTCTTTCCCCCCTCCTCTAGGAGTTAGGTTTCCTACTATGTATTATGATATTCTAGGCGCCCATTCTCTCTCTCCCTCCCTCTTTTTTTTTTTTTTTTTACCCTTTGGTGCTGCTCTTTCCACTACGGTATAACTCTGGCGCTGGCTTATTTATTTCTACTCAGTGCATTATTGACTAGTACCTCCCCTTCGCCCCTCTATTTTCGAGGGCCTTATTTGCTTCCCTTCTTTCCCAAGTCCGTCCCTCTACTTTTTCACTTCTTCGTTTCATCTCAGTTTCTTATCTTTTATCTTCCTCTTCCTCTTCCCCTTCTTCTTCCCCCGTCCACTGGGTTGCTCACTATCAATCTTTCTTCAATACATGCCTGCGTTACTGTTCCTAATGATAGCTATCCTGCATCCGAATTTCACCACCCTGATCTAGCATTACTACCACCGCCACTATCCAAGTAGCATCGAATCTATACAGAGCACGAAATAAATTGTCAAAAGAACAGGAAAAGGAAGCAAGACGTTATTTACCACATTACGCTTATAAGCGCATTTCCATATTATCTCATACTTTGTACTGCGACTTTTACCGTCTCACCCTAATCATCCGGTTATCGCTCTCCAGCATAGCCTTTGCGCGCCTCGACAATCGAACCTTTATTTTCCATACGCTCAGGCTAACCAAAGGCCTTGTTTGCGGAGTGTTTGATAGTCTTTTCGACTCTCGATTTCCTTCAATCGCGTGCACTGTTATCTGATTATCCACTTGAGCGACGTGGGAAGCTATCTGCGTGGATTGTTCCTGACGTTTTCCATAATCCAACAACTCGTGGTGCTACTTTTAAATAGCATCCTGGTCTCATATTGTCAAAATTTGTCGCTGGAAGTACAATTCACCTGCATGGTGCATTGAGTCCGGGCCCAAGAATTTGAGGGCTCATTGAAGACATCTTGGGGTAATCGCCCGCGATTCACGAAAGGAGGAATCGCATAAAGCATTGGTCAATAAATCTTTTCATAATCTTTTGACCAGGGCGCGAAATCCTAATAACTCTTTCGCCCAATATGAGTGCAGTTGCATCTGCAGCAGTTGTGAATGGGGGTCAGGATTCGGAGAAGGAATTGAATGCCGACCAAAGCCCTTCTCGATTCACAGCAGTTAATGGGAGGGAGCCATTGGTGTCTGGGACAAACACACCTACTCCTAATCCCCCGCCGAGCAACGAAGGATATCGGGAATTGTCAGAGACTTGGGGGAAGGGTGGATATGATACCCAGTACCGCCAGGAGGAACGCCCGCGAGAAAATGGAGGTATTGGACATGACCAGGAAGATCGGCCTCCACAAGGATCTCCATCTCAGTATGGTCAGTCAAGCTTCAACCGACACAAGCGAAAACGGTCAGAATCAGGCGAACAGCAGGATCCTCAGAACTCCTACCAGGGTACCGGCATTCCCCGAAGCCCTGGTTTCCGCCTAGAGGATAGTGCTGATTCGCACGTCCTGCCTCCCGGCACGAGCGGACCAGCGACAGGTCATCCAGGGTCTGAGCTGAAAAATACTCCGCCAGCAATGCACCCTCGGCCCGAAGCGGGTGAGGGTTCTCGGACCCCATCAGGAAATGCCGCGTGGAGTGATTACGACTCTCAGCTGATTAACCAAGCGCAACGTGCCCAGCAAATCGATGCCTCCGACGCGCAATTGGCAGAAGCACTCCAGCGCGAAGCTCAGGGTCATGATACGGTTCAGAAAGGGTGGGGGTCAGTTAACCGCCCTCTAGAAAGTGGCGCACAAGGCGAGCAGCATTCGCCGTTACCCACTTATTCCCAAGAGCGGCCGCAAGCTGCTGTTCAAGTAGCCCCGAAGAGAAAACGTGTCTTTAGCAATCGCACCAAGACCGGCTGCATGACTTGCCGCAAAAGGAAGAAGAAGTGTGACGAGCAACATCCTGCCTGTGAGTCTGTCATAATGATCTGATATGGGCATCTAGGTTTTTTTCCTAACCACTCTTTGACAGGCAACAATTGCATTCGAGGTGGATTTCTATGTGAAGGCTATTCGTCACGCAGTACATGGCAGAAGCCGTCCAATGTAAAGGCACCGGTCCCTCTACAATCCAAAGAAGGCTACGCAGATGTGGGAAGTCATTACATGCATGATATGGGCCAGCATCATGATCGACAGCAGGGTCTAACGGACCAGCTCGAGGCGGGGAAAATGAGGCCTATGATTGTCGATGACAATGACCGTACACCTACTGCACAATACGCAACTAGTCCGACTGGTGTTGGATCCAGTCGTGGTCCGTCATGGTCAAAACGGGTCTGGCCAGGTGCAGGCCATACGGCTTATGTTTCAGACCACTTGGCCAAGAACGACTATCGGGAGGTCCCGCCAATTCATGAACTTTCTCGCGACGAACACACAAAGTCGGATTATCAAGTAGTGCCATCGATCCGAGAACTTTCTTCACAGAGTGCTCATCCAAAACCAGGTGTGCCACTGTTCCAGGGCGCAATCGATCAGCGACCTGCGCACGCCAACAATATGGACACCAGCAGCCCGCAAGCACAGGCCAGAATGGCACTCAGCATAGAGCACCAACTATCAAATCGGGAGGAAACAGAAAAAGAAAAAATGATTCGTGGCGAACTCTATCGTCCGTTCGACATACATTTGGTGGAAGAAAGAGAACGATGCAAGGCTGCTTTGTGGCGATTCAACAATTCCTGTAACCCTGTGTCTGGTTTGAGCACAAAGGAGCAGAATCGTCTTCTTAAGGAGGTTTTGGTACCTCCAAACTCAATTGCCAATTCACCTTCTGGTGCCACCGCCTCTCGACAGGCAGGATCAATTGGACAAGGGGCGGTTGTTGAAGCCCCTTTCCATTGCCACTATGGATATAACATCCATATCAGTGAAGACGTAATGATTTCGGAGAACTGTCTCTTCGTGGATGACTGTTGCATCAGTATTGGGGCCCACACGTGGATAGGCCCCAGAGTCACTATACTCAGTTCCATGGCGCATGCAAATATGCAGGAACGAAAGGGCTCCCAGAGCCGCTACCAAGGACGCTCCGTCACAATCGAGGAGGATTGTTATGTCGGTGCTGGTTGTACAATCTATCCTGGGGTGCGCCTTCGACGAGGCGCCTACGTGGCTCCTGGAGAAGTTGTTAAGACTGACATCGTTGCCTATGGATTTCAAGGCCTGAAACCAAGTTACATGTAGCATTTGCACGCAAAACGAACATAATTAGAGATATCCGATGCCAATTGTGTTGCTCTCTATCCCTGGCCATTGATGGCCACTATCAAGTTTTATGAATAGGATCTCCAGTTTATACTATTTTTAAACTTTTTTGAACGCCGACTTCGCAGTCTGTACGAACCTATGGTCTGAGTAGAGGATTCGTATGACAAGCAGAGATCGAGCATCAATTCTACTGCACCAATATCCCATATACCCGTTCTGATAGTGATCACTATTTACAGAAATACAAGGCACTCAAAGCCAATCCAGGAATTCCGGTACGAAATAACTGACTACAATACCAGCGCCAGCTCTTAGGATGCCCTCAGTGCTCTCGAAAGCCATTGACTTCAAGTCAAAAACTCCAGCAGCGGCGCCCGCATGAATCATAGCATATTCACCACTAACCTGGTAAGCAGCAACAGGAATATCCTTGGCAAGTTCTTTCGCATCCCTAATGATGTCTAAGTAACTGCTTGCAGGTTTGACCATTATGATATCAGCGCCTTCGCCAACATCCCGCTGGATCGCACGCCGGGCAAGCCCTCTACCCCCTGGTGGGAGTTGGTAGCATCTGCGGTCTCCAAAGGACGGGCAAGAACCTGCCGCATCACGGAAAGGACCGTACAAGCAACCGCTGAATTTCGCGCTATACGACATCAGGAGAACACGGTGTGCCATGCCGGACTCAATCAGCTTCAATTTAATGGCGCGTACTCTTCCATCGTTCATGTCAGATGGGGCAACACAATGCGCACCAGCTGTTGCATATGCTAGTGCCACATCTGAAATCCGGTCTACCGACTGTGCATTATCAAGGGTGCCGTCTTCTCTGAGTATTCCACAGTGGCCATGTGACGTGTATTCGCAAAGGCAGACATCCGTCACGATGTAAAGATGAGGAAAGCGAGATCGAAGGAGGCGGATGGCTTGAATGACCGGACCGGCAGGGTCGTCTGCAGCTGTCCCCAGTGCATCCTTGGCAGATGGATGCAGAGGAACACCAAATAAAATCACCGAGCGTAGGCCCTTTTGAACAAGTGATTTCAGAAAAGGAACTAGGCGATTCAAACCTCGTCGATGTTGGTTAGGTAAAGACGGAATTGGTGCCTCTTCGTCCGGGTTATCCGTAATGAAGAGCGGGTAAATGAGCATTTCCTATTCAAAATCAGGACCAGCGAAGGAGACAAGAAGTAGGGCAGGAGATGAGAAAATCTAAATACGAAACAATGCATACCTTGGTCAATTGTCTCTCAGCCTGCCATGATCTACTTAACGGATGGCTGTAGCCAGCATGTAACTGGCTGGAGATATCACCCGATATACTGACACTTGTAGCAGTGGTGCTTGTATACGATCGAGCAGTAGCTTGAGACTGGGCATGAGAGACTTGAGAGCTCCGGTCATCGGGATGAGCATCTCTGAATGCAATGTCAGAGACCAGATTGGAAAATGACATGGTTAGGTTCAGCGCTTCGGGGAGTGTCAGACAGAGCAGGCGAAAAATCAAGGACTGAAAGAGTACGATCAAAATGAGGTTTCGGGTCTGTGATGCTCCAAGCGAGCAATTTATGATACTGCAAATGGATGGAGATGATTGATTTGAGTAACAGCGGCTATTTGTCTGAAGAGTAACATTCACGATTCTTAATTGGTCAGGTGGTTGTAGTAATGACTAATGCCACACACATGCGGAGACCTATCATGTATCTATGTACTTCTGTATGACACATTCAGCTTCGTAGGCACATCCCACCATTAGCATATGGTTTCCTATGCATACGACCCCAATTATCCAGTTAAATCTGGCTATATGGCTCAATTGATTTATCTACATAGTAGTTAGTTACATGGCCGCAGCTTGACTAAGCAGCCGAAAATGTGAGTCAATTGATATCGCTGCTTATCAATCACCATGCTCGAGAAAAATTGATACTAAGACCCCACTTCCCCACTGGGGCTGTATTACTGATAGTCTTTTGCCACAATCATTGTGATAACACCCTTCTTCTTTTCTCTTCTCACCTTTTTCAATATCAACGTCGAAGAATGTTTGCCCCCCGATTTTAGACCAGGAACTCAAGAAACTTACTTGAACCAACAAATCTACTCGCATACGTTTTTTCCTATCTTTGGACGGCCTAGTTACAATGGCGCCGTCCATTGCCCTCGACAACACGCCCGATTTCCAGTACACGCCAGACAAAACTCTCCTACTTTCTCCACCGTCATTATCTTCACAGCCAGATAAACTCAACGCAGCTCTTCTTTCTTGTGGCCGAAATGCGACCGATTTGCAAATGCTCGATCGCTTGGCACTTGGCCTTGTGTCTTTGCCGGATTTGACTTACGATAGTATAATCATCTTGGCCGATTCCGATGACACATTTACTGAAAGCCTAAAGATCTTTGAGCGGGAACTATTTGCAAAGATTGTTCAATCACTAAAACCAGGAGGGTACCTACGCAGCCAAGGTGGAACACCTGGGTCGTTTGACAGTTTTTACCAATCGGAAGCAATATTGGCTGGGTTGGTAAGCGACAGTGAGAGAGGTTTCCAGAAGCCGAGTTCTGGACAACAGCAGGCTGTACCGCTGCAACTTGGGAGGAAGAAAAAAGACCGTGGGAAATTGGCGAATGGTTGCAAGGCCACTCAGTCAAAATTTGAAACTAAAATTGAGGAAAACAAGCCCCCCGTCGTCGAAAAACCCGCTGGCGTTGGCTTTATTGATTTTGGTGATGATTTGGACCCGGGATCTGTTCAAGATAACAATGCATGCTCAGACGACGAGTTTATTGATGAAGATACCCTCCTTGGTGATGATGATCTTGGCCGTCCCATCGTCCAGCGTGAGTATTTCCCCACAAGTTGCTAAGGCCAATCTCTGATATTTTGATTTACATTGCTAACCCAATTTTAAATTATTTAGCACTTGAATGTCGTCCCAAGGCCGGGAAACGTCGGCGAGCCTGCAAAGACTGTACATGCGGTCTCGCACGGAAAATTGAAGATGAAGATGCTGGCAAAAGGGTCAATGCTGACAAGGCACTAGACTCCATGAAATTGGATGGCGATGATTTAGCTGAGGTCGATTTCACTGTGCAGGGTAAATTGGGAAGCTGTGGAAGCTGTGCACTAGGAGACGCATTTCGCTGCGAGGGCTGTCCTTATATTGGTCTCCCCGCCTTCAAGCCGGGCGAGGAAGTCAGGCTATTAAATAATGATGTCCAGCTCTAATCCATGAGATCGATTTCGGGCTGCATCAAAGAGCATTGAGCCTGCCTGTCTTTCCACATTCCAAAGTTCTGGACTCCATTCAGTGCAAACCTGTGCGATATTTTCTCCGTAATAAATTTAGAAAAGGAGAAAAGAAAAGAAGGGAGGGGGACAAGGAAGAGGAAAGAGAGGGCGAGAGGACGAATACTGAATACCCCCTACTGATTCAGTCACTTTTGACATTCCTATCGGTCTTAGATCATATATAACAGGATTTATGAATGTTTAAATTTTATAACTTGATTTTTTTTTTACCGAGGTGCATCGATGGATCCATACTTGTTGCCGTGCTGATGATGATGGATGTGACAGCTCCATAAACATCTAAGAGTTGTGGAGTAGAAGCTGGTAGATTCTAATCTGGAATTGAACCTACAATAGTTTAAGATCGGAAATAGACTGCTCTTTCCCCTATTTTAAAATTAACCAATTGACTACTTGTATTATGAAATCCGGTGCCTTCGCTGTGAAAATAAGAATCTAAGTAATATTAGGACATATATTTATGTACTCATAGAACAATATCATAATCAAATGCTATTATAGAAAGCTATCTCCACCAGTGACTATCCCTTCTTCTAGATCGTTATTTCTTTTGAATTTTTTCAGTAATCTATCGCATTTAGTGACGCTGACATGTAGTAGAGCCATGGAATTGTTTTTGTTTCAGTCCTTGCAAAACCGTTAAGGCAATTAAATGCAGTTAGCTGAACTAAATGGTAGTTATAGTAATAAGGAGTCTTTAAGAGCCTACTCCGGCTGCAACAAACTTTCTCTTTTATACTGTGATATGTATTAACAGATCTCTTATTAAGAGGATATAGAACAAAGAGACTAGTCAATAAGTGAGTAACATCTTAAAACTTTTTCCCCAGAGATATTAATTCTTTTCGTTCTTAGTATTAATATTAAATAACTATACTGCAAATGTTTGCAATATATCATAGATTCTGAACTTTATAAAGCTTGATGCTGATTTGCTATTACAATTATTTAAAATAATAACAATATTAATACACTTATCATTTGACATATTACCGGTGTATAGATAATAAATCATGAACGAAAAGATTAGTTTTATAATATGTTGTGCGTGTTTTCAATAATCGAATTAACTGGAGTTTATCATCACACAGCCTGTATTGCCTGGACATTATAAACTCATATGACCACTTCTTATTCAGGAAGAATGAACCTGCTGTATATCGACCAATTAAATATGTATAATATCCAACTTATGTCTACGTCATCTATAAATATATCTTTGTCTATGCTGGCAACTTAATACATATATAACTAACTAACCGCTTCACGAAAAAGCAAGACTAGGATGTAGAGCCAGATGGACTGCGACACAATACGTAAATATCCCAAAATTTGCGGATTTGGATATACATGCGAACGAACTGTGTCTACATGATTTATGCAATTCCTGTAATTATTGATTAAAGCAAAGGAGGATAATGGAAAAGTGCCAACTGACACTGTTACAACCAGAACAAGCATAAATAACCCATAGTTATTTACAAATTTGAATCAGCTATGTACATTATATAACGGCCGGGATTTATTTAATTTAACGATAATTATGCAAATACATATATCCGCGCGGACTTGGATGTGGATACCAAAGTGTTATCCGCGGATGAGGATATGTCGCAGTTTAGAGCCAGAGGCTATAACACTGCTCTGGCATATAATGTACCAGGAGGAACCAGGAATCAGGAAGGAAGCGCACACCGTAGCAGGAAATGTGCATTGCTGATACGGACCACGTGACATACATTATTTAATGCCAAACTAGTAGGCTAATTAGAGCAGAGAGCTTGCTTATATGATTAAGTCATTAATCTAATTTTGGTATTATTAGAGACTTTAAGCGTCAATTAAATTGCCTAAGAAAATAGTCACAGTAGTTGTTTTTAGCGATCGTCGGATGCCTTTACGCGGACAGAAGAAAAGGACTGAACAGCCTCCTATGTCTACTGACTCCAAGAGGTTAATGGCTCTGGATCTGGACTAACCCCTAGCAGCGTGTCTGCGTATTTCTGAAAATTTTATTATCTCATTTTTAATCTAGAAAATTGGCTATTTCTTGCTAAACATAGTATAATTTTAATTCTATCCTACATCAAGCCTAGACATACTAATCAGGGTAGGCTAAACTTAACGTAATTCCCAAGCGAGCCGATCACCTCTGTATTGCATATAAAATGGCACCTTTTAGCACCTCATGATCTCAACAATCATGTGTTAACAGCGCCCAAAAATTAAAATATGGATATATGTAATGATAAATATGCAGAAACCAGGCCTAGGACTCAATATTACGTCTGATTCATCTAAAATATCTAGGATGGTCTTAAAATACAGTCGTATTAAAAATATTGTATTATAGTCTATAGAAATTTCTGAAAGTTCTAGGTAAAATATAAAGACATTTCACAATGTATATATATTAGCTCATATGAGCTTCTATGGTATAGCTATGATGTTAGTTGAGATATCGAGGTGATAAAAGTGCCATTTTATATGCAATATAGAGGTGATCGGCTCGCTTGGGCGGTCGAATCGCTTGGGAATTACGTTAATTCTGCCTAACCCAACTCAAGTTTCGGCAGGCTGGGTACTGGGGCCAGGTTGGAATGTAACCTGAGAATGCTCTAGAATTTAGATTTCCCTTTTAGATCGTTTTCAGGCCAATTTTCTAGGGTATTTACTTACCATATATGATGTCATATGATGGATTGAGCTAACCCAACCCAGCCCGACCCATCCATTAACATAGATGGAACCATCGACGCTGATGCGGGTATCCGCCGGGCGGGTTGGCTTTAAGCCAAATACCCGCCCGTTCCGCCTATTAACATGTCTAGTTAAGTGTAAAATCCGTCAAATATGCTGGACCAGCCTGCTTGGTGTAAAAATATGGGTTCAAGCATCAATTATGAGCAATTGAAACGCTTTTTATTATAATGACATTTTTTTATTTCTTCAACTTTGCCACTTTATTCCCTGTTGTTCACTCTTGAAGCCCGATTATAAATATAAGGAGTCCGAATGTCGTGATATTTCTATTTTGATGTCAATAATACCAATCAGATACTAGAACGGCTTTTAGTATTTATTGTATATTCCCTCAAGCGAAACATGCTCTCTACATCTTTTTAATTAGTCCTTTAACAGTACTGACTATTGGATGAGGAAAAAGATTTGCTGAAATTGAAACTCACTGATTGAACATACTTGACTGGAAAAACTGAAGTGCGTAGTTGACTGACATAGACGATTGTGATATTAGATATATGGAGACCTGCCTTGAACGGGCATAACATCACCTGGTGGTGTCCGAAGGCGCAATACTACAATAAAAAACTTTTTAGTACTACAAGGCAAATAGAGAGTGTATCAATACAAGATCTAATAATATCATATGTAATTATTATCATTTAATATCGCTTAGCAGGACTTGGCTATAAAATATTGATCCTGATAAATTTAGTTAATTAGTTATTATCTTTGTCTAATTATCGATAATAGGAGTTAGTAAATAAAGAGAGATGCAGGAAGAACATACTCCTAACCAAAAATCCATTCAAAACAGAGATATCATTTTTAACGTAATCCAACACCGAGCGGCGCGCCGCATCTCCTTTTCCAGTTTCCACTATTTTCTGCCACATGAATATTCAACCGCGAAAATCAAAAATGCCACCAAAACCTAGAAATCTATCTGTTCCTCAAGAAGACCGAATATCCTTAGTCATCCAATCCTATGAAGATTGGCGATTTCACACAAAAGCGGCGGCGGCAGCAACATTTGATATAATTGCAGTATCGGCTATCTGGTCGGAAGCACGCTCAGATGTAATGCCCAATTCGCAAAAACTACCAGATTAGAAGAGCTGTCCCTCAAGCAATGGATAGTGGACATGAATAAACGTGGTCTAACAATAACACATGCCTACTGTATGCAGGATGGCCAATCTACTTCTGTCAGATTGCAAAGCATCTCATTCAGTCAGTAACAGATGGGTATCCCGGTTCATTGAACGGCATGGCGAGCTTGAATCCAAATACAATCGCAAATATGATTACCAGCGGGCACAATGTGAAGTGCCTGAAATAATGGGAAGATGGTTTGCACTTGTCCAGGATACAATACCAAAATAAAAGCCGTGTTCGAGCTTTGCAGCCTGGTAATCGTGAGTGGATAACAGTTATCGAAGCTATTAATGCTTCTGGCTGGGCTACACCACCAATGATCATCTTCGCAGAAAAGTGCATCAGTAATTATGCATGAAATTCTGATGCTCCAGAACCAGGTCCAAGACCTCAAATACAGCCAATCAACGTCAAAAATGCAAGCATGAAATTATAAGATGATATATATCACAAGGAGGGATTCAGGATTCTTACAGGTGCTGAAGGGCAGCAACTTGCTCAAGAAGCTGAGAAGCTGTAAAGAGGCTAGGGAGCCAAAGAAACGGGCACCATCACGGTGCAGCAAATATAGTATAGCTGGACAATACACGTAAAAAATGTCCTACTATAAACAGATCTTCGCCATATATAATTGCTGATTTGAATATTGAATATAATGCTCTTGCGATCCACAGATGCTTCGTAGGCATTTTATTTTGCCACGCCGCTCGGTGGTGTGGCCCACTCGGTGGTGGAATACGTTATATTATATTTAATGAACAATATAGTTCTCAGTAAGAATAAGTAGAAAGATCCAATGGGTTATAAAGAAGTGGTATGATACTTATATCGAATTTCGATAAAACTGGCTTTGCAATGGGTCTCTGTACAACAAAGATTATTACTGAAACTGAGCGCAGTGAGAGGCCCCGTGCAGTTGCTCAAGGGGATCGCGAATGGGTTACAATCACTGATTGTATTGGCTCCAGCGGTTGTCATATACCGCCCTTAGTTATCTTGAAGGGGAAGGAACAACAGGCTACTTGGTATCAAGGACCAAAACTCCTAGAAGAATATCGAATAAAAATAGGTTCAAATGATTGGACCACTGATACAATATAGGCCTTCGCTGGCTTAAGGAAGTGCTTGAAGCATTTTATAAACAGCACTCAGTGCAAAGCGGTTGTTTATTCTTGATGGTCAACCACAGTCCGTCATTCCATTGCAGATTTCTATTCCTTTTGCAGACTGAATACAACTATCTGGCTTTGCATTCAAGTATCTCATTTTCTTCAACTATTAAATGTTGATGTCTTTGGGCGCTTATGGGAAGCAGATGGAAGATATAATGATGTGTGAAAGCGACCATAGACAAGCTTAATTTTTAATTTCTATGAAGCTGCACAAGAGGAGTTTTACTAGAGAAAATTTATCGTGGCTTCGCCTGATCAAGGCTTAAGCCACTAGAAAAAGAGCGGGTCGTTGCACACAGATCAGTTTTCAACTTCATACGCCAACTCCACTATCTTTAAGAAGAGGTGTCAAGTTGCCAGCCCATGATATATGGTCGTGATCCACAGGAGATATCTCTCCCCGCTGAAGCCGATCCTTTTGCAGCTCTTCGAGCTTCGTTTGTCTATGAATCTGTAGATAGCCTGACCTTTAGCTTACCCTGTCCGTCAACTCCTAATAACGTAACAATCCACAATTGAGCTGCGCGCCTCTGTATTCCATATAATATGGCATATTTATAATCTCAATAACTCAGCCATCAACAGATATAGAGTCTTATTATAAGAAAATTATATGCACACCTACTAAAAGAAACTATACTAATTTTTTTTAAGGATTTTGCAGCTCTTACAGCATAGGTATATACTTAGATATCGAGAAATACGAAAAAAATAAGGGTAATTTATATATTACTTGGAATATTCATCTGAGCACCCTTTCCGCAAGTTATATAATATTAATACAGTAACGTAATCCACGGCCGTGTGACGAACACGGCCGAGTGACGAATTTTCGCCTCACTCACTATGTTTTTGAAGGCTTTCAACCACCAATGCCATTAAATTTGACTATTAACTAGTTGAATATATAGC